>VZTX01015189.1:208409-307601 GCA_013400915.1 Pardalotus punctatus
ATTCCAAGCAGTAGTTACTGCAGGAAAAAAAAAAATCTCTTTCCATAGTAACTGTTAAATATATAAAATACTCTTGGAGTTTCTACAGGGAACCACATTCAAAGCAGGCACTGGACAAGTCATAAAGTGGCTGCTCTCAGACCTTTTAACAAAATGCTGTTATTTACAGACATTTTTTCCTCTGAGGAAACATTTTAGACCTCAGTCCTCTGATGTCAGACTGGGCTAGTAACATTCGATCTATTATGAATCTCTGAGGTCTTTTCTGACTGATACAATAATAGATGCTTCATGTTATGACACAGCATGCTTTAAAAAAAAAGGCAGAGTACTGAAAATATAGTAGGAAGTTTTATATTTTTATGATGTGATGCTACTGGGACAGGCAGAGGGTGGCACTTTAGGGCTTTGTATAGCACAGAAGTGGACATCCCCCGGGACCATGTTTAGACCCAGGGAAGTTATTTTGGACAAAAACTTAACTAGGCAAGGTATGGTTAGGTCATTAATAAAAAGCCATCTTTATTGAACTAAAATTTTTCACAAATGGGGGTCAAAGATGCATTTTTTTTTTCCTTTTGAGTTGTGTTTCTTTTACAATTTTTACAACTCCCAAAATTAAGCTTTAAAGGTGAAGAGGCATTGATTAAGCGAAATGTAACTTCAGAAACAAATTCTACATTTCAGATGGAACAGAGCTTTCTGTTTGGAGAAAACAGGGTTGGTTTGGTTTTTCTTTTTCATTTTGAGTTACTTGTCCACATTTTGGTTGGAGAACTGCGTTTCTGTTGAGTCCTAACGCCGGGCCAGCCTGACAGCGCTCCTCACCTGCCGGCTTTTGGCTGGTGGGGGTGGAAGAGCCCTCGGCACGCAGGGCTCACCTGCCTGCTGAGCTCCCAGCGCTTTCCCTGCTGCGGCTCCACCCTGCGCATCCCTGCTGCTCCTGCTCTGCTGTCCCCGTGTCCAGGGACAGGGGGCGGTGGCCGCAGGTGGCGGCAGCCGGAGCGGCGGCGGCCGGAGATGCGAGTCGGGTGTTTCGGATCGCAGCTTGTGGGCTGCGTCCACAGGGCTGCGTCTCCAGTGATTTTGGCTGCTGCCAGACTCTCCCGGGGGGTTCTGTGGGTGCAGGGGCACCCAAGGGCTCCGCTCGCCGGGGCCCGGCAGAACCGGGAGCAGCAGGGGCTCAGCCCCCTGCCCGCTGCGATGAGAGCAGAGCAGAGCAGCCTGCCGAGGGGGCTGCCCCGGCTGTGTGCCCCCTTTGATCGCTCACTCAGCGGTGCCGAAGCGAAGTTTCACTTCAGCCCGATTCCTGCCGCTGTTTTCCATCCCGATAACACGGGTACGGGAAGTTCTGTGTAAACGGATCGTCTGCCCCTCGGGCCGCTCTTTTGTTTGTGCTCTGTAGGGCCTCACGAGAGGCTTTTGTCTCCCACAGATGTTGATTGTATTGTACTGCATCAAAAGGAAATGATCTCTGCCTCAGCTGAGGCTCACTTTGAACATGCTTTTACACCGTATCCATGCAATGATTGCTCTTGATTTCAGGAGGAGAAAATTAAGATATATAGAGCCAGACACCATTATGTTTGACTGTCTGAGCATGAGTGTGTAGTCTAATACTTTTTGGACTTTCAGTGGAAACAGATTGAATTTCTCTCTTCTTTTGCCAGGAAAAGAAATTGCAGGGAAAGAAATTATGTCCTGAAGAGCTTTAATTCCTTTGAGTGATCTGAAAAGCAGTAAAAATTTCTAGATGATAGATGGCAAAGAGATACCCAGACAACACTGAATCGTTCAAAAAACTCTGCTGCATGATTTCATCACACCCCCACGTTCCCCCTCAGAAATGAAGCTGATGACAGTGGTAGATGGCTGGAGAGATAGAACTGACAAAATCCAAGGTGGCTGAACCCTGGGGGCTTACAAAAACAGAATTGCAGACTGAATGACAGAAAGTTTTTAAAAACCTTAAATGCATTTAATTTTTGCCAAAAATTTCCAGCTCCCTGCCTAGCAGTGTGGTGTTCTGAAAGCAGCTAAACCTTGGAGCGGTTTTCAACCCTCAAGAAGAGTAATGCAATTTCATTCATGGGTTTGTTTTTTCTGATGAAATCACTACGAGCTGTGTGCTTTATCACCATTTTTCACGGTGCAACGCTGGCCAGGGCCAGCCCCAGCGCTGCCCCTCCTGCCTGGTGCTGGGCCCTTCACCAGCTGGTAAACCTGGAGTAACTTACAGCTGGTAGTCCTTGGGCAAACCCTAATCCTGCCCCCCTGGAGGAACGAATCTGCCTGTCTCTCCATTAGGGGAAATTTGTGCTGCTGTGTTATTAGCTTTGCTCCTCTGTTGCACTTCATGCTGAAGGGATAATAGAGCCCTGTATTATGAAATCTTCTTCCATTATTTAGCAGACCAACCACATCCTGGCATGACTTTGCTTTCTCCTGTAGTAAGTCTTCCAAGGCTGAACTTAATAAATAGTTTCTGCACAAATGCTGCTGTATCCAGAGTGCCCTGTAACACTGGAGTGCAGTTCTTTAAGTATCTTGGTGGATTTGGGATTAGAAGTGGAATTGCCAGATTCCTGGATATGTTTTGAAAAAATACATCAGCATTAATATAGATAAGTTGTTTTCTTTTTAACTATGAAACTTTTTTTGTACTTTGAATCAAGAATTTTATGTTGAAATATAAATAATTATACGGATTAGTAGCTGACTGCAAAACGAGGCAAAATAAAAATCCAGGTTATCTTGAATTTAAGTGTTACAACACTTAACTTTTTAACATTGATTGTACAAGTACAGAATCCAGAACCCAGATTTAGAATGCAGACTATGAGATGGTTTCTGTATGAACTTAAATTGTGGTGGAAGAGATGTTGCAGAATAAGGTTAGGCACATCTGAAGAGCATTTCAAGGTAGCAGGAGCGCAGACCAGACTACGAGCACCTACTTTGAATGAGTTGAGCGAGAGCAGGAATGAAAATGAACTCATTGTCATGGAATCAGAGCCCCAGGAGCCTGGCTCTGTGCACTAGAAGTGAATATTTCTGCGCCATCTGCTGAAGCTTGGTACCTTTGGTCTGCGTTAAAAAAGTGCACAGAGTGCACTGCTCATAAATTGACTGAAAGTGAAGGTAGTGGAAGGATCTTTGATGTGGCAGCTCAGGGCTTTGAGCCTCACTTTAGGCAGTGAAAGAGCAGCAGGTTCCTCTGGAGATAATTCATCCTGCCTGCTGCAGGAGTGTGAGCAGCCAGGGATGAAGGGGATGGGGAGGGCGCTTCACGTTACAGCTCTTGGTGCTGTGTCTTCATGGCCAGGCAGCTTCAAAAGGCCACAAGTGGAAAAAGATATCCTGTAGAGTTTGGTTCCAGGCTTCCCTCGGGACTGAGCTCATCCTGTGCCTCAGTCATCTCCAGCTCATGCGCTTCCCAAGGATTCAGCATGGGACTGATGGCTTTCCCCAAAAAAGGAGTGCTGGGAAACTACAAATTTAGATACCTGGGGAATTTGAAATCCAAACTGGGAGTTGGTTCTGTCCAGTGTTACTCAAAAGGTGCTTTTGCTGGCACCTTCATTCACCCACCTAAATCATGCAGCTTCTTGCTTCATGACACTTTAAAAAGCTTTAAAAGCTGATGCTGCTCTTCAAAGTTGAAATTAAAAATCTCAGAGTCCTCGTAATCCTTTAAGAATAAAAAGTTAAATGCCCCAAGTTTGAAGCTTTATAATAAAAACATTGTGTTGATACTTAACTAAAATTTAAAAGGATTGCTCCTGATGACTTTTCTTTCTAGCAGAGCTTTACCCTTAAAAGCGTAAAAGTGTATTTGATTTCTGGCACCTTCTTCAGATTTTCTAGCAGTAAGATCACTACTTAGTTTTCAAGGTAGAATGTCTTTTATTTATTGATATGTTTATTAATTAATTGCTCCATGATTTGTTTGGTTTGGTTTTTTTTCAGACAGTCTACTTCATAAGGGAGAAGCTTGTCAATAGATTACATTTACCAAACCACAGGAGCATTGCATATTGTTGTGGTATTTGCAGCTAAGTTGTGTAATTCTTATTTTCTTTGAACTGATTTTGTCACATTTTTTGGTGCATAAAAATTGACAATGTTAAATGTTAGTCTGAGGATTGAATTAACTGAAACTTTTCATTCTCAATGCTTTTAATTTTAGTAATGCAGAAAGTATTCCAGATTCAGAGTATTAGATCTTCTCATCACAAAGGATATACTTCTCAGTAATAGGTTGTCAGGTTTCGAAATCTTTTGAGTGCTGAGGGAATATGTACTGAAAATAATCAACTAAACTGGTTTTGGCCTTGCAAAGCCAGTCTGTCATGGAAATGCATTTCAGAAACCGTGGGGATGTTTCACCAATGTGGCAGACAGCATTGTTGGTACTGATATGTTCTGCAATCTCTCTGCTGAGCACTAGCACTTACACCCAGATTTCATGCTCTGGAGCAAGGACACCTGTCCTTTACATGTTCAGAAGAGGAAAGGTGAGGGAAGGTTTGAAAGCCAGGGTTAAACTGCAGTTCTGCATCACCAGGGAGCTCAGCTGTGTAATAGAATAAGAATGTATAATATGTATAATATAATAATGTGTAATAATGTGAAGTGTTCCCTTCTCCTTTCTCTCACAGATCACTTCTTTTTCTCTGCTAGGGTGTCATGTCACATCTTTCCTGGGTTTACTGGAAGCCTCCTTTCCTCAGTTATTTGTTACTGGAGCTGATCTAACAGTAGCAAAAAGAATTATTCAGTAGCAAAAGGTTCTCATTTTGACATGCTTTCTCTTAGCCTCAGAGTCTCCATTTTCTGTTGTTCTGGACATGAAAATACCCTGTCACCTGCTGAAAGCAGCCACCCAGGGCTGCTCGGTGGCGGGCACAGTTTGCTGCCTTGTGCAGAGCACTCTGGTGCGGGCAGGTTGTGGCAGCCCAGGTTTGGTGGCGGTGGTGGGGTGGGGCTCAGGAGCCATCAGCTCCTGTGGCTATGGCTGTGTGAAGGGCTTAGTGGGTGCAAGGATCTCCTCTGGCCACACTAAAATGCATTAAAAGCTGTTTGTGTTGTTGTGGAAGCCCTTGATAAAGCCAGACCCAAGTTTTTTAGAGAGGGTGTTTATGTGATGTGCATTATTTACATTTCAGGGTGCATTAAGGTCTCCTGTTCACAGAGATAACTGGTGGTGGGCACTGGGTAAAGGATTTCTGGATCACCCATGGCAGAAAATGAGGAATTGCCTGGTGGTGGTGATGGGGGAAGGAAATCGCATCCCAAAATTCACTGCAGGCGGTATGGGCATCTGCTGTGCCCAGTGCAGGCAGCGATGCCCTCTGCTCAGAAACCACAGCAGGGTGAACCCCAGCTCCAGGGCAAGCCAGAACCCAAAGCCCTGAAAGCCCCAAAAGTGGCCTGAATGATAATTCCAGCCCATCCCTGTGTCGCTCTTGATTGGCATCGGTGGGATCGATGCAGGCAGATGAAATGTGAGAAGGAACGAGCAGCGCTACAAGCAGTGACCTGCAGAATCTTCCAGCAGCTCGCTGTAAAAGTGCCAGGTTTTGATCAAAGTGTCTTTGTGTGATTGGAGTGGAATGAAGATTTAGGATGACTCGAAAAGAAGGTATCATTATTTTTGTTTGAATGTAAATACATGGATTATTTCCTCTAAGAAGAGGAGAATGTTATGTTAGTGCTTTTTTCTGTCTGTGTGCCGGAAGACAGAATATTACATAAATACTGGTCAAAGCAAGGCATTTTTGATCTCTGTGCTCCCTTCAAATCCTGGGTGTTAGTCATGGAAACAAAACCAGCTGTAAATCTGTTATATTTATTGCTTTGCATAGTTGCAAAGATGACCTCTACTGAGAACCCCTCCTTGATAAGTAATTAAAAATTGACTCACTTGCTCATCCTTTTTGAAAACGTCTTTGTACCTCATTTCCAAATTTAATGAGCCCGACTTCAAGCTAATTCAAGATTTAACAGCTACTTTTACTGCTGAGAATTGTCAGCAGCAGCCCTGGACAGGCTGTTGGCTCATTCAGCAGGCAGAAAGGTGTAAACCCTTTCAGCCTGTGCAAATCTGTTCTCTCCAAAACCATGGCAACGCAGGACATGAGTTTGTGGCTGGCCCACACCTCTGGCTCCTGTTGCTGACCAGTTGTGTTTAGGGCCTGCTGATTTGGCACCGATTTCTGAGGTTCCAGCCTTTTGCCTCTTCGTGTGTATCCATGCCCATGCCTGTAATTTTCTGGAGATTTCCGTGGCATTAGTGCATGGGAGAAAAAAAAAAACAAAAAACTGCTCTGCCTGTGCCCATCTTGAAGGTGTGCAATTTTTCAACGCTTTATAGATGCATGAGTAAATAAATACATAAACTTCCTAATGTTCCCTCTTCCTCTCAGGCTCCCTTCGATGAAGTGATGTGACATGATATATAAACTTCAGTGACAGTGTCTTAAAACTGAAGAGAAACCAAAGAGAATTAGGCAAGTGGAAAAGGCAGTTTTTTATCTGGTTTAGTGAAACTGATGTTGATTTTTTTGGTTTTTTGAGCAGGGGGGATTTTATCTTTGCTGTGCTATCCCTGGCCCCTGTTAACATCCCAAACTTTACACGGATGAACCGTGAGACTGATACAAGCCTAGCCTGACACGCTGATCAGCTCTTTCTTCTAAATACCTCTGTGTTTTCAGCTGAAACACAGCCTAGAAGTAGATATTGACCCTCATCCAAAAATCTGTTTTAACAATACACTGTCCACATCTCTTTGGGTTCCTGCTCCAAGTGTACGTATGGGGAGTTAGGTGAGTGAAACGCAAAAACCAGCGACTGTTACAGCCTGGGGGTAATATTCTGCAGCATTTTAAACCCAAGATGTCACTTGCCAGTGCAGAAAAATCCCAGTTATGTCATTATTCTTCTCGTTACACAGGCAAGGCTGGCGGGTGTGCAGGAGAAAGCAGCACAGTCTGAATATTTTTCCCATTCCTGGTTACCCAGCGCTGGAGGTAGGAGACAGGAGTAGATGGGCTTAGGATCTGACAGGATAGAGTTATTCCAATGTGCTTGTGCTCAGATGATTGCTAATGTGACAGTAAACTGTAATCCCTTTTCCTCCTCGCTTCTGTATAATAAATTGTGCTTATCAATTTTACCGTATAGCTCTGCACTTATACGAAATGTAAAAAACTGGAGTGTAAAAATCAGTACATAGAGAGATGAAGGCTGGTAATATTTACTCTAGCTGCCGTTTAAAAATGTATTTATTAGTGAGATAGTCATGTTTAAAAATATGAAATAAGCTTGCGTGGGGTTTTTTTAGGATTTTGGGGTTTGTTGGGGTTTTAATTTTTTTAATATTTTGCTTATTTTCTGCTTAATTTTATATATGTGGCTCAAATGGTCTGAATTCAGAGTAAACTTAATTGAGGAAAACCCAGATGTACAAGGTTGTGTGTCTGTGCATACACAAAGTCCTGACTGTGCTGTGGTTTCCCTGCTGGGGATCTGGAAGCAAATTCACCAGGAACTTCTTAATTTTTGCTTTGCGCTCCCCCTCTGCTCTCTGTTCTGGGCTGATGGGCCTTTCCTGTAAATGAAAGTGTCAGAACAAGAATTTTTGAGAGGGTTTATGGAGCCTTTTGTTCTCCTTCTTGTTCAAAGTAAACTTTTCTCAGCATAGGAGCAGGATTTAATTTGTTTCAGGGACTAAAATGATTTTGGTTCTTTCCTTAATGAAAGAGGGTGTCTTCAAGTGTTAGTGGTGAATGTTGAAAGCTTATAATGGTTAAACTGAGATACCAAGGCTCCATAATTTATATAGCAGTAAAATAAGAGTCCCTTCTGCAAATGTGTGTTTTTCTTCCTTGGTACCAGCCTTTCCTTTTACAGATTTCAGCAGTCCCATGGTCGCCTTTGTCAAAAAATTACCGTGTTGTTTCTGACTGCAAATAAATGTTTGTTGTAAGTAAATTGCAAGGTGGGTAGCTGCAGGATTTCTTCCAGGCCATTTGCTTCCATTACATATAGAAGAATCGCATGCTAATTTGTATTTTTTAAGTAAACACGTGGAGCAGACCTGCAGCAGCCAGACTTTGTTCACAATACGATTCCCACTCACATTCCTGCTGCTAAAGAGCCAGCTGAAGGGGAAAGCTCAGGCTCATGGACAGGAGGCTTCAACCTCTCCTGATTTTTCCAAAAATGCTTTTTGAAGAAATATGGATTTATTGTCTTCGCTCTCGTTGGTGTCAGATGTGTCTGAGAAAACTTGCCCAGGGGTGAGTTCGCCTCGGGAAAGAAGAGTCTGTGTGATTTACAGCTCAAGGTGGGCTCACCCCACGGCTGCCAGCGCTCTCTCAGCTGCAGGTGCTGCCTTTGGAGGGAGAACGGGCGCTGCCTGGCTCGGTTCTGCTGGCAGCCCCCCTGTCCCAGTGCCTTTGTCACATCCTTCGGTCCCCTGCAGGCTTTGGGGCTGTGCTGGCTGCTGTGCTGATGAACTCCTTGAGAAGGCTCTGGGGCCACGAGTTGTTTGGCAGTTTGTAATCAGGGCGATTTAAAGACTTGGATCTTTAATCAGAAGGAAAGAACCCTTCAGAAGAGGCATCTTAAGTGAAAAAGAACTTTTGGGTCATGATTTATTATCTATTTTGTGCCAAGATAATCTGACAAATTAGAATTGAGAGTGTTGGGGATTACATCATTTTTTGGATTTCTTTTTTTTTTTTTTTCTCTCCGGAAACAAAAATGCACAATCTGTTCCATGCTCTGAAAATGCACATATACAGGGTGGTCTGTCTGGATGGTAACAAAAAGCCTGCAAATGATATTTTGCCACATGCCTTTTCTCTTTGGGGCTTTTCATCCAGTCCAGTCCCTCACGAGTTCATTAAAAGGAAATTTCCTGGTGTGAACCTAACAGAATTTCCTGAGTCCAGTTGATACAGTCTTTTTACAAAATATTCCTCCTCAAGTTAGATGAATTCCAGCAAGACAATTGAGTATTTATTGTGTTTCTGCTCTTGAAATCAAGTGGGCTGCTTTTAATCAGGTTTCATGTTGAATCCATTAATTTTACAATTATCTCATCAGCAAAATTTCCAATACAGTCTGATAGAAAGACCAACAATCTGCAGAGATCAAAGAAAATCGTATAAATGACATTTTTAAACTATGAGCTAGAAAGACAATAAGTTCTGCATTACTGACAGAGCTGATCCGCAAACTTCACAAAATTTGCCTCATTCTCTGAGAGTAATAGGTTTTGGCAGGTTTTCTGGTTTGCTTTCATTTTTAAAATAAATGAGTAGAACACTGGCTGTCTTTCCTTAGCATCAAGGGAATTTTATTTTCACTTTGTTTTCATGTATTGTGAGCTATCACAACAGTGCAACCTTTACAAAGAATGTAGCAAACACATTTTGGAGTTTTGGAGCTCTTTTTCCAAAAGTTCTCTTATATTTGGGTGTCCTACTTAAGACATTCCAAACATCAAATGGGAATGAAGACTATCTGAGCTATGCCAAAACCTGTTCAAGGCCCAGAAAACAAAAAAGAACCTAGAAAAAAGAACCTAGGAACTGTGCCGCTGCTGTATACTCTGACCATTATCTTCTTCTCTTTTTCCTTGACCGAGTATGGGGAAAAAAAAATCACCCCTCTTGAACAGAAGGCAGAATCTCAAATCATCTGTTCTTCCTCAATTTCTTTCCCTTGCAGTTCTTAGAGGAATTTGAAGAAACCTTATTTCTGAACTGAAAGCAAACTGGCTGACCAAAAATGTCAATGCACCTTCCACCACTGGATTTAAATAGTGAAATTATGCAGAGATTTCCCAGTGTTTACATACCCAAATTAGTAAATGCTAGAAGTGCCAGCAATAATGCCAGTTCTTGTCCTATTTACTTTCTATATTTGAAATCCTGTATAACCTTTGCTGAAACCTTTCAGAAAATTGAAGTAATCTGAGTTTAGCTTCCTTTGTCTCAGGGATTGTTCAGCGTATGTGTTTCCCTCTGCTCTCCCAGCCTTCAGGAACTGGTTCATTTATCATTTGGTAAAAGTCCAGAGGTATGATCCAAATCCTTTTTGTTCATATAGGATTTTTATGCTATATTTATTCATAAAGGGAAGTAGCAACCCAAAACAGATGGCTGCTACTTTACAGTAGTGTTGTTATTTTGCTAGAGGGACACCACACCATCTTTTTCCCCTTTTCCCAGCAAACATGGGCTGAATTAAGTCAAGAATCCAGGAGTTCTACTCTTTGGTCTTGAGGTGTCTTGCCTTGAAGTTTTGCATTTGTAAACTGCGTTAATATGTCTCTAGTCCATAAGAAAAGAAGCAGACAATAGTGATTGTAAAGGATCATAAATATATTTGCTTTTTATATTGGTTTTGTTCAAATCTTAGCTAGAGTAAGGTTATAATTATTATAAAAATGTAGATAATTTAAAATATAATAGTTTTTGACATTGGTTGCATGATCAGATATTCTAGGAGATGTGTTACACAATATTTCAAATTTTCATGGGAAACTCCCCTTTAAAAATTTTTTTACTACACCGTGTCTTCAGTTGCCTGCAATATGGTAATGGAATAACATAGTGAATTTAAATAATGGTCTGCTGCTAGAATGAATTATTGTGTCCAGAAGACAACTTCTCAGAGTTCCTGTAACATTACAATGTGTCTGAGGTGGCAAGGAGAGAACCACGAAACATTACCTGTATTGAGGCCTTTCTTTCCCAAACTTTTTCATCCATTTGTTGCCTTTGTCCCACAGTACCTGTGTTAGGGTACTTTTGAAATCCCTTGTATATGTGAGAAAAACGACGGCTTGTTTACTATTTCTTTCATTTTAACCTGGAACTGAGAAGTGTATTTCACTGTATTGGTGGAGAGTGAAACTGTGGGATGTCCATACTGGATCCTATTTCGGCTGCAGGTATTGTCTAAGGATGCAGGAGCAGGGAGGGCTGTAGGGATGGGTCGGATTTAGGGTTGGACTTGGGGATTTGAAGGTCTTTTCCAACCTACATGATTTTATGACGGGCAGTTTATTTTATTTTGCCACCTGGTGCAGTTAGAACGTGCAGTGAAGCTGTGGGGCTTTCCAACTTTTTGTCACATCTGAAAAGAAAGAAGAGTCTCCAAAACAGGGAGGTTGTGAGACACTGCAGCAGGAAAAAACCCCTCTTGTGCGTCTAAGTATGGAGACAAAGCCTGCTGAAGTTTTGCTTGTCTTTAAATTTAGCATATTTGCTTTTTGGAAAGTGTGATAATTAAGTAGATATGTCTCCTCTGCATATGTTTATTATTCTAAGGCAATGCAGTGACAGGCCACTGCTAGTTTAATGTGACAGCTTAATTTTAAAGAGGATAAGACATTGAAAACAAAAATATATAGTTTATACTTCATCAAATTTTCCAGCTTTATTTTTCCTCTGTCCTTTTTATAACGTAGTTTTAACAGTAATCATAAAAAGTGAAGGCAGGCACATATGATACAGATATAAAAGAAGAAATTGCTACCAAAATTTAGTCTATGCACTGATTTTATAACAGAAATTTGAGGAAAATATAAACATAATAATTCTGTTTTTCCACTTTAGGGTTGCTTCATTGTCTAACTCCACAACTGAGAGTATTTGTTTCATTATAATCACCTGATTATTAATGACACAGCCACTGAGCAATTGAATTGCCAAATTAATAACTCCCAGTATATAAAATTGCTATAATGAATGCTTATCTTCTTGTGCATTCCCAGCAGGCTGGCCTTAATTTTCTATCCCTTTTTTATTTTTTTCCTGGTGATTACAGTGTTATTGGGATATAAAACCTTTAACTGGAGAAAAAGAATATGATTAATGTAATATCACCATCAGGAATGGTCAATAAATCAGTGTTTTCTGTCAAGAAGTCTGTAAAGCCATTAGTGCACTTCACCTTCACGCATTTGTGTGAATGCTTTGTGTTGCACCACTCTTTCCTCCAGTTCTTTTCCAAGTTTGTTGGTCTGGATAATACTCCTCTGAAACATGTATTTCCTTCCAGCTCTGTGCTTGAGCGGTGCCTAAATTGAAGCCCCTCCTGTTCTTGCCTGCAGATGATATTTTATTCCGTAAAAGCGATGTGTGTGAACAGGAGGGAAGGGACAACTTGGTGCTAAGCCCACAGACTGGTGTGGAACTCAGGGAAGAGGTTCAGGGGTGATTCTCAAGGCTCTGCAGATCTGCTCAGAGCCCTGGGGCTGCTGTGCTCCCACCTTCATTCTGAACAGTAAGATTTGCAAATTGCTGCTCTCCCAAACCAGCTACATATTAATGCCTCACGTAGATGGAGCTGCTGCTATTTACCCAATGTATTGTCTTATAAATAATAATAATAAAATTATAGAGAGCTTATGTGGAGATTAAATGTGTTTCCCCACAGCAATATGAGTATTGACTCTGGAAGGCTCTTCCTGGCAGAGCAGAAACGTGCAATTTTGTTACAGCCTCGGAGGTAAATACTGCTATTTGAACAGTGCTCAGAAGGCATAATGAAGTGTTTTAGTGGCTCCATGCTTCATTTCTGTAGATTCAACAATTTCTGTGGAGTTCTGATCGTGGGGAGGAGAGACTTTTCCCCCTTCAGAAAATATTCAGTGTTTAAAATGTGGGAATCCCTCTGCACTGAAGATTTACATGATGAGCTTCCATTTATATGGGATCCTGTCACGTAAGAAAGTTTGAGTTCTTGTTAAACTTCGAGTGACATAAATTCTGCTACCTTAAGTGTCTGTCAAAAAAAATGACAGGTAACATCATGCAGGGGGAATCTGGATTTCTCCAAGAGGAAAAACAACCCCCAAAACAGTTTCCTTCCTCCACCTAGAAGGAACACAAGGTGGGAAGCAAAGTGAGTGAGTGGAAGGAACATTAATGAAGGAGACAGGAGCTTCATTTGTGTATTACATTAAACATATGTAACAATCTTGTGTGTGTAACTAAATCTGGTGAAGGAAAATACACCAGACAACTCGGAAGAGAAGAGCAGGTTGTCCCGATTTACAGTGTAAGATCCCGATGTTTTAAGGGTACTTTCACCCTTCAGCTGAATCCGGTTAGACACAAACCATGGGGAATGGGAAAGGGTGGCTCACGAAATAAAGTAGAAAATGGTCAAAGGCAAGAAGAGGTTAAATGTAAGGAGCGCAGCAGGAAGGATCCGGTGAGGAGCTGGGCAGAGGGATGCAGGCACAGGGGCGGCTGCCAAAGGGCATCTCTGGTGGCTCTGTGACCTTTGGCAGAGCATTTCTCATTCCAGGGCTGCTTCAGCTACAGCTGGGGATAGCAAGGCCCGAATTTACTGATTTCAGAATGCGATCTGGATTGTGCCTGGATGGTCCTGTGTGTCCTGGCTCGCCCTTCACACAGCCCTTGTCTTCTGAGGTAGGTGACTTGTGGTGCCTGGGGCGGGGGGCTGAACGTGGGTCTGAAAACTTTGCACTTTGAGCAACGAGAGAGAAAACACTGCTGAGTGAAAGAGCCTTGTGTGTCCCTTATTGCCTGATGTGGGGCCAGGAACATGAACCTGTGTTTGAGATCCCGTGTGCGTTGGGGGTTCATCCTTGTGTCACAGGCGTGTGTTAACAGTGTCAGACCTCAGGCACAGGGTCACCTCCCAGGATACGGGATCTGAGGGACAGAGGTGTCCTGTTCAACGTTTGTGAGGGTATCAGCAGCTGGAGAGCATCTGAAAAAGAAAAGTTCTTTTATTTTTATGGTTGAAAGGCACAGATATGAAGGAGCGTGTAAAACTACTGTATGAGCATCCCTCTTGTATTCTCAAAGAGCATCTCTGTTCTGCACACAGTAATAATGCACGCACACTGAGATCAGAGTTTGATTCTGGAACTCATTTTGCAAGATGATGTGTATGAGGAAAGAGAGAGTGATCCTAGACAGATAATAAATACCGGAGAATTATGTCAAATAATGTTTCAGAAGTGTTGCAGATAGAAAATGATATCATAATATAGTACACAAGTGGCATGAAACTAAAAAAAATTGATTCCACTCGGTTGTAGCGGGAATGTCTTTTGGCTGGAGCGCTGGGTGTCACAGTGCCCTGCTTTATGCTGACCTCCAGCCAGCGTCTTAAAAATCAGGACAAGATCTGTGGTGAACTCTATTTTTTGAGAGTTGTTTGTTCTCTCCAGACTGAGCATTTAAAAAAAAAAGAAAACATGTGTGCAATTGCACAGCACCTCTCTTGTCGTTCTCCTTTCCTCAAACTCAGATATTTTCTGTATTTTCAGAATATTTTTCAGTCATAGTGTTCTCAGCTTTTCTAAAGACTTCCTTATTCTGTTATTTCAGCAATAACCCCCCGCCTCCAAAACCCTACTTTTTACCGGCTGTACTCAGCTACTGAGAAACACACAGAAGTTTCCAGTGCTAATCCCTGTTCAGAATTATTTATCCGTAGCCCCTTCAGAAGCCTTCCGGGGTCATTAACGCTCAGTTGTGTCGCCACATTGCACCTCAGATGGAAGAACCCTTTGTCTGTGTGTGGATGGGGGAGGCTTGCTGCAGCCAGGGTGCTGCTGCAGACGTGGGGGCTCTCCTTGAAGCTGCTCTGACTGATACCGGAGCTGGTGAAACCCTGCTGCCATGGGCACTCATTAGAATAAAACCGGAGTTTGTTCCGGTGTGGCATTTCCATCCTTTATAAAACTTCACTTGGCTGAAACTTTTGTTTGCTGCATTCTGAAAAGTGCTGTGCATCCTCATGAGGGCATGATTTGCTGTAATAACTGATGTGGATGCCGCTCCTCTATTTAAATATTCAGTATGAACACGTTTGTGTGGGCATCGTGAAAACTTTCTGTGTACTTCAAACTGGAAGCAGAAGCGAAGCCTTGCATTTGATTTACAGAGAGAAAGGAAGAAAACAACCCAAAACAGGCCTTGTGGCAATGGTATGAGAATATTTTAACAGCCTTAGACCCTGCAGGGGATTAGAAATAGGGAGCAGAGCTCTTTTTTCTCTCCTCTGATCAATAGCTGCTCTGCTGCTGCAGGTTCCCATATCCAGCAGCCTCCTTGTGGGGAGCTGATCCCTCTTCTTACTCCCAAAGTCATGCATGCAAAGCACCGGGAGAATAAGCTTGGGAAAAGGCTGGATGAGGGATTGTGTGCTGGGAGGGGAGTGTGAACAGTCGTGGCTCCAAAAATGCCTCTGGTTTATGCAACCCTGCCCATGGCACTTGTGAGTCCAACACCTGGGAATGTTGAATCCATTCTATGCAAGGCAGATGGTTGGATTTCCAACCAGTATTTTGTCCAGAACATGTTGTTTCCTGCTGCTTTATGAGCTGAAGGATGTTGTGTCTTCACAGTCAAGTCAAATTTAACTTCTGATGCACAGCACACCATGATTTTTGGCGATGGAGTGACTTGTGTCTCCTGTGTTGTCTACAGAAGGTGTAATATTTGACACTGTCTGTCTTCAAAACCATCAGCAAGTACCTCCTGAACCTTGCTTACACAACATTAGAACATACTTTCCAAAGCAAATCAACCTCTGAGAGCACTGGTTATGCCAGAATTCTGGGTGTTCGTACCACAGCAGAGAGATTTTCCACCTCCGCTTTCTCAGTTTGGCAGGAAAAGTATTCCCTAATTTGCTTGGTGTGATGAAAGCTGCCTCATCTCTTCTCCAGCCTTCTGAAACCAGTGTCTGTTAAAGAGCAGAGCGTGGTGTGGGGCTCGAGATTCGGTGGTGACACGGCCCTGTCAGTTTGAAATGATTTTTCATTTATGCAGCTGTAACTCTTGTTGGTCAACATCTGCCTGGCACCAGCATTTCCCAGATGTTGTGACAAATGGCACTGGTGGGAGAGCACCTCTTTGTTCTCCACGAGTCCAGCCTCGTGAGTCACTTCCTGGGAGGTTTGTAACGTACAGACCATCTCACTGACGTTAGACTGAGTAAATATGGATTTGCTGCATCCCAGCAGTGATAACGGCAGCTAAAATCCCTGGCTGCTTTAAATTGCACCTCATTTCTACCAGGGATGGAGAATTTAATGAAATTGTTTAGTAGATGAAGCATTATATAGATCCCTTTAGACAAAATGAATGGCTTTAGCTAATACTGTTCTCCTGAGATGGAAGGGAGCAAGTGTATCAAAAAGCATCATGTTTAATCTCATCATTTTCCTCTCCCAAAGGCTTTCACGAGTTATTAGGGGAAGCTCTTTGGATGGAAAACATGTACATAGCAGATGAGTATTTCACTCAAGTATGCTATTTAGTTTTTGAGAGGCACCATTGCTTACGGTCCTGACCAAAAACGATGGATGCGCTCAAATGAGTCAAGCTGAAGCCACGGGTACATGAATCACCTACCAAAATCCAGTTGTGTTGGAAATGGGGGAAACGTGGGGAATGTGAGAATTCCTGTGCACATGAAAATACGAAGGTAACCATCTGAGCAGGTTTCTCTGTAACACTGTGAGAGTGTCAGAGAGGAAATACAACTTCCTTGGAACACGTGAGGAAACGTGACAGACTACTCAGGTATTCCTTGACAGCTACAAAATCCACTTTTTTTTGGACTTGGAAACCGTGAAATTTCCAGCATTACTTTTGCACCGGAGCTGGCAGCTCAGTGCCTCAGCCTCGCAGCTCCCGCTGGTGTCAGAGCGGAGCTGGTGGCTCGTGGCAGCCGAGGATCAACGTGAGCTGCACGGGGGGAAAGTGGCACGGCAGAGCTCAGCACGTGGAGCTGTGCAGGGCGCGCCAGCCCTGCCTGCACCGTGATGGGTGCAGCTGATTAAGACAAGCCATTAGCAGTAGCTGCCGTGTTTGATTAATTCAACAACAGGCTGCACAAAACACGTGGGGGTGTGTGTGCGAAGGTACGCACTCTGACAGAGGCTGTACATAGACACTCTGGCTTTGACAGTCTGAAATCTATTAATGCTTTAATTAAAATGATCTGTGGAGCAGATGAGGAGTACATCAGGACCACTCTCGCAGGAGAAACAGCACCAGAATGTGTATAAAGCAGCTGTGATTTCAGTTTCTGTTATTTTCCAGTGCTTGTTTTATGCTCTTGTATGGATAGGAAAATAAAATCTTTATAACTTTGTATATTCCCTTCAGCACAATCCTTCCCTTCTCCCCCCCTGTCCTTGCAGCTCCTGAATTCTTTGCAACAGGAGAAAATTTTGCTGTAAGTGATGGAAAGTAAAGTAGACGACCCCATTGCTGCCTGAATATGCAAGGAGAAAAATGGGTAGAATCAAGTTTTATCTAGGATTTAAGGCACCAGAAGAATATCTTACCTGCCTTTTCTGTGGTAGAACTGTGAGTTATTCCTTCAGTGCTTCCCCACTACCTTTTTCAGGGTTATACTGTCTCCATGCTGATATTGTTTTGTGGAAAGAATTCTCCCTTCTCCCAGCTCATTTTCTAGTAAAGTGTAAGTTGTGCTTCAGCTTTTAAGGTACTCAAGATTTGCATTTTTACTTGTGTTGCTTTTGAGGAGCCCAAGATTTATTCTTTCCTTGTTAAACCTCTGATCACGTCACCGGCTGGGTTAAAATCTCTCGTCTGGTATAAAAGCTAATTTTGTTTTATTGATGACGACAAGAGCCACTTTTACAGTGGTTTGACTCTTGCATGACATCATTCCAGGACAGCTTAAAAATACATCCCGACACAGATGGAGATTGGTGTCAGAGAGGAGAGGTCAGAGCCAGGGAGTGGGTGGCCTGAAAAGTTGCCTTTTTGTCATGGTTCCATCCTCTGAAAGCAGAAAATCTCCACCACCTCCCTCCACAGGCCCTCACCTCTCCTGTGCTTCCCAGGATGGACAAGTTTCTTCTTTCTACTACACATTTTCTTTGGAAAGGCTGATTTGTAGTATTTTACCATTAAATTTTCCGTGTTTGCTCACGGTTTAACAAAATATGCAAATATTAATATCAAAATATAGACTGGCAAAAAAAGAGAAATGGGTGTAGTGTATTAGTTCTCTAATTCTTTTTAGAATCATAGAATGGCTTGGATTAGAAGGGACCTTAAATTTCATCTCGTTCCACCCCTCCTGCCATGGGCAGTAATGTGGAGTGAAAACCCTCTCCTGGTTCTATTCTGAGGGAAAAGCAGAGTATTGGTGCCGAGAATTCCTGGTTCTTTTGAGTGAAGAAGATCCAGCTTTTTCTCTTTGTAGCTCTGAGAAGTGAGGTAAGAATAAACAGTTTAACCAGAGGAGAAGAAAAATGTGTTTCTGTTGCCCAAGGAGGTTCCAAATGAAAATTGGACTTCTGAAATCTCAGACAAAAAAAGCTGTACCTGATCCACCTTAGAATTACAGCCCATTTCAGGATTTATGGGCTTTTACATAATTCCTCCTTTTATAATTTGGTTGCTGGGAATTCTTTGGGAACAGTAGCTTGGGTTTGCAACTCATAGCAAAGTTAAGTGATATTTTAATTTTTTTTTAAAGAATGTTTTAGAACAGATTGAGCTTTGCTGGTCTTCCACTGGAGTCAGTGGAGTTATGCCTTGAGACCAAAACTTTCTTTTAACTCATGGTGATGTTACAATTAAGGAGCCTTGAAATTGTCAAACAAAGCAAACAAACAAAACCCCAAAAAACAACAACAACAAAGAAATCAAATGTCCAAGACTGACACTGAAGTGGGGTGGGAGGAGGAGGGAAATATAAGAGAAGAGCAATAAGCTCTCCTGGCCTACCTTCTCTTGAAAAAAATGTAAAAGAAATAACCCTTCTCCCCTCCCAAAAAAGAACCCCAAAAGCCAGTAGCTATAAACTACATGGTATATTATGAAAACTCTTCTTACTACTTACTGTTTATTCAATTACCTGGATTAAAATCTGAATATCAGTTTAACTAAGACTTAATTTCAAATTTCTTAAACTCTATTGCCAAATCCTGGCACTTAGGACCAGGCTTAATTTTGGGAGCCTCTTCTGTCTCCAGGATCAAACAGGTGAGAAGGGGCAAAGAGCAATAGACTGGGATTTTTGGCACGACTTCAGTGTGTGGAAAATAGCAGAACCATGTGAATGTAATTCAGCAAAACAAGCACTTGAAGTCAGCAAAAGCAGATTCTGCCAGTGCTGGCAGCAGAAGGGCTCAGATCCTCTCTCTGTGGTTGTTATCGCCATGACTTCATCATGTGGATGGCCCACATGGCTTTTTTTGTGGCCACTAAAACTGGCCACTGAAATAGAAGCAGATTATGGGGAGGCTTGGCACTTTTGTCGTGCTTCTGCCTAAAATAAAGCCATCCCTGTATGAAGTGTGTACACAACATAACAAAAAAAACAAACAAAAAAACCTATAGAAAATTAAAATCAAGTGCTTTGTGAGTAACAGCTTGGTTTTTAAAAATTTTGAAAATATCTGAGTCATCCTCGGTTTTGCCTGTCAAATCGCTGGTGCAAGGGGATATCAAAATGGTATTTATGGTGCATTTGCTCTGTTTTCTCCAGCTGTTTAATTAGTTTTGTCACTTCTTTGGCTTTTGTTACACTTTATCTCTTTTGCTGTTTGTTTCCAACTTCATGGCCAACTAAAATATTGGATTATTACTGTGGGGATCCAGCACAGATGGCTCAAATCCTGGGCTCAGCACATGGATTTAGAGAGGGCTGGGATGCGAGGGAGCCTCGCTCTTTGCTGAGCCGCTCCATGGACGCTTCTCCCTCCTCCATGTGGGCATCTGTCGGAATCCCAGCCCTTTTCCTCAGCCCTGGGGAGAGCAGGTTGGGAAGCTGAGCCTCCTCGTGTGTTCTGTTCTTGGATTTCCAGCCTCTTTCCTTGTGCTGGTACACCCTGCAATCCTTTCCCTTCCAGCTGCAGCAGGACTGGCTCGGTTCTGGTGGGAGCCACCGCTCCATGGGAGGGGAACGGCAATTCCTGCATCTTTCACCTTCAAATAGCCGTGGATAAATCCTGCAGGACCAGCTCTCTGCATTTAGAAACCGCCTTTCCTGGCACATGCGAGGCAAAGTCCATCCAACGTTGCAGCGAGAGCTTTGCGTGGGGCACTTGTGTTTCATAAAAACCATTTATGTTTTATGATGTGGATTTTAGGTAATCAAAACAAACCCCTCACATGCCTTAACTTAAAAATCACGAGATTCACACTGTTCTTCTTTTTCTGCACTGGGAAGGCTGTTTATTTTGTGTAGCAAGCTGCTGAGATAAAGTCCTGTTGAGGAAGGGAGGAAAAATGCTTGCTTTATTTTTTTTTTATTCTTTTTTTTGCTGCAATTTTGCCTGCTGTTCTCAGTTATTATCTTCAAAGTTGTGAAATTCACTTAAATCATTTTAGTCATCTCTTGGCTGCGGGAAATGTGTAACTTGAAGATAGAAGGAATTATGAAATTGTTGAAAAGTTAAGTATCAGCCATGTGAATGTTGTTTCTATACCATTTCTGATGACTTTTTTGCAGCCAGAGATACACTGAGTTTTATAGGGCTTCCAGAAAGATTAACATTTTCTTCATATTAAAACAAAAAACAATAAGAGAGGCTCCTGGAGAATTTCTGAAAGAACAAAGAAGGTCCAAGAAATGGTCTTTATTCCCTCTTAGACACCCTGAAATCTTGCTGAAGTCACTGGGCAGTTTGGCTTCCACAGATTCATGGAGGGAAAGTACTGAACTATGAGCATTAACCCAAGCTTGGCCTGAGAAAACACCAAAATTACTTTGAAAGCACCCAGCCGTTATTTTTCTTGGGAAGATTTTGGAGGAAATGCATTTCCAGTTCTGGGCAGAAGTTCGTTATTTCGAAAGGCCTTTTTGGAGGACAGGGAAGGTGCAGGCTCTTCGTGTGGCTATAGCTGCAAAATGCCAGAACAGGGCAACACCAGCCCGAGAGCTGTTTGGAAAAAATGATCAGGAAATGATCTCTGTCAGGAAAACCAAACAACACCAAATTCAACCCCACACAACGCTGCACCAGGTGGTGAGGGCTGGTAGTCAAAAACAAGGGGGTGTTTTGGGCCATTAAACCTTTTTTTCTCCCCAGCATTTCACAGTGTGAAACAACGAGCTGAGGGAAGGATGTCACAATTCTGTTAATGATGAACAACATTCACAGCTGCATTCAATCCGAAGTGCAGTCCGTGCCATGTGCAAACCCCATCCCAAAGGGCAGGCAGGGAGGCTGAGCAGCCAAGAGCCTTCCGTGTGAGAGGAGCTGCAGCCCTGGCAGCAGTCAGAAGAGATGGTTCACACATGGCAGTAAAGCAGCAGTGATTCAACCTCTCGAGAAAATATTGTGGGGCAAAAAGACGTGGTTTCAGTAAATAATATCGCACAAATATCCGCTGTCCATACATTACACAGATTCACCAGCCAGTGATGCAGTGGGATTCCTGCAGCCCAGTTTGGTCTGGTCTTTGGACAATAGATTTTTTTTATTTTGGTGACTTGGATAATAACATAACAGCAAAAATCTCCTTTAATGGCAAGCATATAAATTCAGAGTTGTACATGTAAAAAGTATTGTGCACATCTGGAAAACATTACAGTGGAAACACTGGAAGGATTTTCAGAGTGAGTCTGAAATGGGAACTTCCAGCAACTTTTCCTTTAAGTACTGAGAACCTTTTTCCTCTTTTTTTCCTTGGCTTTGGGTGATTTTTAGTGCTTCCATGAATTCCAGATGAAGTTTGCCTAAGTGGTGGACAGGTGTAACTTATCAGGGCTCAAATGGGGAATAGCAGGACCATTAATCACAAAGCAGGAGCCCTGGGCAGGGAGTCAAAGTGCATTGTCTGCCAGGCACTTTTCTGCAGATTACTTGATAACAATATTAAGATTGATCACACAGTGCTGATCTTTGAGGTGATGTGAGCTGACCCACTTTTAAAGGGGGTTAATTTGCAATTTCACTGTACCAGATGGAGATAATGTAATGCAATTTACTAATAGGATTCCAAACAAGCATAACCTTAACCCTGTTTTGGGAAGAAAGTATGACCGATTCACTTTGCTACAGGAAAGGATCCTTTTTGCAGAGATCAGGTTTTCAAATATGATTATTATTATTGTTGTTGTTCTTATTGTTGTTACTATTATTATTATTATTATTAATGCACTGAAGAAATACATAGTGAACAAGAAAGGTGTAAAGACCTGTTACATAATCTACAGACCATAGGATAATCTGACCCACTCCCCAACAGGATAAAAAGTATAGGAAAAGAAACTGTTAACAATCCTTTACAAATGAATTCTCCCTGCTAAATCCAATGTCCCTGCTACAATGCATGGTGGGTTGTAAAAATTAATTGTGAGCAAAGCAATACCTGTTGGTCTGAGAGGTCCTTTCCAACATAAAAAATTCTATGTTTCTATATTCTCTTAAATTAATTATTGAAATACCTGAACAATCTTACATACGTTTTAAACTGGGAACGTGACAGAAAAATTTTAGGTTAATATTCATATGATCAGAAACTAGATTTTTAAGAGGGAAGGTGTTAAGGAGAAGATGTTGATGTTAATTTATAGTAGTCATAGCAACCTAGTTCTTGCTTTTGTAACATTCTGGTCCTACTGGAGTTGAGGGGAAGGAAGAGGGAGCAGGTTTTGTTGTATCACAAGCAAAGTTTGCTCTGCCAAGGCTGTGCTTTGCCCTGGCTTTTCTGTAGTTCTGTTACTCAGTTTCCAAAAGCTTTAAAACAATCCCTTTGTGCAGCAAGGATCAGCTCAGGGAAGACTTAAAGGAGAAGTTTGAAAACTGAGGGCTGTGCAATCAGTTCCCTGCTGTTATTTATGGGACTGGTTCTCAGGGGCCTGGCTCTTCCAAAATATTCAGCAAGAGGTTTCAGATGCCTGAATTGTTGCGGGATATTCTGTGGGCCGCGTACCTAAAGCTTAAGCACGACAGCACTGATGGCTTTGACAGTTCGAGTTCTTTTGGGACCTTTTTGGGATCTACGCCAAAATGACTGCTCCAGAGTGCTGCTCCCAAGAGATGGTGGCATTTTAGGGTGTGCAAGGAGCCAGTTCCAGGTAAGAGCCAGGATCAGTAGGAGGCTGAAGGATTGCCCTGCCTCGAGTCCCAACACCTTTGGCAGCACCGTCTGAGCCCTCGCCGCGCCTGGGGCTCAGCGGGTCCGGGGTTGTGGGCATGAACCCCAAACCATCGATGCCAAAAGGGCTCTGCTGTTTCCTGGGGAGCTCTGCCTGCTCCTGTTCATCACCCAGCTCTGTGCCTGAGCCTCTGGTGGGAACGTGGGAGGCTGGGGAAGAGCAGGAAAGCTGCTTCCATCATGCTGGAAAGCTGCTTCCATCATGCTGGAAAGCTGCTCTCGTGCTGCCGCCTGCAGCCGCGCTGGGGCGGCTCCAGCCTGGGCTGGACACGCAGGGCTTTTCTGCACATCTCCCTTCTGGAAATAGCTTCAAGCAGTTGGTTGAAGGAATTCGAGGCATTCATTGAAATTCATTCTTCCTGGAATGAATTGAACATGGAAAGGGTGCGTCTTGAAAGGCGTAACTGGGTTGTCCCCAGTCGGAGCAGGTGCAGTGGCTTTGGTCAGCACGGAAATGCAAAGCTCTGAAAAATTCACCTGACAGCAAACTCCTTCAGGAAGGCAAACTATTAGTTATGAATGCATTTAAAATTATGGAAAATAGAAATACCAAGCCTCAGACCTGCTTGCCTTTTTAATAACACTTTCAAATAAATGCAGTGTTTCATCTTCTATCAATCCAAAAGGAAGAAAACCTATTTCCCAGGTGTCCTGTTATCCCTATGGCCACAAAAGACTTCATAGAAGTACAGTTCTGCTCACAAATTACTGCTTCAATGACATTGCCCTTCTTGAAATGTGGAAGGCAGGATGCTCTGTAAGCCAGTGCTAAATTTTCAGCTAATAGTCCAAATATAAACTGAAAAAAGAAATCTGGGTGAGAATCTATTATCTTAAAGGACTGTTGAATTGGCTGGCAGTTATATTTTAAACTCTAAAATGAGGAGAACAGCTTTCTTATAGCTCCTAAAATAAAAATGTTAGGAGTATTCTTTGAGTACTGCATATTGTAATCACCAGTGAAAATATGTGTCTTAATTAGCAGAGCAGTGTCTTTTACAAATTAGAATTAGTTTGTCAACAGGTACTTAGAATTATATTAATACCTGTTGCTCTTACTGAAAATTGAAATTGTATTTTTTTTTCCCTGGTTGGCAAATATAGAAAAAAAATAATACTTTCTCTTTCTCCTATAAAGAGCTTGAAACATTCTGCTTTGTTAGGTGACTCATGCTGAGACCTTTTGCAAATTACGTCAAAATAGACAAGGCCGTTGTCTTCTTGACTTGAAGGATGGTTCTAATTTTAGAATGTACTTTAACGGGAATAAGGAGAAAAAGATATTTTGAAATAATTAGCTCATGTGAGATTCAATAATACATTTAAACTTTCTCATTTCAGCTGCAGCAAAAATGTTTTTAAATCGGTACTCACATATGAAGTATTTCCAAGTTTTTTTTAACCCCCAAAATATTAACTTTCTAAGGTTTATTTTCCCTTTTCTGACTCGGAGCTAAAAAGCTTTCAGGGAACACGGAACAAGCACCTGTCCTAAGCCTGAAATCCCTGCTGGGCTGAAGGATTTCTGCTTCTAAAGATTGACAAGACCACTTTTTCTGCCGGGGAAGGTAAGGATGCCTCGCTGGAAGAGCAGACGGCAGATGTGGCTTCAGGGGCAGAGGATAACCCAGCGTTACTGTAGCTCATTTCACTGCCTCCTCTTACCCCCTTCCCACCTGCTTTGCACCCACGAGAGTTCCTGGGGCGAATTAAAGCAGGCTGGGACAAGATTCCAGCCTCCCTGAGAGGTGCCTGGCTGCAGGGGTGATGCTCTGGGTGTCAGCAGGGAGGGGGCAGATACAGAGAGAAAAATGCTGATTTAGGGCCCGAGAGTCCCTTGCCACAGATACTCTGCACACAGCCTCGGTTGCTTACTTGGGATTAATGTATTTCGGGGATTTTTTTGGGGTTTTTTTTGTCCGCACACACGGCTGTCTGCGTTGGCTTCCAGTGCCATCTAGTGGGATGTAATTTTATTTCTCCGGAAGAGGTTCCAGTAAAAACATTTCAAGCCGTTGTGTGTGAGTACATTGATTCCTCTCTGTGCCCAGCTGTGTCCTTCAGGAATTTACAGATATTTATCCTCATTTCTGACGCTGAAAGTGCATACAAACTGGAAGTTAAATCACGGAACAAAGAAGCATAGAACTGTATGTTTGCAAGTAGATTGATTGACAAAAGTTTGTCTTTTCCTTTAGTGAAGAGTTTTGAGAGAGAGTGCAAATCTTTTCATCTTTTGCCCTGGAAGCACTGTTTCTGTATTCCTGCGTCTTGTTCTCTATGTATCTTTTTATGTAAGTGGTATAAAATTATATTTTGCTATTCATACCATCTTAGGCACTTTGAAATCGTGATGTAGACAATTTTCAGATTTTTTTTGTAATCTAACCCCTTGTTTTCTAGACACTGATTGGGTTCCCTCACTGCCCAAGTGGTCTTAAGGATACTGTAAGTAAAAAACTTCTTTTTTTTCCTTTTAACTTCTGACTGATGTGGATAAAGTAATATGTAGCACCTCGAGGTTCACGAGTAAAGTGTGGGATCTGTTATTTTTTCAGCTGTTGGCCCAGATCCCTTGGCTCAATGCTTGCAAAGAGGTACAAATCCTAACCCCAGCCTCATTAGTTGTGTCTGGGGAGGTTACCTAAGGAGATTTTGTGGCTCTTCCCCTGTCTATTCCTGTAGGTTTTCCTTATGATATCACAATATTTTTGGTAGCATCATCCAGTCTTTCAGTGGGAAGGAGGGCATTGCTTGGAAAGGCTCTGGGATGCAGCCACCTTTGCACTTTTCCTGCATCTGCTCTCTCTCTCTCTTTTTTCAGATAAAAAGGCAGTTTCGGTGCAGCTGCTTTGGCACACACCGAGCTGCTTGGGGGCACTTGGGGCTTGGTGGGGGAAGGTTTCAGATTCCTGGTGAAGGTCCCAGTGGGAATGGTGAGCACCAGGACAGTGATTGTTCACTGTCCCTGGGGATTCAGCCCTGCCTGCTGTGCCCAAAGCCAGGGTCTGGCACCCCCGGCAGGCAGAGGTTTCACTGTGCCCTTGGCCCTTCCCTGCAGGGCTTTGTCCCCTGGAGCGTCCCAGGCTCACAGAGCTGGCACTGCCGGACTCTGGTCAGGGGAATGGTCTTGGGGCTGAGCCCAGGGTGCACTCAGGAGGCAGCAGGCACCGTGGAGGGGACATGCAGAGAGTTTGGGCCTTTCAAGGGCACTTTTCCTGTGTTGCCGCCCTCTCCCGGCAGAGTCCCTCAGAGGGGTCAGTCTGAGCTGGCCTTGGGCAGGCACTGGCCATGGCACTGCTGGCTCAAGCAGAGCGGAGAGAAGGGCAATCAGAAGTGCCCAGCGTGTTTGGAAACAGCCTTCGGTCTGCCTTTGAAATAAAGTGTATCATTGAAAGGACCTTTCTCAAAATAGCCTGCCATGGAAAGGATGAAAATTGTGAGTTATGAGGCTTAATTTCTGCTCCTTGTGCAAGTGTGGCACCTAAACAGAGAGGGAGGGCTCTCCTGCCTCAGTGCTGGCAAGTTTATTACTGAGGGCACGGTAACTGAGGTTTCCGAGGGCTTCAGTGAAGAAGATGAGAATGCAGAGCTGCCAGCATTAACATTTTAGGTGCATTGAGATACCTAAACCACATGTGAAAATTGTCATTGCCCACTGAGGAGGTAATGTGCCCATCAGTTATGGTACCAAATGTTCTGTCTTTTGGAAAGCAGAGGCAGAACTCAGTATCATTCAGGGGCCTGTAATTGCTTTGTTTTGTACAGCTCTACCTGGAGTGACGGAGTCCCACGGTTGGAAGTGTTGCAATAAAAATATTAGATGGGTTTGCATGTGGAGCAAAGAACACTAAGTGCCTTAAACCTGGTAGCAAGAGGGTTTGGGTTTTTTAGCAAATTTCAATTGTTCCCTCTAGATGACCCTCAGCCTTGTTGCACTTTAGTTTTAGGATAGAGGGTGGTTTGTTGTTTTGTTTTTTTGCCAACACACTGGTAACTTTTATCTGTCTGCAAATGTTACAGACAATTGGATTTCTGAGCAGCAGCACTGCTGAGTGGCCCTCCTCACCTCCACGATTTCTTTGTAATATTAGCAGTGGCACACTTGGACCCACAGTGGCCCAAAATTCCTTTCTAGTAGCACGAAAGATCAGTTGAAAGTTTCACAAAATCTCAGACTTTCTGAGAGCTTATTTTAAACCATTTTTCCTTTCATGTACCGCCAGGCTTTAAAAGTGTTCTTTTAAATAGTTTCTCTTTTATTAAAAACCGACAACAGCAACAAAACCCACATGAGAATAATACACAAATACATCATGTGATGTTCTTAAGCTACCCTGTGATTTCTAGAGAACAACAAACTGTTTGATAAAGACCTTGCTGCAAACAACTTCTAAGTAGAGAGAATGATGGGTTTTAGTAAAATCCACTCACTGTTGATATCCTTTCACCTTGAACAGAAGTAAAATGTAAATAAGAACACGACTCCTCATATTTATAAGTGTTTTTTTGGTGTCCATGGTCATATTAGTTGAACAGAATCTCATACAAGTGTAAAATTCATAGTAAAGATGTCTTTATTCCAAAATAATAATAATAATAATTATAATAATAATAATGTGTTAGGCAGACAGCTACAAAACATCTACACAAGACTTTGGTAAGAAATGTTCATGGTAGCTTTTTCATAATTCCACAGCAAACAAAAACAACAAAGGAGATCTAAAAATGCAATCAAACAAAACTCTGTTTAATTTGTATGCCACACACACAGAGTCCTACTGTACATTTGTTAAGCCCCTAACTTTTCTTTTTCTTTATGTGTAACGATTCTATAGTTTGTATATTAGAAAAAAAACACGCACAATGCTAAGATCTGATAGTTGAGGTCTACAAAACTGGTGTGACATCTGTGCTTTCAGTTCAGCAGGATTATTCAGGACATCAGAACGATAACAGTTCTCATTTTTATTGACTGATAATCAGTGCCTATTACACTACTAAGAAAGTTTACAGTAACAATGCAAGACTTCTACATATTGTATATCAGAGCTTTTTCTTTTTTTTTTTCTGAATAGAAAATCAACCTCATTTTTTCTTCATTTGTTTTTGTTTGCGTTTCTTTTTTTTTTTTTTTTTTACAAAATGTAACAAGCTTAAATGTTTGTCTTGTATCAAGTTAGAAGAAAGACAAGATCTGTAAAATGCTTCAACAGAAAAACAGTGTGAAAAGCTGAACACAAGCAAGAGTGGTCACACATTTCTGACATGGTGCAATCTACCTTGTCACCTCATGTATTAACAAGGTGGGGGGAAAAAACAACTTGCAACATTCAGAACTTTAATGAGCCTAAGAGAAATGACTGGAAGTCACACTGAACAGCCTTCTAAGAGAGAGGAAAAAAAAGTGTATGGGGAATCACACAGAGAAAGGTGTGCCAGATTGTTTTAATGGACAATTTTGTGGGTATGTTCAGAGAGATGTTGTGTGTTTTCTAGGTACCTAAAGGTGTATTTGGACTATGTGGCCTTTGGCAAAGGGAGTGTTTAGCAGACAAAAGAGCTTGATGAGCAGGAACAAATGTGAAAAAGAAAATACAAGGCTGGGTTTAATTGATTATTTGCTGAAACAGGCACGGTTTTGCAAGATTAGCTTGAACAAGTGGTAAGGGCTGATGAGATTAATCTGATTCCTGAACTCAGCAATTTTTTTCCGTTCAGGAGAAATCTTCCTCTGCTCCCTCTGCCCCAGGCTCATAGATCCTTCAAAGCCTTCAAAACCACCCTGCAACATATTTTATGGTCAAAGATTACTTTTCTGAGTGAGTGGCCTGAGCTGGGACGCCCTCTGCCAGCTCAGCCAGACACGGCTCTGCCCTGGCCAGACCCCTGGCATTGGTCACTGTGGTCCCTCTCTGCAGCTTCTTCACCTGAAATATGCTCAGCTGGTCACTCCTCCAGTACTTATATTATTCCACTGGGGTTTTTGTTGGGTTTTCTTATTTTTTTGGTCATAAAAGTGGAATGTAAGGTCCTAAATGAGGGACAGTCTTGATGCTATGCTGTAATGGCAGTGCTATAGAGACATAAACTGCAGAATTTTTGAACAGGCACAAGGAGGCAAACTATCTGAATTAATATTATTAAGTGAGCCAGGCTGTGCAAGAAGTCAAGTGTTTGGTTTTAGCCTTAAACCTTGTTGTATTCTTTATTCTCCTGGTTTGGTTGACTGTGGGTGTGCACCCATTTAATTCAGCAGCAGCAGGAGAGGGTTCACACTGCAGTTGGTTCCATTATTTCTCTGGCCTTTCCTTCCTTCCTTCCTTCCAAATTCACAAAAAGCAGCAAAATACCTTGAGGGGGTGGGCTGTGACAGCTGTGGGAGTCCTGAGCAGCCCTGGCAGTGCTCAGGGGAGAAATGCTGATGAACAAATCCTCAATGAATGCAGCCAGCCCATGGAGCCCGCTCAGCTGGAGGATCCCCAGGGTGGTGGTGGTGACAGTGGGGAAGGTGAGCAGCTCAGAGGGTTGTGGTGCACAGCAAACAGGGACACTCAAACCCAGGTCCTCAGGGTTGTGACCAAGTTGTTTATTTAAGGAAGTGAGTAAAATACTTAAGGCTGGTTTAAAGTGACTATAAAGAAAATTTCTCTCCATTCATTTCTCTCAAGCTTAAGCGTCATCATCAACAGTGTTTATTTTCAGTGCATTGTTATTACTTCTGTAGAGACATAGGGGAATGCTGCCTTTCCTGGACCAAAAGATAACCATCGCTTTCTCCTCTTAATTTGTCTTGTTGAACTTACAGGACAATACTGTATTCCAACAGCAAGTGGAGCCCGGGGGTCTCACTGATTACACCTGGCTCCGTGCAGGGATGAGCGCTAAATTCTGCAGGACATGGGGTAAAATAGCTATTAGAAGGGTGAGGAGGTATTTTCTAATTTCAGGCAGTTTGTTGATCACTTAAGTGGTCAGGGAGGGCATTTAACCTGGCTAGTATATCTACAAATGAGTAATTCTCACAAATTTAGTAATTCGATTATCCTATACTCTGAGTAAAAAAGACATAAATGACACTGCTGTGAATGCGTCCTTGTGCCAATCTCTAATCAGGTTTTCAGAAGACTGTCATTGTTTCCTTTCAGAGGCTCCTTTCAGTTTTAAGGGATGCATGAGAACCTGGCTCAGCTTATCTCTACCATTTTTGTTTTGTTATAAACCTATTTCCCTCTTCACCTGTGACTAACATCCTCATGAAACTGAATCTAATTTTTTAGTGTCTCTCATGTGGAAGACTTCCTGTGACACAGCTGTTGCAACACTCTGGACCAATTTCTTCTAGTTCTGTACCCATTTTGAAAGGCAATGGATAGACCCAATGTGGAATCTACACATATTATGGTATTTGCATGTTTCCTTTATGTGCTCTTTTGGCTGTGATTGTATAGCGGTCAGACATCACTATTGATCTGCAAAAATTATTTCCTTTTTAAGTTTTGAAGAAACAAAGACTTTTTTGCATGGATCACAGCATCCATGAGAAGTATTTAGGATTATTATTATTATTATCATTATTATTATTATTATTATAACTATCAGCTTAACCCAATAGTGTAAAAAGATAAACATGCACCTTTAATGTTATTGAACCAGCATTACTGAAATTACTCCTTGGCATAGTTGTGTAATCACAGAGGCACTGCTTTGGATTTTCAAAATCAAATCTAGAGAGAACTCCTCCCACATAGGAAACTTTCTGTCACTTTACCTTAGTTTTGTTAATATGCATGCATCCCATGTCTTTACAAGTAGTGTTTCTATATGGCTATTCCATGTCCACAGATATGTCTGTATTATAGTTAAATAACTCATAATGACTTTACTATTTTTATGCATTAAGGGCTGGCTGGAGTACCAAAGATTTACTCTCAGCATAAACTTGTGAGGAAATATTTATAAAATACTTTTCTTGCACCAGCAAGACTAAAAAGCAAACCACACTGCAAAAATGAAAACTAATATACACTTTATATTTTTGTTGTTGTTGTTGTTGTTTAAAAAAAAAAACAAACCAAGGTTGACTTTCCATTTAGCTCAGAGTGCATCACTTGGAACCTTGTGTTTTGTTAACAAGGATGAACATTACAGGCTCTTAGCTCCTTTTTGTCTTTGCAGCTGGTAAACTGAGTGCTTTTGGACCTCTTCTTTACCATCATGTAGCGCTCCTGAATTCCACCTCCACAGAGTGTAGAGCATTCTGTCCAAGCAGTCCATGGTTTCAGCCTACAAACTGAAAAAAAGTAAGTGATTTGATTAAGTTTTCAGTAGTGGAAACCCCTGTTAAGTATCATCAAGTCACATTTGTCAAACACTGAAAAAAGTATTAAAAAATAAATTTAATATGTACTTTATAAAAGACATAAAATTAAGGAATGGTTAAATGTCAGACAACTTAGCAGTAATTCCTATCCAGGTAAAACTCTACCACAAGATATAATGTTTTGTTGATTTGAGGAATCAGTGCTTGATGATACTGTCCCCCATTGGAAAAGCAGTTCAGGCAGATCTCTTGGAGCAGCCTGAGTTTGGATCAGACTATTGAGGTGGAAATTAATTCAGTTTTGAAATTCTGCATTGGATCCAGGAACACATATTTTAATTGTTTGAAGCTAGCTAGATGTAAAGATTGTCACCCAGATCTGCAGAAACTGTAATCAGTCCTTTGCCAGGTGTAAATTTTATTTTTTTACATCCTTTTGTGTGGAGTGATTGAAATATTTTTAGTGATGGGACACGGACAGATGTGAGCTTTTCTCCATGGTGCCCTAAACTCGGTCTGGGTGATTTTGGCGACAGGCAAGCACTAGAGGTGGCTATGTTTTATTGTATGGCTACGACTTTCCCTTGACTGAAACGTTGAAAATGCTCTCACAGAACGCAGTGGAGCTGCTCACAAGCTCCTGTCGTGCAGAAAAGCCACGAACACCCTAAAGGGGTATCCACACTCACCTGGGTATTGCTCACTATCTAAATTCTTCTTTGCTTGTTCGCTTCTCCTCTTCTCCCGGGCCTCCTTCCAGCGCCTCTTCTCCATGCCCGGGCCCCGCAAGCACTTCCTCACGCGGCACTTTGTGCGCTGGACGGTCTCTGGGCAAGCGGCTCCTCCAAACTGGGGCTCAACTTTAATCATCCTCGTCCTGATCATGTGGCCCTTCCCACACGAGGTGTTGCACTCGGACCACTGGGACCACTCCGTCAGCTCGCAGTCGATGGCTGCGTGGAAGAAGAAACGTGACACAGAATCCGTGAGATCTGAACACAAGGTCGGGAAATACACAGGTGTGCCTGGTGAATCCTTACACCCCATATTCATGAACTTTTCTTAAGCTTCCAATCTCCTCAGCAAATGTTTTGAGGCTTGTGTTGAAATTTTCTGAGTCCATTCCTAGCAGAAGTATTATTTGACACTCTCCTCAATATCTTCTTCAAGAGTGGTGCTGGCAGATTACTAAAATTACAAAGAACATATAAATAATTCTCCTGTGCCTTCTTCAATTTCCCTCCCATCTGTCTGTTTTGTAATGAAAAGCTGTTGAAAATTGAGTTATATTTAAAAAGAATTTGCTGCCTCTGAGATCCAAGCCTTGCTTTGCAGGCAGTGTTATGCAATAAGCCATATTCGCTAATACCATTATATCTTAAAAGTTTTCATCTTTCAGCACAGCTTAACACTTACAGCCCCAGTGAATAATAAGCAAATGATATTTCACATTATTTAAGAAAAGCTGAATGAGCAATTACAGTGTAAAAGCCTTTTAAACGAATACTTCCTGTGAAAAATAATGTAATTTGTGATAAAACCTCATAAAGCAGCTGGCAACAGGATGTTAAAAGCAATCATATCTCATTCATTCATCAGTGCCTTAGGCTATCACACTTCGCAAAGACTGAAAAGCAACTAGAAATTTGCACTGCCCAAGAAGTGGGGGATTTTAATGGAATAAGGTTAAAAAAATCCCTGCAGCTGTCTCCCCACCATCCACTGGCAGGATGCAACGTGATATCGTTCAGAGATGTATCAAAGGTGGAGAAAGAGCACAAAAGAGGCTTTCTGAGCTACAAGAATCACACAGGTGATTTTAACTCCTTTTTCTTTCCTTCTTGGCACGTGTTTTGCATTTGAGTGAAAACACAGGTTTTGTAATTCTGAATTATTTCCTACTGGGAAGTTGCCTGAAGCTGCAGTGTGTTAAACATGCAGAAATGTATTCCTGTATTCCCACAGCAATACTGGGAATCAGCATAGGGGGAAGTAAGGCAAGGTGGATTTAAGGCATGGTCATATTCCAGCTCGCCATTGCTGAAAGTCTATAATAATAGTAATAGTAGTAGTAATAATAATAATAATAATAATAAGGATCATAATAATAAGGATAATAATAATGTTTTTTGAACAATGCAGAGTCGATACCCTATCTAAGAAATGATGCTAAGAAATGATGATAGAGGTTTGTCCAATAGGTTTTGGCACTTGTAGTTAGCCTCCCCTTTCCAGGGAGTTTTCCAAACTTACGGCACTCGGGCAGCATGCATTTCTCTGCCTGTTCCAGCTCCTCGTTGCAGTCTCCAAGCTCAGCAGCAGATTTCAGCATCCTCTGCCGGGTTCGCATTCCCTTCCCGCAGGTCACGCTGCAGTCACTCCATTCAGACCAGGGAGAGAGCAGGCAGGGGATGGTATCTGATGGGAAATAAAAAAGGAATTAATTCCTATTATTAATTAATCATGAAGGTGTACATTTTGAAAATAATATAGGTGGGAAATGTACAATGTTTTATCTCTCATCAGCCAATTATATTTTCTTGTCACAAGCTGAATGGTGTTGCTGAAGAAGCTCAGAATGCTTTATATTAAATTGAAAGATTTGCTTGATTTAAATATCTTTGCTATCTTTTTCTATATCTAAGTCATATCTGCTGAGTCCTGGTGCATCAGGGGAATAAATAGTTTAAGGACCTATGTTTCAACCATAACTTCTTCAAAAAAAAAAAAAAAGATTGTTGCAGGGAGCATAACTGGAAGACAATTTAGTCTCAAAGGTGAAACTCCCATATTTAATCTATCAAAAATATTTTAAAAATTATCTCTTATGAAAATTTAATATTTCCTAAGAAATTAATAGTGACAGTAAGGGTGAGGCTGGCTGACTGCACAGAAGAAACACCTGAATTTCTGAACTGTTCATGGGCTAAAAGGACCCCATTAAAATGGGTTAAAAGGAGCCATTGTTTTATTTGTTTTATTCTTGCCTTATGGTCAAATATACCTCATATTGCATAATTTAGAGTTGTTTAGGTATGGCTTGCTGATACACACACCACTGTGTGGTTCAATAAGATCCCACTGAATGTTTTTTATTGATGCTCTCATCCTGATGGTGTTTATGCTACTTAAATGCAAAATCCCTAAGATTTTTCTCCTAATTTTAAGGAGAACAAGGAAAAGCAACATTGCTTCTGGCTTAGCTGTGCTCTTTGTGTGCTGGGACAACGTGTCAGAAACGATGGCTCTTTTCAGAGCAGAGGAGAGGAGCTCCCAAACACTCACGGCATTCGGGCATCATGCATTTCTCTGCCTCTGTGGTCTCTGCCTTGCACATGGATCCATCAGCAGGAGTCATCTTGATCATTCTGTGCCGCCTCTTCATCCCGGTGCCGCAGCTGGCACTGCACTCATCCCACTCTCCCCATTCCGTGACCAGGCAGCTGCTGGGAGCTGTTCAAAGGGGACAGAGGAAATTGTTCATAAGGATCACAGCATCAGCTGAGTTGGAAGGGACCCCCAAGACCATCGAGTCCAACTTCTGGCCCTGCCCAGGGTCATCCCCAAGTCACACCATGTCCCTGAGAGTGTTGTCCAAACACTTCTTGAGCTCTGTCACGCTTGCTGCTGTGACCACTGCCCTGGGGACCCTCCCAGTTTTATATTATCTCTGAACTTGCTTCGTATCTCTTCCAGTCCTGCGTCAAAGTCATTTATTAAGGTATCAAAGTGCACAGAGCCTAAGATGGAACTCTGTGGAACCCCACTAAGGCTCATATAAAGAATGATCTGGGCAGTGCTCCTGCTTTTGGCTGGATTTTATAAAGCTGAATAAAATACTTACAGCATTCCTCGTTTACAATACACTTCTCAGTCTCTTCAGTAGGCACTTTGCACATGGAGCCATCCTCAGGGAACTGTTTGACATATCTCTCCCTGGATCTCGTTCCCATGCCACAGGAGACGCTGCAGGGGGACCATGTAATCCAGTCAGACATCATGCAAGTGGAACCATCTGCAATGCAGAGAGCCATGTCAGTTGTGGGGATTGACAGAACTGCTGCCCCTTCCTGTGCAGCATCACTTTTCTGCTGCCTTTCACACTCCCTCGCCTCCACTGCATCCTTCACTCCTTTCCTTTATACTTCTGTGCACTTCATGCACTCACTCAGCTGAGATGCAGAAAAATTACCACAGACAGCTTCCATTCATGTTCTGCAGCGATTCTCTCTTTGCCATAACTCAGGCCCTACCACAGCAACCAACATCCTAAAGAACTTCCAAGGAAAAGCAAACTCTGCAAGGTATTCTTCACCTCCACCTTCCATTCCTGGTTACCTTCATCACTGCAGCCTGGGCCCATGCAGGGCTGAAAATCTTGAGTATCTGGGCAGGGCACACTGAGGTCTAGCTGGGCTTTAAGCATTCTCTGCCTCATCCTCTTGCCCTTTTCACAGGTAGAAGAGCTGCAGGCTGACCATGGGGACCAGTTTGAATAAATGCAGGTCTCAGGAGTATCATCTGAAAAGTGAGGAAAAGCACTGAACGTTAAAAATGGACTTGCATTTGCTTTCCTTTGCTCAGCTGATGATTACTTTTGATTCTAATAACATACATTATTTCCTTCTGCATTCTATCTTCTCCATTTTAGCCCAGAAGAAAAAATAACTACCAAATGTCAACTTTCATTTAAAAAAAAATTATTTGAACCCCAGAAGTCTTGTCTCTTTTATGACCTGTATTGTTATTGTCATCTTCTAGGTATACATGCAATTTTTTTTTTCTGTATAAGGGAAGGCTAATAGAAGATATCAGAAGAGATGAAAACCTAAATCAGTGTTTGACACTGAGTGGAATTTTTGCTCCTAAGTCAGCTTGCTACGTTATCTACAAATGACAGTGCAGAATGGAACAAAATATAAATTATTAGTAAAGCACAAACTAATTGCTAATGTACCTTCTTCTTTTTCCTCCGGTGCTAGATCTGCCACAATATCATCTATGTTATCAGGAACAATATTGCACTGCTCCCCCTGCAAAACAATCATTGTGGACACTGAAAAGAGGAAACTCATACATGAGGGGTTAAACCAGTACACTGTGAGGCACTTCTGTATCTTCAGCACCTTCTTCTCTTTGAATTCCTAGGTTTACTTTGGGAAAATCCCCAATTATGCAGATGAAATAATTGCCAGAATTAGGAGAAATAATACCTTCAGACAGTTTTAATTTTTTCTGTCATTATCTTTGCTGTGGGTAGGTTAAAAAGTGTATGTTTGGAGGGAAGGGGAGAAAGGATTGATTGTTTTTTTTGGTTTATGAAGTGGGGTTTTTTGCTCCTTGAGAATTTTACTCATATATTCTACCTTGCGTGCAATTCTCTCAATGACCACTCTGGCCACCAGCTTGATAGATCCTCCTTCTGGATCATAAAATGGACTTTGAGGATGATCTAAGCTTGTCAGAGGTCTGATCTTCTCCTGGGGCACTGTAGGTTTGTTAGGAGACTGCAATCAAAAAGGAAAAAAAGGTTAAAAAAGAAACTAACGATTAATAATACAATAAATCTGCCGAAATTAAAACTTCTCTGAAATGCTAAACTGCAAAATTCCAATGTAAGATGAACTTAGTACATTCATACTTAATGGTAAGGGGATTGTTTTGTTGCGTTGTGTTTTTTTTGTTTGGGGGGTTTTGTTGTTGTTTGGTTTGTTTGGGGCCTTTGTTTGTTTTTGTTTTGTTGTTGTTTTTGTGGTTCCTTCCAACCTTACTGATCCTGTGATTCCGTGGTAATAATACCCCAGGTGAATGTAATATTATCTCATAAATAATAATGTTCAAGGAATTCAGGCAAAATGACCAACAGCGTAGTAACATCTGTTTAAATTACTTTTAATTCATTACAAGAAATGTTTTTATCAGAGTAAAAAGTATAAATTATAAGGGCAAGTACGGCATCTCCAGAGACCAAACAGCTTTCCTATTTCATTTCTTCGAGGTGATGCATTTGAATAAATTACAGATAGTCCCCATACCTCATAGGTAACGCCGCTGTCCGTGCCAGCATCCCAGGGGATTAAATCCTGGACGACTTTCTGGACCCAGCCGCAGTCCTTGGTACAGAGATCTTCAGCGGAGAGCCCCACGTTCCAGTCGGGGCTGGGGCCCAGCATGGTCAGGAAGGACATCAGGTGCCGGTGGCGATCCACGGAAAACTCGGCAGAGGGAGCAGCTCTCCTGCAAATCCCAGGGAGGAGAGTTATTATAACAATAACTGCAGCCAGGTTTGCTGCCAGAGGGAATGGCTGGGGCTTCCAGCCGGGAAATCCCGAACCAGGGTAGGGAGGAGCAGGACTGGGAGAAGGCACTCCCAAGTCTCAGTCTCCGGAGAGCTTTGGCATCATTCAAGGAGATTTTGGCGTCATTCAAGCAGATCACTATTCAAGACTTTATAAGGTGAAAGAAATATAGAAATACAGAGCTGCAGCAGTGTGCTTATGTCTTAGTGGTGTAATAATAATTAAAAAATCTGTCAAAACACTTGCAAAAATTAGGGCTAAAATAGCAGAGAAATATGCTGTGACCTTGACTGCCGGGTTATTTTTTTACCCCCACCCCCAAAGATAATATGAGTTCTAATGCCAAAAGTTCTTGGAAGTGCTACTGTGTGCTCAGAAAAGAGCTCATTAATAGAGTTTTAATGCTCATGTAAGCGAGAGATGAGTGGTCAGTGCCAGCCCCGGGGAGTTCAGCCAAGACTTCGGCAGATTCCTGCCAGTGGATGTGAGAACGCCTCCATTCATCCCGCCTTTGTCAGCGTCCCCTTGGGAAGAAACCTGCTGAATCATGCAGCGCTCTGCCCTGCTGACAGCAGCCACCACATTCCTGTGCAAATGGCAATAAAATCAGGCCTGACTGAAGGCTTCTGTTCACAGATGGAGAGCTGGAACCCATCGTGGCCTTTTCTCATGAGCAGCAACAAATGCAGAATTATTTTAAATATTATTTTGGTAATTCGGTTCTAAATATCGGTCTGATGTCAACCCCAAGCTTCAGCTACAGGACTTGCATTAATACAGTTAAGGCTGTTTTTTTCTCTTTTCAATTTTAGGCCAAAATACACTGGTTCAGAGCATCTAAAGACCACGTTTATTTTAAATGTGAGGTGCTTTTACAGTGTTATTTATCGTTCCTATTTTAGTTAGGTAGCTAATAATAATGTACATGCATGCATGATCATGCTCATAGACTGTTCTACTGTAGTCATAAGGAGTTTATTCTTCAAAAAATGCTTGCATACCTGTAAAAATATGGTATTTTATTTGTGTTTTTTTTTCTGGCTCAAAGCACTTTCAGCACATCAACAAAACCAGAACAGCTCAGAGACAATGGTTTTTAGTAGTTATCATGAAGTTTCAAATGTAAGATATAGTCCAAATGTGAGTTGGTGTATTTAGCTCCTCTTTAAAAGGCAAGTTAAGAAGCATTTGCTAATGTGTAAAATGTTCTGGCCACTTCTCTTCCAGAGTCTTTAGAAGTTGTTTCTTACTGTGTAAATTATCTTACATTGAGTTAAAGACTCTGAGTAGAAGAGTTGCTAAGTATTTGATGTCATTAATCCTGCCTTTTCCAGAAAGAAATGCAAATTACTTTTTTTTTTCATTAGAGATAGAAGTCTGATTTCAGTTTGTCTAATGCAAAGTCATAAAATAATGAATGACGGTATCAGCTTCACTCAGTGAATGCAGTATCCTGATATATTTGTCAAGTACAGAGCTGTGATTAGTCTTAAAAAGCCTATTAACCCACTTCAAGTAGCTAAAGGATTTACTGCATTCTAACGGTTTCTAAGAATTCCCTGCAGGAATTTTATATTTCAAACAGTGCGCAGCAACACACTGTCAAAATAACAGGGAGATGTGTGTTTGTGCAGCTGATCTTCAGCTGGAGAGCACCTCTAATACGGACAGGGGAAAAACGAGGGCAGTGGGGAGCAGCTCGGGGCACCTGAGCTGACACAGATCGGGGGAACGTGCGGGGTGACAGCGCATGGCCGTGCCCTTCTCCGGAAACACCGGCAGGCAGACACAGCTGCACCAGTCAAAGGCAGAAGGCTGGGAATTACTTGACTTCTTCAGAGCCATAGTGATGGAAAACTTTGGTCACCTGTTCGTCTGGTGATAGGCACATGCAATTAAAAATTGGTGTATTTAAATTATAATTATATCAGTGTTGAAACCATGTTAAGGGACACTTCAGTATGAGATTGACTCTGCCTACAAGCTTTTGGATATGTTAAATTACATCAGTAAACCTGATGATTTTCCATAATTTTCCAATTCAGAGCACTATGCCAAAAATTACGTATCTTTGCTCTTTGTTAAGACAGATGGGTAATGTTAAGGCCATTTTCCTGCACTTTGTCCTGTAACAGTTTAAGACAGAAATGTGAATATTATTAGAGGACAAATGGAGGCATGTTCTCTTCTTTCTCCACTCCTGTGCAGACATGTACCCAATGCACACAAACTTCAGCTGTAGCACAGGGTTGGAAATTGTAAAAAAATTTACATACAGGGTTTAAGAATGCCGTATTTAAAATATATATTGTCATAAAATAGAGCACTTGCTGCTTTATTAATTTCTGTGTGGGTACTTGTAAGGACTATGGATACAAATTTGAACAACAGTTCTGTGATGTGGGCCAAGGCTCCCCATCCAGAGTCGTTCCTGAGTTGCTGTAATTAGGGAGGAATGGGCTGATCTAAGGCACCGTTCATCGCTGCAGCCTGGATGTAGACACAGGCACAGACCGGGCTTTTACAATAGAGAGCTCTGGTGGGTTTTGTTAGCTTTTTAATAGCTACTAAATTCCAGCTGTTTCCAGTACCCACATGAATGACGGATTTATGAAGCTGGCAGGAGCCTGAATCCTTCCTGCATACCTGTGGATCGTAACAATATCTCAGCAACACTGCTGGCTCAAGTGGCCCAAGACTGCACTGTGAATCTCCGTGAAGGAAACCAGAGTAAAAATGTCCTCAGAACACGCTAAACACACCTGCTTTTCATTTTTGTGTTGTCAACACTTTGGATAAATAGGAATTTGGATCATCTTCTTTCTCTTTTAAAGGCTTTTAAATTTAAGGTAAGTGTTCTGCAACAGGTTGAGCAAGTTTGGTAAAGCCCACAGGAAAGCCTTAAGCGTAAATTGCTTGTGAATTTGCTGCAGGGGAAAAATGTGTCCCTTTTCCTTCCCCTGCACATATACCTGCTTAAAACCAGAGGCAAATGAGAGTTGCAAAGCAAATCCTGCCCGTTAGTGCCAGGTGAGAGCCTCGAGAGCCCCACGGGCTGGGGGAACGCAGCTTTCCTCGGCTGAAGCTGGCAGTACTTTTCCACTGTGAGCCCAAGCAGCCTGCTGGCAATTCCCGTCACACAGCATGGAGTGAGGCAGGTACCAGGTGTTGTCCTGCATCCTAATCTTTTCCATTTTCTTTATTTCTGTTCCATTTGATTTCTGTTAGCATGATTAGGATCTGCAGCTATAGGGATGCCATATACTGAGCAGTGTAAGAAAATGTGGTTTTTTTCCCGTTTTTGTGTGTTATGTAGGTTTTTATTGATGTATTTTCCCCCTTTTTAAGGCTGAAAGAGCACAAATATGATTTTGCTTCACAAGTTTTCTCCCTAAGTGACAATCTAGTTGCTATCACTGCTGCGGGTGGGGGTTAGGAAAGTCTTTGACAAACCAACAGAAAACTCAGCCTGCTGCAAGACACATCTTTGAGTGTTAAATCAATATTGCTGAGGTCCACGATAAAGGTAATAGAGCACACACAAGGAAAGTGGTTGTGTACAGTTACTGAATAGAAATAGCAGAAATAATATTTGGCAGACTAAAACCTCGTGGTTATTTTTGGTTTAATATTTGATGAGCATAGGGAAAGAAGTGATTAGCAAGTAAAGGAAGAAGAAAAAGGCAGCCTGAGGATACACTCTTTTTCCTTTGGATACTAACTAGCTCAACAAATAAGACCATTTATAGGGTTGAGACTGTACCCCCTTTTGAAATTAAATTCTAATTCAGGCAGTCTTACAGGTTTTATGCAGGGGGAAAAAAATTCTGATATACCATGAATTGAATAACTATATGGAGTGTAATGTTAGTTTAAACAGTTTATACCTCTCCAGATTTTTTCACAGATTATATTAAGGTATAATCATCCTAATCCCATTCTTAGAGTCTGGATCCTAAATTTATTCAAGTATACCATGATCTGATCTCACTTGGGCTCAGGATGACACAATAGCTTTTTCAGATAGGAAGAAAAAAGTGGAAACAGAGAAACTATTCTGTCTGATTCCTGTCAGAGGTGGCAGGGAGTTGCAAGCACTGTGGACCACATTGCCACTGGGTTCATGTCAGTGGTACTGATGATGGAAAAACATAACTTTTTTTTTTTTTTAGTTGAGAGTTTAGCTGATTACATGACCATGAAAACTGAATATTGTCAGAAATACTAAATGATCTTTCCATTCTTCCTCTAGTAAGCAAGAGCAGCATCCTTCTTTAGAGACTTGCACTGCATTCCTATTTACTCTTCTTTAGAACCTTTTGCTATTGATACAAATAACACAGTGAGCATGGAAGCACACTTCACACCTTGAACTTCCAGCTCTGCACCTACCTACCAGCAGCACCTACACAGCATCTGCTTTATTGAATACACTCTAAAGTCATAACATCCTCAAAAGTGAACTAGCTTCAAAGAGAAAAAAAAGGAAGAAAAATAAGATCTAAAATTGAATGGTAAATATTCTTTTGGAAGTCTGCAACTAACAGAACAAATCAGATGACGTATTTAGATGATGTATTACCAAGATAACCATTTACGAAGTGATGGAAATTGGTATCAGTACCTGGACAGAAAGGTTTTATGCACAGGGATCAACACCTGAACATAAACTCAGAATTTCAGGTTGCACAGAAGGATGGGGAGAATCTTTAACTTCTGATGAAATGCAGGGCAGGTAAGCACTTTAGCTAATGAATAATTTAAACCTGTGTATGTCCCAAAAGGGCCAGGGGAAAAAAGCTACAATAACAGGAGCACTGAATCAATGAAATTTGACTGACGTCCACATAAAAAGCTGAACAGCACTTTAATGTCAAGCTGTTTGTTTCTCTGAGCACCAAAACAGAGGAGGTGACAGCGAGAGTTTCGCTATTTTATTTCATAAGGAAAGAATGAAGAAAGCCAGAAAACTTCCTATACATTTAGCATTTGGACTACAAAACCCCCTACATAACAACCTCTTACCTTTCTGTATGTCAGCTTTTAAAATGAAAATGTTTCCTATAACCAGCCAAAAGAGGTGGATATGGTATTACACATTGAACTATGGGATTATGTCATTGCCACTGGCATTCAAACCACTCAGCAGAGCAAATGTTGCTCTAATATACCATTAATATGAGTGTTTTTAGAAAGCATTACAAAAGGAAGGGATTTTGTGCACGTTTTGAACATTTTCATGCTGTCCTTTAAGCATACATACCTGGATTTCTACTATAGATAATAATGATATATTTATTCATTAACATCCCAGCCCTTTGATTTAATACCTTCACTCATCAATGGGTTTACCTTAATGATGTGATTAACGAATGTGAGCAGGTTTTCTACACTGTGAAATAATCCCAGGCACCTCAAGTTAGGATTGCAGTTTCTGGAACTGCGGATTTTTGTGTGTTCTTCGCAGTTTGTCACAAACCAGGTGTGGTTATCCCACATTGTGCTGGCAACATTTACTGCAGCTTGGAAGAGCTTTGTGTCCCTTCTTAGATCACTTATAACTACACATTGGATGACATTTGCAATCCAACCATGTTTCAGGAGTCACTGGATGGATTCAGAAAACCTCTCTTCTTCGTTTCCCAGGAGCTTTGGGGCTACAAATTGCCTGCCTGGAGTAATTACAGCTGTGTTTACAAAGGAAATCCCACAGGATGCTGTGAGAGCACTGTTGTTTTGTATCTGTCTCCTTTTTCACCTGGCTGAGCTGCAAACCCTGCTCGTCCTGAGAAACAGCAGTGGAGGAGTTCTCCAGCCTGGCAGAAGAGCCATCATAGCCAGTGTCTGATGCTCCTCTCTCCCGTTAACAATATCAGACAAACAGCACAGATTTATTTATGAGACCGTGTTAGCAATGAACTCTGATTTGCTATCAACTTTATTTATTCTGAATATTAAATTACAGCAAATATCTCCTTTTAACAAAAAATACCGTGAGGCTGTTTATTGGAATATCTAAAAAATGTAGATACTCCTTCAAAATCCTTTAAAGGATTTTTAAATAATATTGTCTTGCTACTCAAAACCATGTAATTTGCAAATGCCATAAGATGGGAATTGCATTTTGCATTTCCCCAGTCCCAGTGTAATCTCTGTAGATGTCCAACACCTTAATTAATACAATACACATTCCAGTTCATTCAGCGTCTCTCTCCGTCCAACACCCATGTGCCTTTTGGTGTCTGGAGATGGGAGCTGGAGTAAATGTTTAATTATCATTTCATTAATAGCAATGCGAAGGGGTAACAACTGGCAGGTTGAAATTTTGCAAATAGATTTCTGCTCACTAGAAATTTAAATGGCAGATTGTCCCAGTTACTCGGCGAGTATTTACACAAGAGTGAGGAGGCAGGATTAGTGAGGAGACTCATAATTGCATGGAAATGATGCTGACGTGATTACTCACGATATTATAAAGGGAAATTATTTTGGCTCAAGGAAAGACAACAGATGGTTGGGAAATAGTCATAAAACTGTAACTGCCAATGGGAGGAACATGCAGAGGAAAAAAAAAGCAAGGACAGAATGGGATGGGGAAGTTTGATTTAACTGGATGGCCATTAATTGCCATGAACAATTAATATAAAGTTCTTACACTGATTGTTCTTAGTTAATCCTTCTCTGTGTTTTAATACTCAACTTTTTGCTTGCCTAGTGACATTTGAATTTGAAGTAGAAAGTAAACAGTGACAGAAAATGGAACTGCCATATGTGCTTGCTCTGACAAAAAAAATGATCGATACAATTTTTTTTTCTTTTCCAACAAACGCATATGTTCTTACTTAAGGGTGCGTTTTTTTTAAAAATTGCATTATGTATTTCTTAATGTGGGTGTCAGACCATCTGTCAGACAATGAAGTTTCCCTAGGTCTCAGCAATACCCATTACACGTAAAACAATTCTTTTTTATAGTATGATGTTGTTTTTTAGCATTTTTTTGGTCTACACTTAATAAATGAATATAATTATAAATGGCACTCAGGTAACATGGATTCGAGTAACAGGGAACTTCACAATAGCTTAGGAATCGATGCTGAGAGGTAGAAATTTGCAGCCTTGAGCTGCTAAAATACAACTCAACAGTGTTTTGTCCTGCTGTCTGGAAAAAAAAAATAAGAGTGTGTTTTCATTTAAATGGAGTTATTTTCTCATTTAATGTCTATGTTGAGATATTGAAATAGGGCAACCAAGCTGTGAGGGCAAGTATGTTGTTGGGTTTACTCATTCCTGTTCAGTTCCTGAAAGATTAATAAAACAGAAATTCACATCATTAAAGATTTTTTCTTATATTAATTATCCAAATATATACATGTACTTTGAGCCCAATCTCACCCAGTCTTAAAAATGTTTATTATTTTATATGGATTTTTAAAAAATGTGTTATCTCTATCTTCTGAGATTTTTGGGTTTGGGATAACAAAGATTTCTACTTTTTGGGGGAAAAAATTGAATTTGTATTTACAAGAACCCTAAAAACACTAAATAGACTTTACTTTTTTCAATACAAAAGGAAAAATTTACCATTTAGATCCCATTTTTACATGGTAGCTTTCATTTTGAAGCCAAAGTGCTTTGGTCAGGTCTGCTGACAGATAACCTGTTCATTCAACATGAATTTCTCCTGCATCCATCTCTCAGGAGTTTAGGGACACAACTCAAGCTTCCCAAGCCATACAGGTGGGAATCACCTGAGGATTTGGGGTCTGTAAGAGAGCACACCAGCAGTGGGAAGGAACGAGATGCAGCAGGAAGGAAGGATGGACCACAGGAATTTTTCTGACATAAAACACAGTTTACCTATTATCCAAATGCAGAGCTGCAGCCCTCAGAACTATTTCACAGCTCCAGAGAAATTTATGTATTTTTCTCCATGTTATCAAAAGTCACAGCTGACTTTTCCCCTGTAGTTTGCTTTTTTATATTGGATTGTCCTTTATGCAGTACTATCGCTGATTAGATTGGGGGTTAGGATTCTATTTTTGACAATATGAAACTTCACTGGATGGACCCCAGTTATCTACAAAATCAGAAAAGGAGAAAATAGCTGAGCCAGACACACCATTGTGTTGCCATAGAAACAAGAGACTCTGTCTGGCCTCCTCATCCCTGTCATTTTGTACACAGGATCTCCAAACTTTGAAAATGTTTCTTGGTACCATACTGTCATTTTGGGGAAGGAAATTTAATTTCCAGATGGATTGATAGATATTGGCTTTTACCCCATTTTAGGATAGCCAGCACAATGTGACAGTGGGAGACAACAAGAGAGATAAGGATTCATGGGGGAAAAATACCCTCCAGAGATTTCTAGGAATAAAAAGTAAATTCCCACACTGTCGTAGCACCATTGAAACAAAATGTTGCCTTGCAAGAATAAAAATAGCTACTTTATAGAACATTAAAGTATATTTATTATATAAATATCTATCTATAAATATATAAATATATAAATATATAAATATATAAATATCTGAGGAAAAGCAACAGCATTCTTTGCAGGCCATCATTATATTAAATTCTTGGGATGCACATAATGAGAAAACTAAAGTTCATAAGACTTTTAAGGCTCCAATAGTGCATCCACATTCATAAAAGTTTACATTAAAAAGATCAGAGCTATCAGAACATCATATTTTTATTTTTTTATTGATATGTATTTTTGCAGGAGTGGGTACCATAGAATGTCTAGAAAATTCTGAGAGAATTAAATGTTACTTCCAAGGCTTGTGTCTAACTAGATCAATAGAAAATCTAAACCCAGAAATTTTTTTTTTTGAAGATTGCAGTTCTGTTCCCTTCTGAGGAGTTGAGTGTGAAACCTGAGTTTTTTAAAATAAAGCATTTTCGTCATCACTGCATAACTGTGAGGAAGCATTTTTGCCACACAGCTATGGCAAAAGATCTCATCCAAAAATTGAATATATTAATGTGAAAATGATTTTTTAAATTGAAGTACTTTCTTCTATATAGAATGTATTTTTCCTCTGAGAACTGGCTTATTTTGACCTTTGTTAAACTTCTTGAGAATGCTTTTACTTTGAAGAAGTTAGTTTTTAAGAAAATCAGCTTGAATTTGACCATTTAAACGGACTTAAAGGTATTTTTTTTTACTTCTAATGAATGTAAGAAAAATATCACTCATTGTGGTAAAGGATGAGGGTTTCACATTTACGTCTGTCTATGTATTATATAAATTCAGGTCCTGATTATGTCTTGCAAGAATAATATTGCCAACCATGCTATAGAGTTGAAATGCCAATTCCCATGTGCTGCTTCCCTCCACTTCCTCCTGCAGTTTCACCAAAATCCCTCACATTTAACAATAATGGAAATGTTTCCCATTCCAGAAAGCTTCAACCCAAAAACGTCTCCCCCATCAGCCTGAGCTCTGCCTTCTGATTTTGTTCCACTGCATTTCACTGGATTCCACACTGCAGAATTTGTGTTCATCCTTTTATGCTTCCCGTGGCATCCCAGGTAAGGTCGGTCTCCAAAGAAATAATGAGCTACCAGATGTTACCAAGCAATCACAGGAGCACTGAGATCTCTGTGCGTTCATTAAACTTGGTCAGATTTGGGGGAGTTTTTCAACTCATTGGTTGTCAAGTCATTGTTCCAAAGGTGGCAACACAAGACCTCAATCAATAAACAGCTATTATAACATTCTAAACACAAGCAAATTATTGTCTTTTCCTCTAGCTTGGCATGAAAATTTCAATCTGCACAGTTAGCATGCAGAGAAATTAAACAAAATGAAAACAAAGTGTTGGAATCAGTGTCCCACAAGGTGAACCATAACTGGCACATAACATTTCCCATAATTTTGTACTTGTTAAAAAAATTAATCCATTGGTTAAATTCACTCAGAAAGGAAAATGATTGAGCATGCTGTTTGTCTCAGTTCAGGCAATCCTGGAATGACTTTCTGTTTTTCTGTGCCAGTAATGAAATGCAAGGTGCAGTGACACTGCACAGCGCCCTGCACGAGCACAGAGGGATGAGTGTCTCTGGGTGAGGCGTTCCATTGCCCAAAGCAATCTCCCATCCCCAAAATTTGTCACTTCCTGAGCGCTGTTCCATCCCCAGATCTGCTCCCGCTGCAGTGTGTTTTTTACAGGTGTGGATAGTTCAGGTAGCTGTTCGTTATTGCAGACTGCTCATGGTTATAAATACACTGCAGAGATTGTAATGCTTTCACCACAGAATTAAAGCAGGGCTTTAAGTTTAGACAAGACACACCTCACACAAAATCTTTCTAAAATATTCCCAGAGTGCCTTTTTAAGGGAAAATATGGCCCATACAATACAGCATTACATCTTTTATTCTTATAACACGGTAGCTGGAGATGGAGAGAGCCACTTAGGGAATTTAAAAAATACTTTCAAGCATCTCAAAATTTAAATCAACTCCTCTATCAAGAGAAACGCACATCATAATTCTTCAGAAAATAAAAAAAGGTACTTTCTTTTAGGAAAACATAGATCCAATGAGGTGTCAAATATAACCACATTTCACTCATTACAATGGCAAGTCACTGAGAACGAATGTGCCACTCAGACAATTCATCAGCCTATTCCTTGTTTCAATACTTCATGCCTTGGCTGCCAGCAATTTTATTTCCTTTTATTTCTAGCTGTCCATGATGACTTGTTATCAATGAGATGGGCTTGTGCAAATGTCATTATTTCTTTGCTGGAAGTTTTGCTTCCCTGGCTGCAGCTGCTATTGATTGGAGGGATTTTATCATGAATTCAGAGTAGGGCAGGCAGTGATGTTGCTGCTCTGATGGCAGTGACGGGTTTGGGGTTTTTTGGCTGACTTCCCAACCCTGTGCCAAGTAATGCTCACACCACTGTGGCCAGAGACTGTTTGCTGTTGCAAGCTGTTAGCTGCAGTTAACAACATAACCTATTTTTGCCCCCAGGAATCCCTAAATGTTTGTTAAACTTTGCTTCAGGCAATAGCTGAGCTCTGTCTTAGCATTGCACTTATATTTTAGTTTTAAATCAGTTATTCTTTTTGAGCTGTTCATGCTGTCTACTTTACTCTACAGAGAGAGGCTGTTACTTTCATAACGAGAGTTAACTCCACTCACTTTCGTTATTAAAAGAAACTTAAAGGTAAGTTGATATATAAACTTACAGAGGCACATCACAAGGTGTTCAATGGGTTAAATGCAGTTGTGGAAGGATATATAAACTTGGAAGGCAAGAAGATGCACAAATGCTACTGTTTTAAAAGTACAGAGGAAGTGGAAACCAGGTAAATGCAGTAATCACCTAGGAGAAAATGTCTAACAAGTATACATGAAAAACAAGCATTATAAGGAATACAAGAAGGAGCAATAAATAATAATTTTCCTTATTTCTATATAACTCTCTGTTGACTCTTGGTCACACAAGAAAAAATTACCCAAGCATGATTTATTTTTCAAATCATTAGGTGGAACAATGTTTATAAGCAACTAGTATAACCAAATATTAATGGTATCCAGTGCATAGATGATTAAAGGACTATGATATGAGCTCTTCTTATCCCTTTGGAGACAGCAACAAATAAAATTTTGACAATGCCCATTACAACCTGTTAATTGCAGTTCATTTGTATTTTGTCCTTCTGAATGCCATTTAAAGCTAAACACGAGTGTGCATGTTCAAATGTGGAGTTTTTGGGTTTTTTTCTAATCTCAGTTGGGTAGTCTGAGGACTTGATTAATTGAGTAACAGGATGATTTACTTATTTCTATTGTACATTTTTATAAATTACATTCTGATGCCAATATCACCTATTTATGGATAGCTATTTTTTTACTGCACAGCAAGCCAAGAAATAATTTCATCACTCTTAATGGGACAGCACAAGGGTTACATCAACTGAAAATGAGCAACCAGTCTCACAATTTACTCACCTAATGCAAAACTAAACTTTTGAGACTTCATAGTATTTTAAAATAAATAAAGGTGCAATTTCAAATATTTCAAGGGGATGGGTAGCAGCTGGTAGAAATTTGTCAGTGAGTGTTAGTTTGCAAGCTATGAGGAATTTGGTATTTGTGAATAATTCTATCAATCCTTAATAGGATGTTCTAGGAAGACTAATTCACAGAATTAACTTACAGCCATTGTCAGGCCTCTCTCCAGGGCTCTGGGTATTTCATTATTTTTTATCTAAAGCCTCTCTGCTATCAAAGCTGAAAGGTGCATTGATTTGCATCTTTCCCTCTCAATGTTGATTAAAATTTAGCAGAGCCCAGCAGTCGGCACTGCCGCTGGGATTCCGGGAGACACAGCAAATATCTGGCTCCAGAGGATAACAGAAGGAGCGTTTCTGTTTGGGTTTGGGGTGTTGGTGTGTCCACAGTGAGGCAGGGAGTGAGACAGGAGCTGGCCCAGAGCATCCCTGGGTTCTGTCCTACTGACAGAACTAACGGACCATTCCTCAGGATTGTGGGTTTCCTAAACACTAAACAAACACTTCTGGCTCCGAACACTTTGTGGGACAGCAAAAAGTGTGGCATTCCCTTCAGAAAGCGAAATCAGGGCAGCTGAGGCGAGATTTGGCAGCTGAGGCGTTGGTGAGTTTGTGCTGGGGGCTCTGAACCTGTGCTGGGGACAGACCCTGTCCGGGGCTGCCCTTTGTGCCCTGCTCTGCTCTCTGTCCTGCCTGGCTCAGCTGTGCTGCTCCCACATCAGCTCAGCGCTATCTGGCATGCCTTAAAAATGGAACTGCCATAAACTGCTTAATTATTTGAACCGTGGCGTTTATAATAAATAACTGCAGTGGGCTGTCTCAAAATTAAAACGTGATACAATGGAATAAGCAGCTTGGTTTCACAGAAATCAGAAGGAATAATTAAACTGGGAGATTGAAAAATCTTTTTTTTTCTCCAGTAAAATCGCTGATCAAGGCCACAAATTCGCTCTGCAAATCTGTTTCTTTTTTTTCCAACAGTGTCCACATTAATCTCTCCAAAACAAATCACTCAAAATGTAGGTAGAACAAGGTACTGATTTTGAGTATAGCCTAAAAATATTTATTTTTTTTTAATACAGGTCATACTAAAAAAAATATAGCAGCTTTTGTTGTGGCTTATATGTATGCATTTTATCCACATATGCAGTTTAGAGAGAAATAGATAATTCACATAGATTAATTGCTAAATTAATTCCTCAGATTCTCCAGATAAACATGTATACAGATCAATAACATAAATCCTAAAAAAAAAAAAAAATTAAAAAAAATTAATTCTTTCAGATTTTCTGAAAATCTTTAAAATATTCCTCAAATAACATATTTATTTTATAGGACATCAGAAAAAGAAATGTCTACTTGAAACTTTGATTCTAAAGAACTACTCAATTTATTTTGAATTTAATGCAAATTTTGCAATTTTATCCTGTTTTCAATGAGAGAAATGGAGTGAGTAATAGAAAATCAATTTCAACTAGATGTAAGTAAATCATAATTTACTTTAAAAGTGCTTCTTTGGTTGAACATCAGCTTTGTGGTTTTTAGGTTGAATTCAGTAAATAGCAGTCAAAAAAGGAGAAAAAATCTAAGTGCTTTCTTTTCAAATTTACCTAATTCATGCATTCTATATTAAGAATTAAGTAAAGGTATTTTAAAAAAAATAAAGAAAAAAAATCCTAAAAACCTGGAAATAGAGCAAGACATTTCTGTTCTCCAGGAACAGTCTCTCTTCCCAGGCAGCCAGGGAAGTCAAGAAGCCATCGATTATTAATGAATTAATTTGCTAATTAACGAGAACCTGCAGCTGATCTGTACCCATTCCACACACAGGCCCCTCCCCATCCTACAAAGGGGATAACTCACTGTTTGCTAAACATTTTAGGGATTAATACCCTTCAGAAAACTCTGCCATCTCTCCTCCCTTTTTAAGGGGAAAATCCCAGCGATAGCTTCCTCTCTCTGGCTAATATCTATTCAATTATTCCATGCAAACAGCAAGGCTTGAGCTGGAAGAATGTGCCTTGTTATGATTGGTTTGAATTTTACATTCGGGGGAGCTGCCAGCAGCATTCAAATCTCATCAGGGAAAGCAGAACTGAACCCAGACATTTCCAGTCCAGGGGGTGATGCCCTTTATTTTGCTGAGCATCTGCCTGTGCGGCTGCCTTAAAAGTTGTACTTGAAGATCAGGCTTTACTGATAAAACAGGCAGGGAATCAACTAAATTATTAAAGTTTTAATATGGTTTAGTTGCAATCTGTTGCCTGAGGGAGATCCCCTCACCCTTATGAAGAGGTAGTGGTTGTATTTTTATGCATTAAGTAATGTCACTAATAGCTCTTTAAGTGTGTAAACACTTCAGGAACTGAATTAGGTGTTTACAGCACAATAAATTGAGCTGTTTAACAATAAGAATATGATGAGGAGATGAAGTTATTTTCTTACATTTCAGGAGCTCCAATTCTGGCTTAGGATATCCTCTATCTAACAACATCTAACACCACATCATTGAGTGATCTAAATGTGGAGGCTGTTTTGAGGAAGAAAAGTTTTATGTGCTCAGGAACGGCAGCAGATTAAAGAAAAAAACAAAAAACAAAAGTTAAAAATGTATGTAAAATAAAAGTAAAACGAGAAACAAACCAACACAGAAACCCCAAACAGATACATCTGTGACTTGGCTTTCAATTCCCAAATGCTGTAATGGAAACTTATTGATCAGAGCAAATTCACTGCAGGATCAAAACCTACACTGAAAACTTTTTGTCAAATTGTGACAGAAGAATTCTGGAAGATTGAAAGAGCTTTTATTCAAGAATAAAGGAAGGAAAATGTAACTGAGTATGTCAGCATTTTTCCCTTCAGCTTGTATGATCCGTCAGCTTAAACTTATTTTGGATCAGAAAGTTTCCCATCACCTCTCTGTAGATTACTCTTTGATTTCTGGAACAGTTTAAGTCACATTGTCTCTATCAATGCTAAAACCCCATACTTTGGAATATGCTGCCACATTCTCTGATGTCCTCCATGCACGCCAGGAAAAACAGCCCTGTCATCTTTGTAGTCAGAGAAGAGATATCGCAGATATGCAAAACTTGAAATGGAAAGATAATTTTAGGGGATGATGAGGTAACCATACTAACTCATAAACTTTGGACTAAATACTTCTATCCATCTGAATTATAAAGGAATGGGCCTCCTTTTCTACTAAGCTTCACAAGTGCTTACTGGAGCGTTTTCAGGTTATCTCAAAATAAATGGAAAAGAGCACCTTAAATGGGTGAAAAAAGGAGTAAGATCTGGGCACAGCCCCGAGGCACTGGGGAACCACAGGGCCATGGCTCCCCACACAGACAGCACAGGGAGAGGTGAAATGGAAACAGGAGAGACAATAAGGAAGGAAATGACGGTTTTCCAACTTCAGATAGTTCAGAATTATGATAAAGAAAAATGCCTTTCACTTCAAGGTACATTGGTTGTAACTAAGAATGGACTGAGGCGATAAAAAGTTTGGAAAGGAGAATGGTTTTTGCATAAAAGAAAAAAAAATAAAATGGGAGAGAAGTAAGAAAATTCTTGTGAATACTTCAGAAAAAGCTAACCTTTTTAGATGTCAGGTATTCCCACTATGCTGTTTACCAAGATAAAATACCTTGAATTTTTGCATTGAAATGTATTTTCTATTGGTTGACCTTTAAATTTACATACTGGAGAATAATTTCCATCCTGAATGGGATCCAGGTTTGTATTTATCAGTGTTAGGCTGTACATGTACATAGAATTTCAGATTCCACGGCATTGCATATGACTATGTGATTCCCTGGTTTACAGGAAATACAAAAAAGTGGTTAGATGCAAGAATTACAATTGAAATACTTTCTCTTTTGTGTCTCAATAGTGATGTCCAGATTTGAAATAAAAGGAATAAAGGAATAACGAGTACAGCAAAAAAAAGAGATGGCATATATTTTGGGAAATGAAACTTAAGGCAAAATTTAAAAAGGTACTAGCTCACAGTGAATTTGATTCATATTAACTTTAAAAGCCTTGCCTTCCTTATCCCAGATTTCTCTGTCATGGCATGATTACTTTACAGGTGCCAGATATGCAGATTTGGATACTAGTGGTACTATCTGGTTTTGATGTATTTTGTCCTCCATACTGCCAAAGGCCAATGATTTTCAGCTGAGTATGAAAATAAAATTTGACTCTGCCTGAAACATGGCTGTGAGGAAGGGAGCAATGAGCTGTGCACTTGTTTATACAAGAAAGATAAGAAAAACTACTTTGATTTGACAGCATGGTGCAGTCTGATACCAGCGTGCTCAAGGAAGAATGCATTCCCTGCGAGTACTTTAAAGTCAGAATTTCAGACACACAGACTTGGTAATTCAAATATAAGCAGCAGCAAAATGTTTTATTACTTGGTCTGGCACTCATCCTTCTCATGTTCCCAGTGCTGCTCTTTCAGTTAGGCAACCATAAAACTGGTTCACAAATATCACCCAAAGCTCTCTCCTATGTGGAAAAACTCAGGAGAGTTTTCTGCAAGCTGGTGCCCTGAATTAAGAAACTGAATTAAGGGTAATGAAGATGAGTGACAGGAAGAAAAATAAAAATGAAAAATAGTGAAAAAGAGCAGGCACATGCAGGAACTGAGGAGAGGATCAGTAAAAAACAGAGAGCGAAGAATGGCAGGATATAGTTTCCACTACATTCTATCGTACTGAGAGATGACAATATGCTGAAGTGTACTAGCCTGAATTGTAATTAACACAAAGCATTTCAGAAAATTGCTTACAGTCATTGTATCCTTCCCTGCTTAGGGCTGACAGCTTATGTCAGCCCCTACTGTAATTTCTTGCATCTGAACTCGTATCTGAAGCTAAATAGCTCTCCCTTGGTTGGCACTTGGTGCCTGCTGGGATCTGCACTTCTTCTCCATTAGCAGAAGAAAAACTCCCAATTATACTTCACTCCTTAACTCTGGTGTCATGAACTGGAGACTTTTGACATCTTGGTCAGAATTAGACACAGACTTTCTCACTTCATGCCCTCAGTATCTGCAGAGCTCAAAACTCTTCTTAATGAGCTGTGACTGGCTTGGGGAGTCACAGCCACACTGACTGGGCATGGACCAGGACCAGGGACAGCCATTTAACTTTGTGATGGATCCCTGAGAGGTGCCCAGCCCAGACCAGTGCCCCACGTTATTGTGGGTGACCAGAGTGGAAACACCAGGGCTCGCCACCAGCTGCTCAAGATGCAGCCGGGATTGGTGTCATCTGTAAGGAGAGGAGGTGCTGAGGTGTCCCTCACTATTTTGGGGAGCTGGGACAGGAGCCAGCAGCCCCAGGGGCAGGCTGGAATCATGAGGTAAACTCTGAAGTGAGAGCAGGCTGAGATTTCCACCTTTAGAAAGTTCACACGTCCAAAAAAAATTAGTATTATGCATTTTGTAATTATTGTGAAGCATATTTGGGAAGGTTTTTTATGCTGTGCTTATTACAGCACTTTGGCACTACTATCACACCCTGTAATCCGTTACATACATAACCAATGGTTATGCAAAACAAAAGGAATATTCATGACTTTTAGTCGATTCTTCATTAGTAAGATGCATAATAATAGATGAAATGTTTATCCTGAGGAGTCATTACCCAATACTTGCACAGCTCTACTCTAAATTCCAAGGACAATCCATTACAGAAAATGGGAAATTAAACACCAGTTAATGGATACTGAAAATGTTGTCTTCTTGTGAAATTTAGATCATATTTTTAAGTGGAATCAAAAAGCAGGACACTATGTCTAAATATGATTTTTTAAAAATTGTTTAAAAAGCCAAAAATGAAACACTACCTGTAAAGTGAAGGGTTAGGAGAACCCCTGCAGAGCATTTGAAAGCAAAAATACCAAGAGTTACTCTTTTTGATGTTACTGAAAGGTGAGAACTGCCATATAGAAAAGCTAAGAACTGACTGGAAAAATATGTGGAGGATGTTGAAAAACATTGCAGGCATGTCTGTGAAAGAATATGCCTTAGAAAGCATCTGAAGTTTTGCACACTCGAATTTTCACGAAGTTTCTCAGGGCTGTATAAAACTAGCAATCATGATCAGGGTCAACACGCTTTGATTAGGTGTAATTTTTGTGATGTTCTATACTCAAGATGACGTATTGACACTCTGGAGCAGGGGATCCTCTCCATCTTTCTGTGAACAAAGGACAAACCTGCCCTCCCGTCCATGCCCAAGGCTCCCCAGCACCCACAGCAGTCAGTTCCAGGTGCTATTGCTCACTTTGGTAACAGAAACATCAGACATAATGTCGCTTTAGGAAAGTGACTGGAATTGGAGTGAAAAAATAAATGGCATGTTTCAGATTGAGAGCTCATCAGAGCAGAACAGAGGAGTCAACAAAAGTTTCTGTTTTAAAGTCTTAATTTGGAGTGAATGGAAAGGAGGCAGCAAGGGGAAAAGTGCTATCCACAGCTGCTACATGGCAAGCACCACCAAATCCGAATGCTGGACACTTCAGGGGGACAAGACCATAAATAAGGAATGCCATTACTGTGACCTTTTGCACTACACAGGCCAACAAAGCCTGACCTGCTGCTCCTGTGCAGAGCCTACAACCCTGTCCCAGGGTTAGAATACAGGCCAGTGATGGAAAATCCGTCTCACGCTCAGGTAAGCAGCTCTGAAGGTTAGTCACAGCGGGAAAGCCTCTTCCCAAACCATTTCCTTGTTATGAATTTCCTCAGCTTCCATGCTATGAGGGATTTCATACTTTGATATTTTGGTGTTGGCTTTCTTTTTTCATTTGTTTGTCAAGGTTTTTTTTTTTCCTAGATTAAAGAGGGATCAGCTGTCAGAAATCTTTTCACTGTTTAAGCTGAGTTCACCTCCTAACCTTTTCTTTTTTTTCTTTTTTTTTTCTTTTTTTTTCCAGAGGGGTAGGGGATAAAGTGAATAGCTTAAGTGGTAAGCTGCTTAAGAGTTTGTAAGCCCCTTTAGGGTAGGGGATGTTTTCTGAAAACTGAACTCTTTCACTGGTTTGTTGTTGGGTTTTTTTTAACTAACCTTCAAGTTTTCACATACTTTCTGAAATACAGGTGACAAAATCAGGGACAGTGTTTCACTAACTGCTTCCAGGAAACAGGACTGTCTGTTCTGCACAGTGTTGCAGTAAAATAATTGCCCTGCTTCTCCAAGGACTTAATTTACTGTCAGCTCATGGGGTGACCCCTTCTGCTGGGTTCTCATCTTTAGTCACTTCTTGTAGGTCTCACTCATTTGGGCTTAGATAATGAGTATGAACTTTGGGCCAAGTGTAGATGAGTTATTCAGGATCCACCACCCCTACCCCGACACCTCCCCTGACGGGCCACCAGGAAATTCAAGAGAATCCTGAAAGAGGAGTTTTCTCTTCTGCTGAGAGCTGGAGAGCCCAGAGTCAGGATCCTGGGTAGCAAATTTCTGTCTCAGTTGGTGAAGCTACCACGGTTATAGCACCACCAGGATCAGGAGGCTATCATGGAGCGTTTCAGATTGGCATTTTTAAGAGGTTTTTGTTGGTGGATGAGCATTTGCTGTATCAGTGCATTGTCACAGAGTGTGAGACAGGATGCCAAAAAATGCTCCTGCCACATGCAGAATAGTATAACATGTTTGAGAAAGCACTGAATAAACATCTCTGTTTATGTGTGGGAGGAACAAACTCCATGGGGCAGTCCTGCTGCAACAGTTAGCCAAGCATGCTAAAAATGAAGAGATGCTAAAGGGGAACGAAAGAGAAAAGCAGATGTTTGGGGGGGGTGGAACCTAACAAAACAACAAACCAAACAAACACTCACGACCACCACAATAAAATTTAAAAAAAAAGTTGAAAAACTCATCTGTCAACAAATTTTTAGGTTATTTCTTTACCAGAGTGAATGGTTAGAGCAGCCCCTTAGCCAACACCCAACACAAAGCTCTTGAGACAGACAATTCCCTACTTACTTACACATTTAGAGGTTGCCAGGCTGGCCACTGTGCTTTGGCCTTGATGACTGTTAAAACCTCATCGCTCTGTGAAAAGAGACAAAGGACAATTTTACAACGAGAGCAATATGCTTTACAGCAGAAAAAGCACACGGCACTAGATCCAACTGTGACTGTGAGCTTTAAACACCAGCAGCCGTTTGCAGACAGTGTCAGTTTTGCATCATAAGCTGAGGGAAAGCTTCCACCGGGAATTTGCCAGGTTGATAAAAAGAAAGGAGAGAAAAATTGCTCTTAATGCATTACAGATCTGCAGATAAAAACTAGAGGCTGCTGCTCTAGGCAAGCTAGCACACTCTGTGAGCATGTGTGATATATAATTTATTATCCTTATATATGTAAAGATACCTGTAAGGATGTAAGGGCTCCATGGTGGATGCACTGCATCGGTAACACATTCTCTTTGCTCTCCACTTGTGCATGTGAGAATTACAGGGTGAAATATTGCAGCCATCTGCGGAAGCCCACAGTGTCACAAAGCTCTGTACAAAGATTATTTCCTAAAGTCTGCTGTAATTCTTGCATCAGCACTTTTAAACTTTATATTGGTACAGTAAACTCAGGACAAAGGCGGGAGACCATTAACAAGGCCCTGATGCCCACAAGAAATCTATCACACTTCTTTAGAAACATTTTCCCCATCTCCCTTAGGAATCCACACCAGTAATTCACCTGGAAGGACACAAAGTTCACAATCCATTCCCGTGATTTCTACTGTCTTTTAAAAATATTTCCCAATTAGACCAAGAAACCCACTTCATATATTACCAGTAATTGGCACTTCCAACAGAGCTGACTTTTCAGTTTAGTGATAACAGGGCCATTTCTTGCTTCATGGCAATAGTTCTGACGCCCCAGACTAGCCCTAGTCCATACGCACCCCAGTTCAAAGAAAACACATTTCACTGGTTGTTTCTACCACTCAATGTTTTCTGACTCCCTCTTTTTACCATAGCAGGGTATTGCAGAGCTGATAGACCTTCTCTGTGACACATGAGGCTTTCTGTCTCAGGAACAGACATGTGACATGACCCCTCCCTTAGCCTAAGCGGATGGAAAAGTCACTTTTTCGGAAATCATTTTTATAAATACAGATGCCTGGAAAAAAAAAAATCTTATAGTATGTGAAGTGTCCTGAGTTAAGACAGCTGAAAATCTGACTCTACAGTGAGAAGTAAATATAAAGACATTTTACCAAGCTCCAGCACTACTGATAGAGTGGGAAAAAAGAGAGTTTTGTGATGACAGGGAGCAATCAAAGAGCAGGCAGCAGGGCTATGCCAGCAGGCAGATCCTCTGGGGCAGGCACACCCTGGGTGAGCAGCACCAGCCCAAACCTCTCTCCCAGCTGCCTGCTGGGCTGGGAGGAACCAGCAGGGATGTGATCCATGCAGGAGTGATCCATCACATCCAGGTTCATCTAGGGCAGCCTTCTTCTTACCTCCATGCTTTCAGAAGCAGGAGAGAGTTTTGCACTCAAAGTGGTTTGAAAAGAGACTGGTCAAATGAACGAAGTTCAAGGTTTGAAGTTAAAAGACTTTGTCTGTCTCTGACAATGGAATTTGTCTTAACTTTCAGTTTTCCTTGTTTCAATATCCTAAAACTTTCCATCCAGGTATATCTTCATTTACTTGTCTTGAGAAGAGATTTGCATTCCAAATTAGTAACTGTGCATTTTACAGCCCAACGCAAGTCTGTCATGAGCATAGATAGTTATGTTTATTAAAGTAATACACTGCTTATCTAGCAGAAGGCAGCAATTATGTCACTAGTATCAAAATCAGTCATGTCTGACAGCATTTCAGCACGTGCTATTCAATTAAAAATGCACACCAAGAGTAGATGAGCAATGACTAATTGCTTAATTGTAAGTTCAGGGTGCATTCAGACATCCCTGAAATTTTAAGGGATGTGAAAATTCAGATACAAGCACTGAATACACAGACACCTCCTGAATCAAAATTTAAAAAACAAAACCAAAACCAAAAACAACAACAAAATAACCAATCAAACAAAAAAACCCCACAAAAACAAAAACAAAACAAAAAACCCCAAAACAAACAAAAAAATATAACCCCCCCAAAAAAACCCAAAGAAAACAAAACAAAAAAACAAACCCAAAATCAAAACCAAAACAAAACGAAAAACCCCAAAACAAACAAAAAAATATAACCCCCCCAAAAAAACCAACCAACCGAAAAAAAAAAAAACCAGAATCCAGCAATCCAGTGTTCTCAGTGTTCTGTAGGGCTTGGAATGAAAATACACATCTTTGATACCTAGATCTCTTTGACTCTTACACAGGATTAAATACCACTTGAGTTAAGACACTCCTACTTCAGACTGACATTCCAATTATGCAGGTGACTCTGTCATGCACATTTCCAACATTTCTAATGAGCTCTGCCGGCCAGGCTTGGGGATCCCAGTTCCACTTCCCGCAGCTGTTGCCACCATCCTGCCTCTCCCCAGCCTCCTGCAGGCACCAGGCTTGGGGAGCTCCTCCAGAAAGCAGGGACCTTCCTCTGCCTCCAGACTCTGCAGCCGACCTCCACATTTTTGAGAACAAACATGATAAACTCAGACAGCCCAGGCAAACGGGTGTTATCCACCACAGCCGTTCCCAGCCTTGTGAACGATCCACAGATCAAGAGCAGTCTGTAGAAAAGACACTCAGCTTGGATTTGCTGGCCGATCTCTTTAGCTGTAATTACTGGCAGATGGTTGAAACTGGGAGGATATGAAATGCCTGAAGAGAAACCCAGAAATTAATAACAGAAAACTGGCTGATGTAACCTAACTGCCTCGAATAACCCAACTGCACAGATTTTACAGCAGAGGCAAAAACCACCATTTTTTTAATATAATGAAAATATAATAGCATTTTATTAACATTTTCTTAGTGGTTGCTGTCCTACATTTGAAGCTGTTTTCTCTTCATATCCCCAAAGTTTTGCTCTAACTTTTGAAGTAAAGAAACTCTCAAATTCCTACCAAAATACGGAAAAGAGAACTAGGATGTTTCACTGTGGTATGTTACAAGTTGTCTTGTCATCATTTTTGTATTTGTCTTGGAAGAAATGATTCACAAGTAATGAAACTCTTACATTTTGGCAAAGAAAATGAAATTGTTTGCAAAACGATGAAGTGTCAAAATGTTTCACTGTCAGAAGTTAAAGGGAAGGGCACCAGTGCTCCAGCTTGGAGCTGATGAAAATCCCTCAGGTCAAGTGTGGTTAGACATAATCACAGACAAAACTCGGTATAAAGTCTTTCTCCTGAAGCTTCTTCTCCGATTTCAGTTATTGGTGCAATTACAGGATTCCAGCCTCCATGTGAAGTAGAATGGCTCCTTCTCTGCATGCTTAAAACTTGCTCCAGTGGAGACAAAGTGGTTTCCAGATTGACGCAAATTTAATTTGGATTGTGGCCTAAATAAAAACATGCAAAAATAGCAAACAACTCTCCTTTTCTCCACATCCACTTTCTACACTGGTGTTCAAGCTCCAGTGAGTGTTTGACTCAATAGCTGCTCCCTATAAAAGTGCTGTTCTCCAAAAAGTCCTAATAGCAGGATTTTAAAAGGTTGATAATGTCATTCTAATACTGACAGCCTTGCTGACACTCTGAAGCTGGTAAAAATTAATCATTTACTTTCATCCATTTCTTCCTGCAATGTACAGATGAATTCTCATGCAGAATAAAGTAATTAAATGGCAACACATAGAACCCTGTGGTATAAAACCACTGCTAAGTTAAAACCTTTTACTGTGCACCTACAAAAGATTAAAAACCTTTCCTCACTTCAAGAACAGAAAGTGGGACATTGCTCAAAAAAGCAGCATTAAAGATAGAGCTTGACTTGAAGTCTTTCTCAACCAAGGGGACTTAATACAACATGTTTGAAGGGTAACATCCATTAAAAAGTAATGAAAGCTTTCAGCAGAAGTTTTAAATATTATCTGAATACCTTTAGAATACAAGAGAGATCAGTAGGATCTAGAAAGTCACAGAAGTTATTCCATGGGCTCCCGCTACGTTTTGCTAACGAACATGATTAGCATCTTTTCTATACTGGAATCTATTTCTAGAAGTTTTATTACTATTTTTATTTTAGCTGTGCCAAATAACATTAGAAACTATTACTGTGCAGATCATTTAGCACTTTGTAATAATGGTATGATTCGGTTCAGCTAAACAAATTACTGTTTTATCTGACATCAAAATCAGAGTCAGCGTCAATGAACTGTGGGAATGAAAAACACCTGGTTTGGGCCAAAGCTTAATTTCATTTATTTCATACTCCTGCTGCTTGGCATTCATTCCATTGTTTTAGAACAGAGAACATTTAATTCCTTCCACAACACTCCTCACACTATCTGAATGCCTTTCTATCCACAGTGGATTCATTTTCACAACACTCTTAAAAAGTAGAAAAAGCAACATTATCTTCAGTTCCCAGATGATGAATTGAATGTCTTCTGGAAACAAACCTACATATCTGAGTTCTAAGATAGCATCTTCCCCTGCAGGATCATCCTTCCCCTCAAAAATAATTTGTTATTAAAGGAGAAAGAGATAAAGCGGGAATGAAAAAGTGTATTGCATGGTTCTGTGGGGAACAAAATGCTATAAAAATTAGAATGATGTACTGCTTTGGAGGGAGAGTTGGGTGCTCTTAAAATCTGGTCAGTCTTCTGTGATTGGTATAAATTGCCCTTATCCCACCTCTACTGTGTGCAGACGCACAGAAATCACAGAGAAGAATAAAACCCCAATCTTACCTTTAAAGAATTATCTAATGGAAAATACCTGGTTAATTAATGTTCAACAAATGATGGCCTTCCACGGTATATTACTCAAAGTATGACATGTTTTCTCCTGGCTGATAAAATCTGTAGACATCTTGCCTGCTTCAGCTTTGCAGACGTATTTGAATGAAAAGGGACACGGATGTAGGCTCATTACTGATTTTTGTAAAGACCTTGAGAGAAAAAGGAAGTAGTTGCCTTTTCTGTGATAACAAAATATGTCTGTGATAAAAGCAGTGCTAAGATGCAGTTCACCATGCAGAGATGTTTTTAGGAAAGTACGTACAAAAGCTGGTTTTCCCCAGTTCTTAAAAAAGAACATTTTTGAAAAGGTTAAGCTTTTAGTCACAAATTGCTTCAATTGGGAGGGAAAAAAAGCCCATAATTAAAGACAAAGTCTTATTTTTAACATTTGATGACAACTAAATTCTGTTTAAAGTCATGACTGACTTCGATTCAGGCAGATTATACTTAAAGTCAGTAGCACAGATTTGGAATTACCATAAGCAAGACCAAAACTGCATTTCAGACAGTGGAATTATACCAGGATTGTGTTTGCCCGTTTTACTTTGACTTCTCTATGTTTATGACAACAATTTTGTGGCAGTTGAGAAAACCAGACATATTATAAGATATATAAACATGCCTGAATGGAATTCATTATTTGATCATACTACATACAAATTCAATATTTCCCTGTACAAATAGCCATTTCTTTAATTAAAAAGTCTTATTTATTTTCTTTGAAAAATAGGTAATGTCATTTCAGGGAATACAAAATATGAGTTTTTCAGTTCACCAGTTATGAAAGTCTGAGGAATTTCCAGGCTATTAATCATAACCAGTCAATTACTAAATGCAATTTTGGGCTTGAGATAGATAAAGAAATACTGCTGGGTTGAAAGTGAATAAAAACAGAAAGAAAGCTGGGTATCTAAATCCATTTCTGAATTGTCACTGCCTGAAAACACCCCTGCTTCAGGAGAGCAAATAACCCAGCACCTCAGACAGTCCCAGCTTAACTGCTGTGCGGTACAGGAAAGCTTTTCTGAATTGGATACTTAGCAATTTTGCATTCACTTTTACAAAGGAAAACCTCTCTGTCACATAATCAGGCTGAGAATTTTTACCAAATGTGGGTATTGTCCATTTTTCCCAGAAAGTATGGGAATATGTGCTAAAGCTTCACCATCTCAGGAAGGTGATTGCACAGATGTTAGCTGAAATCACGTGTTTTTAAAAAAGCTTTCTAAGGGTATTATAGGAATTCTAATTCCTGACTTAAAAAAATTACTGGGGGGGGGTGGGGGATGCAAAAAGAAGTGCGTTCATTGTTAATCTAAGTATATGTCCCAAAATTCACTCTGCATTAACAACCTTCTGCATTCTCTGTCCCCCAGGGTTTCCTTTCACTGAGGTGGCTGCTCAGGAGGTGAATGTAGGCTAAAATTGATAACAGAGCTGTTGCTAATGGCAACATTGAAAATCAGATGCACTGTTTTATTTCCATGAAGGCACAGTTGCATAATATGGGGTGTTCCCAATAAAGCAATAATTCATGTTTTGCACAGTACAAAGCTTAGCAGCGTGTGTTAATGAGCCCTGGGTGTGTTCTGAGTATCTGAGCCCTCATTTTCTGTGCCTAAGCAGATTCCTTAGAAAAAGGGTCTCCCTCAGGAATCCACCTCTTGATTGCATGTTGATTTTCTACTGCACATTTTTCTTCATTCTGCATTGAACACTTTGCTGTCTGTAGGACCACAGAAACATTTTGGGATCCTAAATTACTTTGCCAAACCCAAGTGAAAATCTTTTTACTGCAGTTCACAATAGCTACTTTTTAAAGGAGGGTATCAAACTGGATTTTGAAGCTGACCTTAAGTGGTGCAACTCCCACCCTCTACTTAATAGGTTTATCCAGCACAAACCCTTTTGACCCCCTTTTGTCTGAACTTTCTCAATTCCATCCATCCTTTAGACTAACCCAGCCTTTTAACCTAAGTGCTGTAAAGCTACTGCAACTTTGAACTCTCAAAAGATTGGACACCAAAAAAAAGAAATGGGAAGAAGAACCCCAGACAACAATACAACACATTCTGTGTGCAATAAAGCAGCTGCATGCAACTGAGTGGCAACCTGCAAGAGGCAAGACAAAAACTGTGTTCACTGGAGATGATGATAAAAATGGTTTAAAGCACTGGGTTTGCTCATCAGATTCATATTCAGATAACTACCGCATTTTTTGCTCAGGCTCCTTGAAATAATTTCAAAACAGTCAGGGATGAAAGCATTGAGAAAAGCATCTCTTGGGCATGCTAGGAATAAGTGAGTCTCAACTGCTTAAATATCAGCAGGAAACCTCAGGAGAAGGCGGGGTCTGCTCTGAGAAACAGCCCAAGGAACAGGGGCACAGAACAATTCTGTCACCTGGTGAATGCTGGCAGGGAGACTCCAGGTGTCACAGTTATTCTTCCTGATGCTTTGCTTGCACATTAGCTAAATGTAGGAGCTTGAAGAGAGGAGAAATAACTGTTTGGATAATAACAAGGGATTTTAAATAAGACCAGCAAATTAGCACAGGAGGTGAGCTTTCCTGACCCTCGATAGCACTTTGACAAATCAGTGAAGGGTTTTCTTTTCCATTCAGAATGTACAATAAAATTTTCTAAATGTGCTTTAGCTGCTGTACAGAGGCAATCACAACAGCTTAATTTCCCTTCAGTAAAGATGTTATGTCTAAACCACCCTTCACCATTCCTTCAAAAAAAAACCCCAAACTAAAACCACCAAAATACCCAACCAGAAATACAGCTTTTAAACAAATTAATGAATTGAGGATGCTATCATGAATTATATTTTCTGTGGTCTGGACAGCAGTATTTTTTTTAGGGAATCAATTTTTGCTCCCTTCCTCCCCCACACTCTTTCAACACCGTGTGACAGGACGCTGCCATGAGGGCCCTTCCTCTGGCACACAGCAGGCTCGTGGTTTGTGCTTTGACATTAACCTGTCTCACAGTTTAATGAGCAAAACACCTGCGTCCTGGATTTGGGCTAAAGCCATCGCAGTCTCTGCTAGGACTTAGGAGAGCAGGCTTTTAAAAGGAATGTTAGAGATTTCTCCAAGAATTGGAGATGCTGCTGTTTCTCCCGTCAGGGGCTGCCTTTACCACCTCCTTTCCTTGCAACCCCTTTCCCCTTGGAAAGCAGCTCAGTGTGCCCAGTGTGACCCGAAGGAGTCCACAGAGAGATGCTCCAGGCGGACAGCCCTGATTTGGCTTGGGGGCTTTAATGCTACCTCAGCTTTTCTTCTGTGCTCCTGTAAGTCAGGACAGACAGACAGAGAAGGAGACTGACTGCACTGCCCATCCTGAAGGCAGGATTGGCTTTTAGGAGAGTGGAGAACTTTCCTTTTTCTCTGACAAGGAACTCTCCTGTCCTGTTTCCCAGCAAGGATTCACAAGGGGGCCTTTTCTGAACCCCGTGGCTCAGTGGGAGCATCTCCCTGACGGTTTTGTCTGACCCCATCCTCGGTGCAGTAAATAGTCAGGGAAACCTTTTTAAACCACTGGAGCAGTTTATTGAACTTTGCTAAAATTTTTGGTTTTTTTCTTGCAAGAAGTTTATCTCCCTGTCCACAACAACGGGCAAATCCAGAAACTGAGACTGACCCTAAAAATTTCCTTGCTCCTTCATAGAAGTGTGAATGGTCTGAGCACAGGTGATGTTGTCACCCATATCTGAGGGTTCGCTCTTGCTCTCCAACAGTCAGACAGGAGGGAAATGGTATTTTGGTGTGGGTTTGTTTGGTTTTTGGGTGTTTCTTGGTTTGTTTTCTTACTTTTGTAAGCTATTTAGCTAACAAAACTCTTAACTCTTCCCCAAGAACAGTGTGGGAAGTGAGATGAAGGTTATCTCCTACCTGATGCCCACAATACTTGATGCTTAAAGAGTTCCAAGTGTCTTTAGATCAGTTAATATGACTAGATTTTACATTTACCACTGAGTAGAATTAATATTAAAAGAGGAATTATGTAATACTTACAGCATTACAAACTGTAGGAGATGCTACAATAATGACATCTGCACTTGATATAATCAACATAGTAGGTAAGAACTATTAATTTCACTATAGAAAGTACTGTTTAGGTTTCTTTTTGGTTATTTGGAAAAGCAAAAATGGAAGAGAAAACTACGCATTAAACCCTGTAGCTTTGTGCTGCATGGCATCCTGCAGTAAGCAAATATAAATGGTTGATGTTGTCTCTTTAATAAGCCAGACATGAAGAAAGGTGTTTGTCTTAAGGAGCATCTCTAAAGTGCTCTGGAAAATCCCACAGACACCAAATTGCTGAGTGCAGCACTCATGTAGTTATTTTATTATCAGAACAGTTCTAAGTTAAAGACCATGAACAGAGGCTTGCACTCTAAAAGAAGGTATTTGCCATATTACACTGTACTCACATGCTGCAATGCTAACTCTAAAAATAAGAAATTAGTGAGAAACAATCACTGCAGTGAGGTCAGGATAAACATAAATATTGTGATCTAGCTGTAAGATACCACTGACTGGTAGGGACACACCCTAAGGCTGGTGCCTCAGTGTACTGATAAAAATGCTTATTGTGATGTGCATCCTTTTTTATTTCATGTGGTTGTTTGGAAATCATGTGTACACGGACCTGTTTATATGCTTAACTCTAAAGCTGATGTTCTGAAGTTAGGCTGAAATTTTAGATCTTAGCTGTTAGCCATGTTATCATGGAATAACACAATGCATTCTTATGTCATGAAACAGGCATTTTGAATATTCCATTACAAGTTCAGCCCAAAAAAATCACAGTGATTGCATATTTAATAAACCCTTGATAGTTCACATTCCCATAGTAAAGTACATGTTTCTGTTGTGATCATCTCATTTGAATTGCTTTAGGTCTCTAATAAACTCTTTTCTAATAACTCTGTGATCAGGATTGTACAGTATTAGAATTGTGCTCAGTTCTTTCAAATCAGAGACGCTATGCAAAAATATTTATTTTCCTTCATCTTTTATTTTCTCTCCCTCAAGTCCACTCTCATACCAGGCTCCTGCTGAGGCGTTTCCAGAACACTGAACACAACCACCATTCACCACTTTATTTGCATACAAGTACCAGACCAGACTGGTCCCCACTCAAGTCCTAGTTCCAGGTGTTAGGCCACTTTATTAAAATCCTTTGCTATCCCTTAAAATAAAATTTGGTTGGGTTTTTTTTCTTGTTGTTGTCTGTTTTTTTGGTTTTTATTAACCTCTAAGGAGATTAGAACAGCTCTGTTATTGAAGGGCAAACTACCAAAGTGGTTAATAATTGGAGCAGCAAAGCATGGTAAATGACACGTCTTATTACCAAGCCAGTGCTTGGACTCTATCCACTGGAGTAACTTTAAAAACACGTCATCCTGTGGCTAATCAGAATGAATGTTTTTAGCATTCATGTTTCGAATGCAAAAGCATGCAAAATTCACAGGACTGCCCCATCTTGCCTTCTCCTGACACTGCAGTTGTGCACTGAAATAAACTGATGGAAATGTTCGCGTACAACAGAATTGCTGAGTTGTTGCACCACAGTGAATGGCGAGAGTCTATTAAATTTGCAATTTCTGCAGCACTCTCTCAAGTCTGATGAGCCAATTAGCAGCACTTTGTATTTTCCTGGTACCTTGCCTCCAAGAATATTAAAATGCTCTTAAATAACAGCGTTCTGGAGCTCCCCTGCAAATCTTTTGCACCGTTGTACACACAAACTACAGAAAAGTTAGCAGACCGAATATACCACTAGCAGCTCAGACAGCTTTTTTCCAAGCACCCTGACAAGTGCTGTCTGTCTGACTGACAAGGCTCCAGCACTGACCTCAGCACTCTGGTGACACTGCAGGCCTGGCCAGAATCAGCCTGACAATGGCACTGTCCCTGCTCCGATGAAATAACTCCGAAGGAGTGACACCAGGTAATCCACAGGTAAAGATGGGGACACCAAGCTTTCTCTACTACACCTGTTGCTTCACTTTCTGAAAATCAAAGTAGCTACGTGCAAACATGGCACCATCCCCAATCAATTCGAATTTGTGGTTAAAACATTAATTAATCCAGTAAGCACAGTCAAGCTGTTTGAGAAACGCATTAATTACATTAACTTAGTGTAAACTAACAAACAGATAATCTACGGCTCAAACCACACTTTTCACAAAGACAAAACCCATGGGAAAGCAACCTAAAAGGCACCCTACAAACCAGACCCTGAGCAGGAATGGCTTTGAAGAACAAGTGGATCTCCTTTGATATGCACTTGGCTAGAACGGGCGTATAAATGAGGATATTGGTCTGAGGAAGGAAGATGAATATTTTGAAGAATACCTTCCACAAAGCTGGACACCTCCTATATCTCATCCTGTTCCGGAATCACTGCATTATAATCTATGCTTGAAAAGAAAATAAATTTTTTTAAAAAAAAATCAACCTTCAGAAAAAAAATTCTCTCCAACTATTAATTCACCCTCATCCATCTCTGGCCCAGTCAGAAAACAAGTGACCTTTTGCCACTCCATTCAGTCTTGATGGTGATAATGTCAAAACTAAGTTTTCTGCCCACCAATAGATTTTGTACATTGCTATTTGCACCCAAACAGAGGACATGGCATTTCACAGGAAATATGCAAATGAAATAAAAGAGAAGATATAATATGATCTAGAAAGAAATTCTACTGTCAGGAAAAAAGAAAATCCAGTCTCCAGTAAGATCTTTTCTGATAATCAGGAAAATCTACAAAATATTTTCAAAACCTGGGAACTAAGATCCCGCACACTCTGCTGATGAACAGTTCCTGCTGTCTCACGTGGTCTTTCTCCCCCACCACCCAGCTGATTCACTAATTAAACACAATGTTCAAACTTCAGAATTACCTGAAATTTTAAGAATTATCTCTTCCTGTAGACTTTCCTCCTCCTGTCAGACAAACATTTGTGAATACCCTGGGAACAAAGCCCAGTTCTACTGAGACAAGGCTTAATGCTCTGAACCACCGAGCTTCAATTTCTCCAAAATGTTCTGCTCATTTTAGAAATGAAAGCAAACCTCTTTCTCACTCATAGATCTGAAAAGATCCCAATCACTCACAGGCTTACACCTTATCAATTATTCATTTTCTGAGTCAGAGCTGCTCTATACAACAGGCTAGAACATTTGAAAGGGCAGATATTGTTCATGAATAATGTGAGCTTAGTTCTGAAATAACTGAATTATACAAAAGTTATGACTCTTTTTGAAGAAGGTAATACTTGCTATAAGCATGACCAGGTGAATCTGAATTTAACACTTGATAAGACATGACATGATCAGACTACTGAAGTGATTAGGATTTTTTTATTTTCCACTTCTTTTACGTATAGTTCTTCGTACTTTTTCCAGGTGTGGGGATCTCTAAAGTGCTCTGAATTCCTCTCTGTTCCTGATTGGTCCCAATTTTATCAGTCCTTCTCAAAGACTTCTCTAAATCACTGCTTCCGATGGCTCCACAAAAACTTGCAAAAAGCCTTATTTATTTACAGTTTCTTTATTCTATTTTCAGGTCCACATTTCTCCTGCTTTGTTCTGCACAACTCTACAATAAATCATCCAGTATTATTGGTCCCATGTGGCTGCATGCCTTTCATTTTTGTGAACTAAAATCCAACCAACTTATTGACTGCAGCTGCTTTTAAATACACTTTGGTGTCAGCAGTGATTTACTTTTTAATTATATTATTTTATTTTAGATGAATGGTCTTATTGTTTTCTCAACAGCTGCTTTAAAAGCAGAGCTTAAATAAATGAAACCTCAGCATCTGAGCAAGGAAAACAAGCTAATTCACAATTCCTTAATGAAAGAATTTCCTACAATAACATTCTTGATGAAAATATCACCACACTTCCCAAATGTTTTACATTTCGGTGTGATGATAAAGGGCATAATTTCCTTGAAGTATGCCCTGACTGAGCATTCTTGGGAGATTCTTGCTAAAAAGACCAGCAGGGACAATACAAAGATAAGATTATTTCTGTCTCTCTTCCAAAAGCCTGGGAGACTGTTTTGCTGGTTTTCTATTTCAGCTGCAAAGACAAGTTCTGAATCAAGGGCTCACCCAAATTAAAGACTAGGGATTCGATCTTAGGAGAAGGTCCATTTTTGCCCTCTGATATATGTATGCAATTTGTCTGCAGGAGCACATTTATGCTTCATCTGGGGGAATATTGAGCATATAGGTAAGCTGGTATTTCTCCAGGGAGAGCTTACAATCAGTAAAAACAAAAACATCACAATCCATTGCAAAAATGCACTCTAGGCAACAGAAGTGGTAAGCAAGAATACATTCATGAATGTGGAAGGTAGAAGTTTATCCATGTTGGGTTGATTTTAAGAAATATTTAATGAAAAAATATCCTGGGAATGCACTGTATGTTGTTTCTTTCACACACGCATGAAGCATCAGATATTAAAAATGTTTATGGTATCCTATTAAACGTTTGATGCACTTTCATTACATGGAAAGTTTACGACCACAAATGATAAACTTGTTCACCAATTCCAGATCAGGTAATTGCTTTCAATCTCTATGCTACTGGTGACTGTTAATCTGGCTGAATGGAGAAAAAGGTATTGTACATTTTTGTAACTTATTTAAAATTGAATATGCAGAATTGAAAAGCAGCCAAATAAAATCTGTGGTCACTCTTTCTTCTGATTTTGTGTACCTGCCAAAAATCCCCAGTGCAGTACAAGGGTAACTTCCTAGTGGGCTGTGATTTTTTTTTCTTATTTTTTTCCATTCACCTTTGTCTCCTAAAGGTCTTTTTCCATTCACTGCAGCATTCATCTTCAAAACACCAGAGAGGAGGGGACAAAGGGAAGGAGCAGCTGTTTTAGGCTAATGAGCAAACAACAAAGTAGTTGCCGTGAGGGTCTTGCCACGACTTTCATTCTGGGCCTTGTTTATTCAGCACTAGAAATGTGTTTGGTTGCTGAAAAATGTGTTAAGATCAGTCAAAACCATTTTCCAAGGAGCAGCTTTCAGCCTTTGTCCTCTCATGCCACTGGACTCTGAAGGAAGGGCCAGGAAGGACCCAAAGTGGTGACCCCTGTGAGGCCACCCCAAGGAAGCATTAACCACCGTAAATTAACCGTGTGCCCTGCAGCCAGACACAACCGCAGCTGGAGCTGAGCTGTGACAATCATCTCCTCACTCCTCCAGAGATGTTCAAACTGCAGGTTTGAACCCTCCAGCTCCCCTGTAGTCACGCTGAGGACAGCAACAATCTGGCCTTAAGAGTTTCCTGACCGCTTCCAAAGGACACCCCCCATTCTTCAGCCGTGGACTGACAGTGGAAAACAAGCCTCAGATAAATGCTAACCATGCACTCTGCTCTGTTTTGGGTCAAACCCTTCCTTCCACGTATAAATATTTATCTGCTGAAATAAAAAGCCTTACAAGCATTTCTGAGGATAGAATCTAACCTTTGTTATTAAAGACAAGAGGTCAAGCATTTGTTCCTGCTGTGATCCCTTGCTAGCACTGGAGCAGGGAGCTCTTACAGAATTCATTAGCTCTGCATGTTTTGGTTCTGCATCTGTTTGCTTACCTAGGCAAACAGGGGAAGATATATTTGGGAGCTCCACCATCCTGCAGCCCACGGAAGGCTTCGTGAATGCACAGTGCCAGCATTTCAGAATCTAGACCACCTACTTACCACTTCATTCCATTATCTTAACAACAACATTAGCTCTGATGTGTCACAGGAATCTCTGGGGCTTAGAAATTACTTATGAATTAATTATCTGAAGCATAATCATTAAAAAAAATAAGTTCAGACATCATGATTTCTCATTCTATTTCATTTACATGATAGAGAGGAGAAAATGGACATTCAGCAAGTTTTCATGTCCACATTCACAGGTTTTTATGCCAGAACAACACACTGAAAGTGAAAAAAGAACTTTGAGTGCATTTAGTGAATACAGAATTTTGGTCACATGGATTTAAAATAAACACCATAACATGGGGTTGTATTAAGTGAGACAAACTCACCAACAAAATGTCAAGAAATATTTGTTAGTAATGACACAAAGTCAAAGACAGGCTCCATCCCTGTGTTTGGGAAGTTCTGGAGTATTTGGGTCTCTAAGCCTCATAAAAGAGAATGGGTATGTTAAGCAGCTCAAAAACGTTTGCAACTTTTGTGCTTTTAGATAGATTCCATGTCACAGTCACGCATGTATTTCAAGTTCAAAGCACCACCTGGGTAGATGAATGAAATGGAATTATATTTGTAATCTTCATGGTTAAAAGAACTGTGGCAGATTCTGGAAGATCACATCCTTTTCTCCCTTTTATTAGGCTACATCTGGATGTTCTGAACAGCTTCAAAATGATTACACCTTGATTCATTTACAAAGGAAAAGAAGAAAAAGGAAACAAGATTCGGAGAAGCATTAAGGTTATTGCTGACATCTGTCTCAGAAAATTTAGAAAGGGAGAGAAATAGTGGGTCCATTTATTTCAAAGTGATACCTGGGAAATATATTGCTAGGTTTCCTGTGAGTCAAAAAGGACCATTTGAGAAAGAGACCAGGAAAAAGGCACAATAGTCTTCAGCCTCTCGATTGGAGAGCCTCTGAGTTGGAGTGGGACATGCTGCCATCTATTAGTCTAAGTTCCAGATCTCACAGAAGACAAACAAATTGTCAGAAGAGACATCTAACAGGAACCACTGTTATAGTCACTGAGAAATTTACATTTGCTTGCATTTTAACATAAGGCCCCTGGATTCACCTTTGCTCTCCTGAGAAGCAAGAGGCCCATCTTGTTTGTAGAACCTCCAGTATTTATTTTGTTTTTCAAAAAATTTGGGCTTTTGTTCCAGGTTGTGAAATTGAAACAGTTTGCAAGGAATTTGGCCTTGAAAAACCCAGTTCTTAAAATCACCACAAGCTATTGCTGCTATTATTAAGGTGTGATTGAAGAACGTCCAAGATTGTTATTAGCTTGCAACGCTGGAAGATGAGATTTTCCATTTGAGTGGGAGATAGCATTTCTTAAAATAACTTCAGTGAAAATAATCAATTGCTTATTCATCTTTGGAGCATAATTTCTTCTGGAATACATTATAACTTAAGGAGTCATTGTTAAACAAAATGCCTGAAATAATCCCCGGCTGAATTCATCCCACTGATTCCCATCCAGCTCAGCAGGCTGATGGCTGGGGGTCTGTAGAACAATTCCTTCTCAGCAATGGCAACTAATCAATTAGCATGGAACTGGTTTACACCTTCTGCAGTCTTATCTGCTCATCCACACATTGCTTCTGCCACGTCTGCCTCAGGGGTGATCTGTATTTTATCTCGTGGCAGTAAAGGACTTGTTTTCGTCAATGTGCGCAGGATTCGAGAGGACTAAAATTCAGTGGGAGCTTATTTATCTCAGTGTTTGACATTTCTTGGCTGTTTGGTAAGGGAGGGCCCAAGCACAATAAAGAATATAATACTGTTATCTGGTAAGAACTAGCCATTTATTCATTATACTCACATATCTGCAAGGCAAAGTTCCTGTCATAAAGTTCTTATTGTCTGGTGAATGGAGAAGTGATTCTCGAATTACAGCTGCTCTTGTGCTGACTAATGTACAATATAGTACTTCTAACACATTGCCTTAAAAAGAGAATAACCATGCTAACAGCTTGAGAAATTATTTCAGAAGAACCAGATCTCTGTTTAATGAAATAACAGAGCACTAGTCATCAATAGTATTTAAAAGTTAGTATTACTGTTATAATTCTGCTATTTTATATATAAAACATAAAATAAACTTTTCAATAGCACATTTTAACCTGCAGTTAAAGTGCTGTAATTTCCAACATGCACCCAGCCAATCTACCATGCAGTATAAACACGTAATTTTATCAGCAATTATAGCATATGTGAGTGCTTTTATGGCATTGTTTGTATAAACAGGAGCCTGTTTACACACATGTAGTGGGATTTTAAACAATAATGAATAGAAAATGATTGGCTTTCTTTCTACTATACTTCACATAAGCATAGCATAAATGTCTCCATTCAAGTATTTGCCTTTATTTATTATAATAAGTCTTTGTTACAAAATGAGGTTTTATAAGAAATTCCTTCTTTTGTATGTGAGCATGGAAAAAAATGTGCATGATAACTGGAAGACAATCAGTGAGGAAGGGGTAGGTACGATTTTTAAAGAAATAAAAAGAAGATATTAATTCAATGAATACATTGATTCAGTGACCATGAAGATTTTTCTACTATAAAATACAAAGATCCAGCTTGTGTATACACACTTGAAATCTGCAGGCCCTGATCCAGTTCCTACACACCCTAAATCCGCAGATAATCTTTGCAGGAAGTAGAGGTGCAAAGATATATTCACACTAGGCACTAGACTGATAAGAGAGGCTTAGAAATAGGCTCTTATCTCTCTTGGTAGCGTTTTTTCTGGGGTGACACTCCAAGACAGGAAGATGCCACCACTGATTCAACTCACTGATTGTCCCGACCCCGCTGTGGCTGTGCTGTCATGATGCTCAGGCTCACACCCCCCGCCCCCCAGCGCTCCCAAGTGACTGAGTTGTGAGAGCATTGCAAGAAAAGGGAAGACAAAGAAGAAATATTTGTGTGCAATTACACTAATTGAGCAAATGAGATGCAAGAATTAAAATCAATGTGCCAGTGCTCTAAGGCAGAGTAAGAACAAAAGTTTAAAGGGTGCAGATTTCTCTCTGTTGCTGAATAAAGACAACAGAAACAGCAATTTCCAGGAGGAGTAGATTTGACCTGGGAGGCTTGTAAACATGCCACACGTAGTGGTTATCAAAACAATAATTGTTAGCTGAAATTAACCCTGATAAATTCCCATGCTTTCATCTGTGGAGCCTCATTTCAAGCAGTCCCATTAGCAGTCCTTTTCAGCTTTGAATATGTGCTGCAATGCCGAACAAAATGGGACTTCCTGCTTTTTGTTTTAGATACTTCCAACAGCATTAAAAATGTTATCCCTGCTACCTTGCCTGAGCTAATCAATATCCCAAAACATGATGAAAGCACACCAGTGTGGATGCATTAACAAGATGGTATTTGCTGGGTCTACAGTGACCTGTTGTATGTCTGATGCAAGAACAAGCGAGTTTTCTGTTAATGAACACATTCATATCCTAAGTACTAAAATCACTGCTTTATCCCATAATGCTGCAGTGATTAATATTCATTAATTTTCACACATGGTATGAGAGAAACAGCAATGTAACTTCATCTTCCTGTTTCAGTATTATTCTTGCCTACTGCTTTGTGTGTGGGTTTAGCTATCTTGTTACACCCTTTTTCTCCCCATATATTTTTTCGCTTCTTGTTGCTTTTTGACTTGATAGCTGCCTAGGGCATGGATTATCTCTGCCTTACATGCCTATAAAAATGCAACACATCTATGCCTAGAAGCCCTGGTCAGGTCTTTAAGGCACTGCTGCAACAGCAAAAATCAATAATAGTTGGTATAGCGGAAATGAAAGAAGTTTTTTATATGTGAAACCATTTAGGAATTAATGGGTTTGTAGGTATGGCAACGGAGTTCCTTCCTAATTCCCTTCCTTTGTCCTTGTTGATTGTCCAAGAGGATTTAAGCTGAGGGGGAAGGTGATGGTTTCTTCCTGCAAGATAAATTAGTTTGTGCGCATCTCTGCTGCCACAGGTTTAAAGCCAGTTTGGGGATTTGTGCACCAGGCTGCGACCACCAAAGAGCAGGAGAGACACACACAGGGAGGTTTCACTTCACAGCACCTGGCTTTGGGGCACTCTTAGTCCCTGACTCTCTGGTTGAACTCCTGTGGTTTGGAGTCATCTCAGGTCACTGCAAGCAGCCCGCAGTGCGCCCAAACCGCTGCGCTGTCAGAGGAAACATCTCTGCGTGCCCTATTCCCCCACATTCCTTCGGTATGGTCAGCAGCTCCCTGTGGGGATAGAAGGATTTCCAGCCAATCTAGCCCATCAAAGCAGATATTGTGCTGCTAAATACCAGAAGCTGTGACTGGCAGAAAGGGCGAGTCGTTTGCACAAGAAACACAAGATTTTGCCATGTCATCTAAAGCCACAACCACACACTGCTGTCAGGAGTGACAAGTTCCTACCCCAGAATCATGAACACTGACAGAAACAGGGGGAGAAAGAAAGAGGAGGGAGAAGTAGAGCACATTTTGATTAAGGCAGTATGTTAAAGCCATGGTAAGGCAATATGTTATATATTAAGCTTTTGTAGTGCAACCTGTTATTCCCTGTTAAGTCATGTTCATCTCAGAATGGGAAATCAGGAAAAACTTGCAAGACACTGGGTAAATCAAGGGTTAATATCATTATGGCTGGATGACAGTTTTTCAGCAGAACAATGCTAATTTGCTGAGATCAAAAGAGATTGTAGAAACACATATTTGTTTTTATGAATTCCTTCAAAAATTGGGCAGCTTTCTGTTGGAAACACACTTGGTTTCCCATCTAGCAAGCTGCTTGGGATCTTGGGATCTCATTTAATTTGCTCACGGCTGCTGCTTAAAGGTCTGACAAATCCAGGAGCACACCACATATGCTCCTAACGGGGACTCAGCTCCTCGCTCAAGCCATGACTTTTAGGATTTTTTGGCTCCCTGCCATGGAGTTGAAATGAGGTTGATTCCCTGTGCTGCAGCTCTGGCTTTCCATGCTGCCTGTTGGCTGTGGCAGCTGCCCAGACGAGCGGGCTGGGGAATCGTGGGCTTCTTGCAGCACTGGGAGCCGTGCCTGAATTTAAGGCTCTTCCATTACCCTGGCCAATTTTCCGGGAGTTGAAGACAGCCATTACTGTCTCATTTCGGGAAAACAAACACGCAGACAACAACCCCCAACACAAAACAGCCCCACAGAGCCAGAAGGAATATTCCAGTTCACTGCAAAGGCAAATATTGCGCTGCTGAACGGCTCTGAGCAGCTGATGTGGCTGTCTTGGGCTGAGTGGTTATTTTGGGCCGCTCCGAGTTCAGTCACCATTCCGATTGCCCACGGATGTCACCGTGAGTCAGGTTTTTTGACTGGGTGAACTAAAATACTTGAGATTCTGGAAGAGCATCTTAAAATGCTTCACACATTTTACAAAATTATGTGTGAGTACTTAGGAATGCCCCCTCTTAAAAAAACCCTACTCTGCTTCTATATATCCATCGCCTATTACTGTTGATTAGGAGATTAAAATGCAGAAAGAGCTCTTATTAAACAGAAAATGTAGTTTGGCTCCGTCCTTAAGCAAATTAGCATCCTAAACAGGATTTCTAAGTGCATTTTAAAGAGAAACAGCTGTTATTAAGCCACTAGATATTTTGTCTCAAAATTGACTAAAAAGTAGGCAATAGTCTCATTTAAATAGCATGCAAAAGAGATGTGGGAGGCAGGATGATTGTCTATATTATGCACGATTAAAAAGCAAGCTCCAGTTCTATCTCTTTGTGCATCTAAACCCGTTCTGTGGAGACACACTGCTAGAATGATGTGCGAGGAGAAGGGGTGAGAGTGAGTGGTCTTGGTTTGGGTGCTCTGTGGGGTTTTTGGGGAGCATGAGGCTCTGTCTTCCATGAAGAGTGCACCCTGCCAACAAAGTCCCCAGCCAAATTTCATATGTCTATATCTAAGTCATGCCAAGCACATTTGTGATTGGGGTTTTTAAATAACCACTACTTGTCAAAAGAATTGTTCTTGTCTTCTGCGGTTGAAAAATTATACTTTCAGTACTTAGCTCCACAGAGTCAATTTTCTTAATATAAGTTTGCCGTAATGGGAAGTTTATATATATATAAATAATGTTATTTGTAAGGTCAGGTTATATCTGGCCCTTAGAGTATGAAACAGTTAAATAAAAAGATGTGTAAACTCTGCAGTTTGGAACACATATTTCCTATGAGTAAAAATCTTACCCAAAACAGTATTTCACCATTTTCATATTGGAAAATTTTGTACTGCACCCCTCTGCTGTGAACAAATAAAACTGTTTTACCCTGTTGGCCCAGACACCTGAGTTTATCGCATTAAGATGCAAAATTACCTCAAAAGAAAAAAATCAGGTTGAATGTTGAATACAAAATGAGTTACATTCATGGATGCTAACAAATGCATGCATGCTTAACAATGTGTTTTGTTGACAGTTTTTAAATATTCAGTTCCCTCATTTGACTCAAAACCATTCTGCTCTCCGAAGAAAGGTGAAAAAACTTTCAGCTCTTTTAGTCTGAGAAAAAAAATAGCTGAACTCTTCAACTTCATACTCCTTTATCCTGACCTTTTGAAAATCCACTGAGAAATCTTTTTCTTTTTCTTTTTTTTTTTTTCCCCAGCTAGTCATTCACTGAGTAACACAACACGACCTCCTCTTTGTTCTGCACTGTGACTGATTAGGTTGTGCATCACTCAGGAAAATGAACATTGATTATTGCTGCACACTTTGCTTATGAACACACTTTCACTGCTCAGCTCACTGTGCCTACCATCCCTGTGTATCCCAATTTAAAATGTTTCCCATGGATTCAGTGGAGGTGTGAAGATAAATAGCAGTGCTGTTCATAAGTGAAGATATCCACAAATGAGATGCATGTGCTTGAACTGGATTGTCAATTAAAACATCTTGGATGCTTCTCCCTTGGCAAAGAGCTATGCTCAGCAACGTTTATAAACAGATCTACAGAGCTTTTAATATTTTGTTTTTCCCAGATGATGCAATAAAGATTAAAATGCATTAGTGGTGAGCCATACATATAAACAAAATAAACCTCCCAATTAAAAAAAAAAGTAGAAAAACAAACATAATAAAAAAACAATGGAGTGGAAAAAATAAAGCATCAGCCATATGCTGAATTAGAAATTATCTGACTCATTGGCAGTTTCTGTGACTTTGCATAATTCCTCTGACCATAACACAGCTCAGAGACATTGAGCCCTGGTAGGTCTGAGACTGAAAGACTGCAAATATCCCCCAGAGTGCCTTTTACCATGTTTTCTCTTATTTCTGTGGGGAATACTCTTTGTCTGCACACTCAGAACCGTAACACAACACAAAAAGAGTAAGAAGGTTTTGAGGTTGCTTTGAGTTCTATTCAACCCACATTAGGTTTTATAGGGATTTTTTTCAGGTTGTTTTAGATATTGCTTCATTTCAGGGCATTTTTCTTCAGAATTGCCAGTGACCCCAGATTTCAGTTATTGCTAGGTTTAAGTGCAGTAGTCACTTAAACATAATGCTGATTTTTATAGTGTTTATTATGGTGTTACATTATGTTATATTTGACTGCGATATTATTGTTTGTTGCAACATTCCAAAACCACCCCAATGAACTAAGGCTGCTTCCCATCAATGAAAGAACTGCAGGAAGATGCTGTGCATCCATATGGTCTGAGATACCACTTACAGACACCACTTTGAAAAACATTTACAAATTGAAGAAATGACAAAAATTTTCTAGCCTTTGCAGAAAAGCCGACAAGTGTGAGAGATTTTCCCTTTATCCTATTCTGCAGGCAGCACAGTGTTATTTGGGAAAATCTAGGGATTGCTAGAGTCTCCTAAGGCCCACATGGCCCTCTCCATTCTGATGATTCCACAGCTCCTTTAGCAACCTGAAGTGACCAGGTTTGACAGTTTTTGCCTGGAGTTATTGCTCATTTCTCAGGTCTTTGTCAGTGACAATTTCCATTAGCTCACCTCAGAGACTCTGGATAGATGGAGTAATTGGGCTTTGGGGATTTTGATGGCCCTTTTTTTCCTTTTTTTCAGTTGTACCCATCAGTTGAGTATATTCCAGCTGCAGGGAGCAGATGGGTCAAGGACCATTTTTGCCTCACATAACGACATACCAGGAGAGCACAAAGCTTCTATGTGCTTTTCCATGCAATGAAGTGATTTGCAGGTGGAAAACTTTTTAATGGACATGCTCTCGAATCAGCTCCTGAATATATCCATAATGCACATCCAAAAAACCCCAAAACTCTCTTCTCCACAGCATTACTTCTGAAAGTGCCCTCCCTGGTTCCTGGCACCAGAGGAGGACACAAGTCATATAATACTAATACTAATACTAATACTAATACTAATACTAATACTAATACTAATACCAATACTAATACAAATACTGATAATACATCTCTTATAAATGTAAGCTGTTCTCATGTGTGACCAGCCTCTATCTTTCCGGGAATTAAGGATGATTTTCTTTTCTAAATTGCAGCCATTTGTGGAATGAGCAATAAACCAGAATATCCTTTTTTTGATACTCTGGACAATGTAAGGTGAAAGTGGGACAATTAAAAAAGAATTAAATCAAATATCTTTAACAAGGAAATCAAACTCTTTCACCTGATATATTTTCAGAGTGATAACTGACTTTGTGTGTAAATAATCATACTTTTAACAGCGTTTGGGTTTTGAGGCAGTACCAGCCTAAGACATTGGGAAAAATAAGGCAGTCAAGACCAAAACAATGACATTTTAGTGAAGAAAGATGTAGTTGGCAGATAATTCTGAAACTGAGCTGTAGAGCTCACATCAGGACTTTACCTCGTTCAAACTGTAGCAGTATTTATAAAGGCATTTAGATGCTTTACTCCCATCACAACCAGTTTCTCTAAGGTAAGGATAATCCTTTTATATCCTTGAGAAATCTTTTGTACTCTAAGAATATTACATGCTTGGGAAAAGAATATGACATGCTCAGAAGATATAATCCTGAGAGGCGTGCGTTGGGCTGGCCCATCCCGGCTGTCACACAGGGAAGGACAGGGTGGGACACCACGTGGGCATGCTGCCAGTCAGAGGGAAGCACAGGCTGGAGACAGGGGCTTTATGAAGGCCAACACATGGAAATACCAAGGGAGAAACAGCCCCGTGCACCTGGGCACTGCGGGTGGGCTCAGGGGCAGAAAAATCCCAGAGGTTCTGATGGACACCGAGATCACCAGGAAGCAGCAACCTTGTGGCGCAGGAAGAAATAATCAAAATAATTTCTCAGAGTTCTAGCAAATCTCATCCAGTTGTGTTCAACAGTTGAATATAAAGTGCAGCTGAAAAACAAAGGACACTCAAAGGCTTTAAATTCACACTTCAGCAACACAATTAATTTTCTTGTCAAAGACAGGAAAAGTGATACCAACCCAGCTGCAAAAAGGTTACAGACAGAGCTGTTGTCTGATGCTCATAATTAAATATTTAATTAACAGTTATTATCAAATGTTAACTTGAATATGTTTCTGTCAGCCTCCTCTAGGATTCCATTTATCATGCAAAACATTTCCATCAAAAAATCTATTTCTGTTCTATTCAACCTAATATTTTGCCTCAATGTGACTGAAAATACTTCTGGTATTTTTTAACTGCTGCTTCTGAATGCCTCATTCCCACACCTCATGGATATGCAGGATGGACACAAAGCACAAGTAGCCTTATTTCTATTATTATTATTATTATTAACAGTATATTTACCACCAGGCATCTTAATACTTCTCTGCCAGTACAAAGAGATCTTCATTTGATCTCAGGAACAATGTATGGAGGAACCTTCACAAACAGGCTGTTTTAATTTGGAGTGAAATTTGAGAATATTTTCAAGATATTGAAGAGCTGTGAACGAGCTTTATTCCTCTGGTTCTTAGACTACCCAAATACAAAAACTAGCTGGAAAAATCAATCAAGTGTTACTCTTGCTTTAATTATCTTTAATCGGAATTAGCTGTTGTTCCAACTACAGGCAGAGGTTTGCACAGAAATATGTATGGCTTTTTAACAGCTTCAAACCTGCAATGGTTCTTACTGGAATGAATTCCAGAAGATCCAAGAATGGCCAATGTCAGCTGGCTTTTATCTGATTTTATTTATATTGAGAAAACTAGAAGATCAAATATTTCTAGCAGTCTAAAGTAAATTATATAGAAATTTGTCATTTTGAGAATAAGACATAAATTGTAGGTACCCCAAGACAGCTGTTTCTGTTCATATAAATTTAACAACAAAAGATACAGGCTTTGTTTTATAATCAGAGGTTTTTGAGTTGACATTTTAGTGCAGTTAATTATGAATTTTTATTTAAATTTAATATATATTGGGTCTTGTATAAAAATTATTAGCTGAAGAGTATTATTCATGCCTAACAAATTACATCTCCAATGGGCCAGAAAACTCATTGAAATGAAACTAGAATTGAATTTACCAGAGCCCAGGTCAATAAAACATTTGGAATTCTTCATTTTACTTCAATATAATTCCTGTTATTACTCCCCATAAAACTCTACTTGAACTTTAATGTGAATGGATATCCAATATATATCTCTCAGAAAAGCCTTCGATTTCAAAATCAAAGAGCTATAAAGCACAATTCTGTACTGATCAGAATAACACGAAAACGTTCTTCCAAACCTGGGAACAGCTGCAATGCCAGACAAAAAAGTGTATATATGGGAAATTCCTACTCAGTTTTCATGTAGCCAGATGTGTTTGAAGGCCACTGTCAGAATGCCCTGAAGATTTAAATGTTCCTTAATGGAGTGGAGATGATCAAGTCCACATATGCTTAAAGACTAACTCAGATCCCCAGTCTCCATGTCATGGAACAATATTTGAATCTGGCTTGGGGTCTATCCAAGAAATTCTCATCTCGCATCCATCTTTTGGAGAATGTCCTGTGGGGATAAAAATGTGCTGACAGTGGTGAGGGGCTGAGCACAGAGCTGGTGTAGGTGTCCCTCAGTGATGGGAAACCCTAAAAGAGAATCTAGGCGGCTGCTTTGAGTGTGTTGCCCAAATTACCTTAGCACACACAGCAGATTTCTCCTGAGAAATTACAAATATTACAAATAGCCTATTAAAACTCCTCTTAGTTGGTTTTCATGTATTTTTCTCACTGCTCCTAGAAAGTAAATAAGTTTTTAAAAAACATAGCAAATGGGAAGCCACATCCAGCCATTTCACCAGAGTGATGCTAATAAATTTCCTCACTGTGAACATATCGTTTGTATTCATTATTCTCTGTGCCAGATGGTAGTTCTTAGGCTATTGCACAACATAATCATTATAGAGTACCAATAGTTCATACATGTTTTTACTCTAAAACTTTTTATTTTTCCCAATATGCAGCCATTCTTTCTGCAGGTTCCTCAATGTTTCCTCAGGTAAAGTACCCAGGTATTCTCCATTCTTAAATTACAGAAAACCTGAGAGCTCTACAGAAGAAATTTGGTTGTCCAACGAAATGAGTTTTAACAGCTGACCATTCATGCTGTGATCAGCTGCTGTGGATTCTGCTCACGTTTTAAAATCTTCCTCTAGAAAATATTCATATTGAGAACTATACCTCTGACACAAGTAAAAATCATTCTGTTGACTTAAAACAAATGATGAAAGCTCAGAAATTAGTGTAATCTGTGGGGAGGGGGAATTTATGTTGGTTCCTTTGGTATTTTTCCTGCTATTCCACTTTAGATCTTTAACTGCTCCTTAACAATGAAGTATTGATGCATGTGGACAAAAAACAAAAAACCGAAAAAACAACAAAACCAACAAACCAAAAACCCAACCAAAAACAAAAAAAAACCCTACATACACACACACACACACAAACAACCAAACCACAAAAAAACCCCAAAATAACCCTGTGCTCTCAATTTACCTGCAGAAAAGATACATCTATATTTCTCCCAAATGTTCTGCCAGTGGATGACTATAAGACAGTAATAAAGAGATAAAAAAGCCATCAACAAGCTGGAGAACATGAAAAGGTGGCATCATTTTTCTAGCAGCCAGTACATCACCAGCCTGGACCTGGCAGCACCATTGAGAACAAAGAAATCACTCATTCCCCAATGCCAGGGTTGTCTTTGTAGTCCCAGAAAACAGAGCAGAAGAGACAATGAGATTTGCATTGTGCAGACTTGACTATTCAAAAATAAGTTGACATCAGCAACTCATTTCAGTCCAGCTTGTGAGGAGCTGCAATTCCTGATAGCTCCCATTTGAGCTGGGACCCAGGGGCTTAAGTGCTCTGAGCACGACTGACTTCAGTAACCTCATTTCCTCTCAGTAACAAGAATAAATATTTATAGGCACTTGTGGGCTTAAACTTGAAAAAGAGATATGATGAACTAGTGAGAACTTCAGCCTTGGTCTCTGACTTTCCCCTTATTTTCTTGATAAAATGTGGGGTTTTAAACAAATAAGTTCTGACATCTTTGCCTGTTTTATACCCACACCATTCCTGGAGTCGGTAGAAGGATAAATCTCTCCTGTTCATCACCCAGCATCTCCAGCTGTTCTCTGGGAGCTCGTATGTCATCTGAACAGGCTGAGGGAACACAGAAATTGCACATTCATGGCACAAGAGTCGTCATGGTCACAGTGGAGGCTGTTAATGGACATGTTAACCCTATGCTTAATGTTTAGAAGTACCAAACAATTGCAGCTCCACTTTGAGTCAGATGTTTTTATTTAAAAATTAATGAGGCAAAAGATCATTTAACGTTGTAATCATCTCTCCTGTTTTCTCAGAATATGTCTTAATGATTTTACTGCAGAGAGCACAGGTGGCCACAAGTTTTGGGGAAGGGGCTACTGTGGCCACTACTCCAGAGAAATCAGAGTTGTGAGAGAACGAAATCTGTGGTTAGGAAAAAAAAAAAAAATCTGGAAAGCCAGTGGGGCAAAAGGGATATAAAGCCTGTTTCCAACAGAATTGGCAGAAAGTCAAGGCCTGTCAAAGCAATAAGTGCAGCAAAACTGAAATTGTCAGGCACTGTTAGTCACTGTGTTCATGTGCTGGTGCTACCGGAAGCATTTAAAAGAGGTGTCAACCACTCAACCAGTGCTATTTAAAAATACAACCCCTGCTCCACCCGCCCCCAGCGCACTCCAACCACAACACGGCTGAGGAAAAAACATCAGGCTACCCCACGCTGCTGTCCTGGGCTCTCCAGCAGCGTCAGGAAGGAGACTGCTCAGATTCTCTTTTGTGAAAGATGCAGAATGATGCTCCCTGGCACGACCAAATACACAGTGGGGATGGGATACTGAAGAAAAGAATTTTTTTTAAAAGGCTACAAGGAGATATAGGCACTATTTTGTATGTGGGTATCTGCGTATGTTTTAGATCATTCTTATTTCTAGCCTTTCTGATGCTGGATAATTTATTTCTAAGGTGTATTATTCTTCCTAAATAACCACTGACCTCACTGATGAAGACTTCTGAAATGTGCGTATGAAAAAATAAAAAGGTTTTGAGATGCCACCCGTGCCCGGAGCTGCCACTTGGTGAGGATTCTACAATCTCTACTCCAGTGGCAGTACAAAACATGCACTAGATTACTGGAATATTTATCTAGGTAATAAAGTAGGGGTAATGGTATTTCCCCAGTAACAAGAGAATATGGAAATTCATTAAAAATTCGTACGAGAGACACTTGCACTTTAGAAGATTATAAATAGTACATCACGCCTTTGATCACACTATTATTAAAATTAATACATAAAGATTTTGTATTCTCAACTCACTACCACGAAAGATTGTAATTTGCTGACACAGATAACATGCTCTGATCTGCAGATTCCCTCCTTTCCCAGTTCCCTAAGAGCAAGGCCTCAGCACACAGCTGTGTATAACCAGAGCAGAAAAAATGTATATGGAAACCTGGCTAGAAAATTTTCATATGATGCAAAATTTGACAGAGTGCTGCAAAGTCAAGAACAGATCAACTGTACTGCAAAGATCACTTGTTTAGTTTGATTCATTCACTGCAGAGGTTTATAAATACATTGAAATATAATTGTTGGATTTTAGGAACAAAGCATGTAAAATACATAATCCCAAGAAGAGGACCCCAGAAAAGCAATTCTGGAAGTTGCTTAGAAACCTGCAGTTTACCAGTGAAGATGAATCATGAAGACTACTAATTCAGACTTTTGTGTATAATCTGGTAAATAACAAGTAGGAGAAAGGAAATGAGAGTATCTGTCACCTAGTTATGTGGACAAATGCTGGTACTGGCTTCAACATGCAGAAAAAAAAAGATTAAAAAGTGAAAAAAGTGTGAGGGAGAACAGGTTTTTAAAAATGAAAAAACATCCAGATAAGGTAAAAGGACCCTTTAAATGAAAGATTTAGGACACTAGATTTATCAAACATCTTCATTTCTTGGACAAATATTATGGAATTAATTGATTTTTGGTTTTTACACCTTAACAGTGAAAATACTTCATATAGTAGCTAGTTCTCAAATCTATCTGGTATGTAGAAAACCCCACCAAAACCCCACAAAACTGAGCAGGTTCCCAATGACTCAAGCAAGAAAAGCCTGATTATTAACCTTGCCATTCCAAAACAACCTCTCCACCTCCACCTTTCATAATAAATTAGAAATGTAACTTTCTCACTTGTAGGTCTTTAAATTATCACTAGGCTTATGAATCAACTAAGGACCTTTTCAGTTAAGTAATGACAAAAGTAAGAGGATATTTCAGGGACTGGCAGAAACATTGATGAATTTAAGTCATCAGTTTTTTAATTAGGCACTGAGACATGATGGTGCATGAATTATTGTGATATATATCTCATTTGGAACTAGCTAGCTACAAATAAAAAAGCATGACAATGTTTTCTGATAATGATAAACTATCAAAGATAAACATTAGCAGACAATTTGCTTACAGGATGGCGTTTAAAACAGCTGCAAAGAGTGAGATGGTCTCTGCTGTGTGTCGTTCACTGGGTAAATAAAAATAAAACATCTGTGAGGAAAGGCATGAGAGAGGTCATGTGAATGATTAAAAGAGTGAAGTTGAGAGGTCCTTTAGGACTCTAACTTTCCCAAGGACATGACCACCAAAGCTGGCACTGGTTCAGCTGGTGGCGCTGATCAGGGTTTATAATATGTGAAAAAGTAAAACAAAGCTGTCAGGAGCAGGAGCAGCCAAACACCCATGTACCGGAACTGCGCGTTAGAAGGTAGAAAAGACAGAAAAAATAGTCTTTTGAAGATCTGTAGGGATCTGTAAGGAGCTACTTAGGTCTAATTGGGCATTCTGTGATTTCTGACCTGGCCTTTTGGCCTGTGAAGTCAATAGCCATCTGCGTGGACATATTTCTTGCCTCCCCCAAACTGACCAGATGTCTGTGAGAGCCAGAGATGCCCATATCCTTTTCACAGAACCACTTTTCAGAGTTCAGTGACAGCTGTTAATTTAAGTACTTTGGGCATTTGGGTGTGCTGCTTTTCCCAATATCTCCTTTTTTTGCTTCCCATATAATGCAAAAATCACTTACTTATTACTACTACTTGACTAATGAGTAAATCTTACAGCACAGAATTCTGATGTGACATTAATTTGCACATTTGTTAGCAGAGGAAAATAAACTAATACTCTTTAAATAGCAACAAATGAACTGGGAGAACCGCACTCCAAACCACCATCCTACGAGGCTTATGGGATACATGGACAAACCCTTTAATTTTGGTCACCAGATGGAAATTATCTTCTCTAAGAATTAAAGAACATAGAGCTCATTCTGGTCAGGTTCAAAACTGACAGAAAGACAAGGTCTGACACCTGAATGACTTTAAACATTTGGTTACTGTCACAGAACACCACAGGACACATTAAATCATTGAGGAGGAGACGGGACAAGTTTACAGAGAAGGAATTAATGGGGAAAGCCGTGCATAGTTTGGGAAGTCATTGTGCTGAATATTTGTTTTTGTTTCGGTTCTATATCTGCTCAGTGCCCAGCGTTCTCACCCAATCAGTTATTCACTGATGTTGCAAAGTTGCAATAAAGGATGTTTAAAAACAAACGGGCATTTGGAATTTAAAAACAATGGAATAACTGCAGTTGCTGTTGATGGATGGAGCACACCTTATCTAACAGCTCTTTTGAAAAGGAAGAGCATCCAATTGCTCTGCTCTCTCCTTGCAGGATTTACACTGGACCTTGTTTTATCATGGGTAAAATGCAAAAATTGCTCTCTCTAATAAAACAGGTATATTCTCTGAATCCTTTTAAAAAACAATACATATTTGAAAAATCACTTAACCAAGAAGAATCGAGTGAAATTAAAGCATCTAGCTATACTGCAACACTATTTTTTTTTCTTGGACAGCCATTAACTAAATTAATTACCTTGCTGCTGAGTTAATTAGGTAATATTAGTACATAAATACCCCAACTAATTATTCTAAGCTAATAAAAAGACAAGTGCCGTCAAACTTGTTTGACACAACCATATACGTTGAATACAAATTTTCCTGTTTCCTTCCCAACCCAAATTTAATTAAAACATTATAAATATCAGTCATTCTCATAAATGAGTTTTATAACATCACAAGCTAATCATTCCAGAAAAATAAATGAAAAGACAATAATCCCTTGCATAATTATACTGCCAGTTAGAAAGAATGAGTTTAATAAATAGCTCATCAAGTTCAGAATTTTAACATACAATGTTCACCAGCCAAATAAAAGTACCTGCAGCCTAATTGCCTGAAAATGAGCTCATAAAGATATGAAGGAAACATACTTTTTTATTGGCCTCATAATTGCTCATTTCAGCTACTTCTTTCCTGTTTTCCAAGGAACCATTTTTATAGCATTAGTTTTTAATGAAGACCAAAGTTATTAATGAAGACAAATCTTGATTGCTGTCAGCTTTCTGAGCCCCTCAATACTGTCTGCTTTGGGGTTTTTTATTGTTTTAACGGTGAAGACTCAGTTTTATTAGTTTCAGATTTTGTTATTTAATGGCAGTGTGATTTACAAGAGGAAATTCAAAGGTTTAGGCCAATACTAGTCAGTATTCAGAGTTAAATATATGAGCTAAAGGCTTACAAAATGGAAAAGTTGATAACAAAAGCTTGATAAAAGCTTTTTAAAGGTGGGGGTTTATGCTTTGCTTTGCTTTTTTCCAATGCTCTTGAAAAGAAAGAGATTTCCTGACAGTTGTAAGTTTCTAGCCAAGGGCATTAAGGAAAAGCTCTTCTTTCTTATAGGAAAATATTTTGAAAATTTGGAAGGGGAACAAGATTTTTTTTTCTTTAATTAAGATCTTGTGTGGAGTGGTATAGTAATTTTTCAGCGTATCTGTGCATCCACCTTTTAAAGAATTACACAAAAGAAATAAAAAAAGGCAAGAATTAACAATAAATACTACATGAGCTAGGGAAAATAGACCTGTCAAAAATACATTTAAAGTAACATTTGGAAATTCCTGTCATTTCTGCTAGGAAAATATGAGCCACGTTCAGCAAACATATTCAAGATTTTCATTAGGAGTTTTAATTTCATTATGTAAATAAACAAACTATTGTTTGCATAATTTTGTCAATTAAAACGATTAAATTACTTCATTTTGAAAGGATAAAGTACAATCCTTCTTGACCTTATCTTCTTTATTTTTGTCCTTGTCTCATCAAATGCTATTTCTGTGATTCAAGAAGCTCAAATCCATTTAAAAGGCCAAACACATTCTCTGGTTGTCACTGACATAAACAAAAATAGGATTTACTTTTTTTGCCAGCATCGCTGAACTTTTCAACTTGTGGCCTAGTCCTGGAAGTTTTATTGAGTTTTTAGAGAGGGTGGCCCTGTGAGCAGGTTGCAATGCATCCCTTCTCCTCACAGCCCAAATTTTTTGTTTGAAACCTCGTCACAAGCCCATCTTTATGTGTATTTTAAGCAAGTATAGTATTTAAGCAAGGGTGTTACTTGCTCATTAATAATCTGAGGATCAAGCAGAATATTGATGGTGGAAATACTAAGACAGAGAGATTTAACTGCAAAACACTGTGCTCACATTAGGCCACAAAAAACAGTGAGTGAGGGCAATGATGTCTCAGGGTAGTCAGGTTTGAGTCATGACTATTGTCCTGTGGAGTTAGGGAGGTGACCCACTCACTATTCACCAATCAAAGCATGCTCTATGTCAGCTCTGAAGCCAAAAATATCCCACATTTTATTTATATGTTGTGAAGAGCTATCCATGAGGCTGGCTTTTGAACCAAATTTATTTGAAAAGCGTGTAAATAATTAATCTTCTCCAGAAGTAAGCCTTTTTACTACATTCATCAATTTGCTTGCAGACAACTTCTAAAGTATCTTTTTGAAAGTAACTTGGAAGCAACAAAGAGATGACAATCTGACCAAAATCCACATGTCCCAGCCTGCAGTGACCATCTCTCAAATCCCCAAAGTGTTGTCTGACATGGAGACCTGTGCTAGAGTTTTAGAGAGATGCCCAGCCAGCGACACAGCAAAATTTTGGAACAGGAGTTGTTTTCTTTTTCCAGTTACTCAAGGGCTAAGAAAGAAAAATGGTCTGCTTCAAATTTTCCTGCCAAATGCTGTTTTATCACCCCAAATATTTTTAACTCTCCAAAAGGGCTTTTACTTCTCCAATCTCTTTAAAAGAGAGAGAGAACAAAAGAGGTGAATGGAAGGAGAGGAGGAAAGAAAAGCTGAGTTGCAGCAAGGGCATCTCAAAGATAAAGAGGTTCCTTTCTTGGTCTTCAGAGAAGAGAAAAAAGAAGTAAGTTTAAAACCCAGAAGAACAGCTCTGCTCACATGACTTGGTTAAGGATCATTTTTCCTTGTCTAATAGAAGCAAAGAAAGGAGAACAGAAATCCCAAGACTTCCCGCATAGATGGAAGGAAAACACCAGGAGCTGCTTTCCAAGGTTCCGAGATCCAAAACCACAAGGCTTGATCCAAGTGCAGGGCTGTGGGAATCCAGGCTGTGGGAATCCAGGCAGGGCAGGACCTACCTGTCTGCTCTGCTCCTCAGAGATGTCTCTGGGGAGCAGGGGGGACGCTTTTCTAGCGGAGATGACCTCCTCCACATAACTAACACCGAAATTTTGGGTGGGCTGCATACAGAGGGGACAAGTACATTGCTCCTTCTCCAACTTTCTCTGCACAGGAGTCAGGCGTGACCTTCCTCTGCGTGGACAAACTTGTTCAACAAAGCCAGCATGGTTATGAATCTTGTCACGTTTTTTGCAGAAGTATTTCTTTCTAGTAACAGATTTCTTATTCTCAGGCATTTTTTTTCTCCCATAAGCTTATTTTTTGCTGGTTTTCTATATTCGTTTTGTTTAACTTTATGCCAGCCTTTTTTGACAAATAATACATAAAGCTGGACATGTGAATGCCCTGAATCCTGAACCTCATAGCAGGGGTGGGAAAGTAGAGGGAATAAAAAGGATATGTTTATTTATCAGTACTTAAGCCTAACCAAACAGACTGTATTACATCATTATTCTGATAACAGGCTCTGCCATGGACCACTGCCATATTTCTTCATCAAACACGAGAGCAACTGAGAAATGCAGACTGTTTTCAAACTGTTGTAGAGAGCGCACTCCTGATTTTATTCTGAGTTTATAACAGTAAAAAAATGTAGCAGGAGATAAAGATCCCCAGTGTGTGGCAGCACCAGACTTAATGGCATTTCACTACCCCTCACTTTCCGTATGATTATCTCAAACAGGCAGAGATGGGGAGCCAAACTGGGAATCCATTTTCACTGGGCAGATATCAGTACAATATCTGCCCCACCATGTATTCATAAAAATCTCCCTGCTGTTCCAGGAACCACTTGAGCATGAAATAGTTGAGTTCCAATACGTTAGAATTTCTGAATTCCTGGCATAACTGGCTACAGTAAAACCCTTTTGCAGAAACTTGGTAAAGATTATTCTAGCATAGAGCTGAATGAATAGCTTTCATTTTGTGCTACTTCTGACACATCTTAAATGTGCCCAGCAGTGTATCTGAGAAATCGAAAAACTATTTCTTATATTATTTTGTTTTCTAGGTACACCAAAGTCCTGTATGTATTTTCTTAAAAGTCCTGCACTTTCACTAAGGTGTTTCAAAGCTTAAATCAAGACTGCTGCCCTATTTAATCACTGGCAAGAAAGAAAAGCAGCACCTAAAATATTTTTCCTTGCCAGACTGTCTTAAGCTGAGCTCACTTTGGAGCTCAGTTCCTGTGGATATATTGCCCTTATCTACCAGGCAGAAAAAATTCATGGGGCACTTCCTAGGGATAAAATTCAATTATTAAGGACTAGAAAGTTTGATTCTTGTCTTACTGCTAGGTTTTATACAACTAATACAAACTAAAATATTAGATTTCTATACTACATCTGCTCAGTACAACAAGGAGAAAACACTATTTTCCCATTAGCATTGTTCTTTCTAAATACATGAGGTCTGAAGGGACTGACATCAACATTTTCCTTTGAGAAAGAGAACTTTCCTTAGAAAACTAATTTATTTCTTGAGCTAACAATCATCTTCTTAAATTGGTAATACTGGATATACTGGTTTGATTGTCCTAATCCTCCAAGAAATTCAGATCAAATACAAATGTGCTAAAGAGCTTTGTCCAGAACATTAAAGGAGGAGGAGAAGGACCCACTCTGGGCTGATTCCAGTTGTCAAGAGTCCAAAATGACCGTGGCCAGCTGCAGCCCCAGCAACATCCTGGCTCCTTCCGTGACCTTCCTGGAGAATCTCAGGAGTGGCTGAGATCCAGCAGCAGCACAGACCTGCTTTCCTCTCTGGCCGGGTTTCCTGCTGAGCCCTGAACAAGTCACTGCTCTCCAGAAACAGACTCATCCACCTGCCTGGTGTTTTCCCAGATGCCCCTGGCCCCAGCGAGACACGTTCCCTCTGTGACAAGCAAGACAATTGAAAAATTAGAGCTGAGGAGAGACTGAAAGCTCCCAGTCCTCACCACCAACCGAGACAGGATGGCAGCAGTTCTCTGCTTTATGCAAGAGGTGTGTTTGGGCACGTTTGGGGCTGTGCCAGGACACAAACCCCATCCTGCTGGCAGAGCTGATTCCTGTCCTTATGAAAGCACTGGCATGCCTGTTCCCAGCAGATGCCCAAGGACAGAGCCTCTGGAGGCACCCTCAGGCTCCCACAGGATTCAGTGAAAGGAGCAGCTTTGCAGCAGGAGACTGACGGAAATCTCCTCCAGTGCTTTGTGGATCCTGACAAATGGAACGATTTCCTCAGAACCGGAAGCACTTGGTTTAACATTTCTGCATCGTGCAGATAGTGGGTCTCTGGACAAGCAAGAAAGTCCAAAAACATTGCTTATCCAATCTGGGCAAAAAAAGCCCTAAGAATGTCCACTGTCTGAAAGCTGAAATTCAGCTCTGAATTAAGGTGCAAATTTCTACCAGGAAGGCCATTAAATATGGGAATATCTCTGCTGTGGCAGTTTTATTGGGACTTGAAGTATTTAGGTTATGATTACCTTTGCTCAAAATGGAGGGTTTGGAAAATTCTGTGGGCTGGGCAAACAGATATTAACAGGAAAACAGGAAAACAGTTTTGCTACTTTCAGGCCACAGCCTCTATAAGGATATCAAATGTCAAGTTATTTGATATGGTAGGAACTGTACAGTGAAGGGCTTTTTCAGGTGAGATAAGAACAACAGATATGGAATTAGAGCCTCCTACTTCACTGTTAGATTACTTTGGCTGTATTTATTCCATGTATTTAGAACTCCCTTGCATCAAACCTTCTGTCGCCATCTGTGTGCCAAAAAGCTCTAAGCCTTTTGCTCCACTGAGCTTTGGAAAAAAGAGAGGCAGAATTCTGACTCCAGAAACTCTTCACTATGCAGATCCAAGTTACTGACATTTCTAGACCTAAATATAAAATTATTCAACAGGTATTACATCATATTATATTATATTGTAATATAATATTGTTACATATTATTACATATTAAATAATAATTAGTGATGTTAGAATTTTTTTGCATGTGAAAGATGGGGATTTTCCAGTCCTAAAGTTTGGTTCTCACTGTTCCTCTGCCCCTAACACCATTCTCAGAGGACAGCCAGCCTGAGCCGGGGATTTTATCTTTTCCTTTTGCAATTCAGCTTTTCCATCTTAACTTTTCAGAAGCAGGATGACTTTTATGAGGCAGAGAATAGTGTGCCACCAGAATTTTTAAACATTGGCATCTCCTCTGAAAGGCTGCCACAGGCATGAGTTGTAAAGCTGTGGAGAAGACGTAAGAATATGAGGATGCAAAACTCGTTTCTCAAATAGCCATCATCTCCCATCCGATGATGCACCATTTCCCAGCACTGCTGTCTTGGCTAAATTCCAGCTGGATCTATGCCTATCAGTGACATTTTCTGTTTTATTCCAGTCTCCTGAGATATCCATCACCCTAATAACAGAGTTGTCATTTAATTATGAGCCACATGTTGTAGCATTTTGCGTAATTTCTCTATGCTTTACACACGTTATGAAACCTATACGGTTTTATGGGAAATCCAGATCATTATGACAATTTAATATAGAAAAATCTAAAAATTTTATAGAAAGCTTATCTGCCTTGCAAATATTTGCATTGCCATCTCACCCCAAACAGGAGGCATATAATCAGCACACAGGCAGCAAATATCTGCCTCATTTTCACTTCCATGCCTTATTCTGCAGTGGCAATTGTGTTTCTCTGCCTTGCAAATAAGAACACAAACATGTGGAACATCTGGATGCTTAATGGGATGAAAGAGACAGTGGTTCCAAATTGTTCACTAAGTGAATGTTATTCCATATGCCAAAAATACTTTGACAGATCCCCTTGAAACATAATTTCAATTATATATGCCTCTGCTCTCAAAAGCTAAGCTGTAAACATCCGACAGCTTCACTCTGTGAGTCTGCTTCCCTGGGGTGCACAGAGTCCAATCTTGTGACTGAAGAATTAAGAATGCATTTTGCTCATCATTTCTCTCAGTTAAAGTGATCTGAGGAAACTTGTGTCTATCTGCTTCTTATTAACAGAAAATGTCCACAAATTTCTTGTTAGATATTGAGTTAGCCAAACTAACAAGGACTATGGATCAACGAAATCAGGGCCATAATCTAGGAAAAAATCAGATTGCTCAGTGTCAAGGAGAGTTTTATTTAGTGAAGGGGAATATAGACATTAAAGGCACGTGACACTGCATGCAAATTGCAGGTAGAACACATGGGGAAAAAAGGCTTTTTCTCTACAGTTAATGCATATTAATACAGACATCACTAATTGAGAATGAGTCCAGAACTCCACAACCCATATTTCAGAACACAATTTCATTTCAAAAGACTTTTTTATAAAACATTGCACAGTGGGTGGATGGCAAAGTCAAAAGAGTGAAATCTACAAATGTATCTGTGGAAACTGTTATAGCAATACACTGTGTGAACTATGAATCTCTGATGTTTTTCTATAACTTAACTCTCTTTTAAGATGAGTTTTCTTACCTAGGTATTCTCTGCTCACGGCTGTCACAGAAGCTTTGTGTGCCATGTATGGCATGCCAGTTTTAAACTCCCTTTCCTCACCCTTCAGATGTTTCTGAAGAGCATTGAAATGTTCCACTGAAATCCATTGAAATTTTCTCCCAACACTCACTACAAATGAAGTACATAGAGCTTTGCAGAGGCTGCTTTCAGAGTGCGTGCAGGATGAATTCACTGCCACAAAATACGGTTAAGACTTACGCAAGGAAAGCAGGAATCTCCAGCAGTGACTTTTCTTCAAAGACTGAAACAGTTTTTTTAGGGAATAGGTTAGCGCAAACACTCTTCATGTGGGGAAGTACACTGGCTAGTTATACTGAAAATATTCATTATAGCACGATTGTGCAAAAAAATGGAAATAAATCCTGGGTACAATCATTCCCTGAGGCAGTTCGGGCTGTGCACAGAAGCTGGCCCAGCATTAGGTCATTTATATCAAGTTTAGGACCCAAAACTCAGGGAGCAGAAAAAAGTTAAGCCAACTCAGCAGATGTTTCTTCCCAATCAATAGGTTTTGTTCCTGTCTTGAAGAAGAGGTCACCTGAGTCCCAGGCTGTTTACCCAGCCCTGAGGCAGGTGGCTCAGTGGTGCTTTCTAGAAAATGCCCTTCAATGCTCTAAATTTCTGGAACTGGGATCACACCTCCTCGTCAGTCCACCCCAAGCTACATTAAAAATGTATAATAAAATAAAGAGAGAAAACTCCCCCAGGTTAGTGGCCCAAAAAAGGCTGGATGAGTCCTGAGAGGTGGCTCTCAGAAGTGGCTGATGAGACTCGGGCTGAACTGGTGGCAAATTAAAGATCAAAACTAGACTCCATCACGGGCTTTATGTATCACTTAAACATACCTAACTGTGAAGTTAGCAGCTTTGAAAACAACTTTTGACATCTTTACTCAGTTTTTAAATGACTTATTCATCCACCAGATCTTCCAGAAGTTTGTTCAATTGGGATAGAAGTGGGGAAACAGAGGCAGAAGGAGTCCTAAGTCATTGACTTCACCCAAATCAAATAAAAAGTTCCAGACTAATAAGTCGCAAATATGGTTATGGAAAGTTTTGTCAGGAGGCCCCAGTGAAATATTTGCAAATAAACAGTCAATTTTGTGAATTAGTAATGGGACCATAATGCAGCCTTCAACCCAAGAATGTCGGTGTGTGCTTTATCTTGCTACCTTTGCATATTGGAACAAGGAGCAAATACAGGAATTTTAGTGTACATACAAATACATACATATATATGCCATGCTCTGTAATGGCCTCAGCACAACAGCATCCATTTGACACCTAGGAATCACTTCTTGGTCCCCTCCCTCTACTGCACATAAGGGTTCTACCAGGGTTATTGGTTTTTGAGTTTTCCTCACCCCTGTTTAACTTCCTTTTGGACAGCTCCTTAGCAGAGGCGTCAGTTCTGTTGCTACTAAAAACTTGTCAAAGTTTCATTTGTCCTCCTTGGTACTATTTTTTACCTTTTCTCTATGTCAACTTGCTGGAGAGAAGCTTGGCTCTGCACTCTGACTCTCATTACGTCCTCCTCTGCCCAAAAAGACACTTTATATTTGCTTGTCATCTATCACATTTCTTTGCAAAGCAGAAGTGAGAAGCACCAAGGCTGTACCTCACACATCATGCACTTTTCTGGAAGTTAATTGCCTTTACCCTCCCTCTATCACAGTCTCAAAATTGTATTTTATCTCCTGCCTTCCCTCTCTGTAATCAGTGCATTGTTCATGGACAGGTGTGGCCTCTTACAGGAAATAAAAATGCTGAAAAAACCCCCAAGAACCCAAATTTTTATACTACCTCCTTTCAGAACTGCCTGTAATTACACCCACACACGTTTTCCCATATAAACAATACAATAGCGGCTAAAAGAAGCTGTGGAATCACAAATGTAGGGGAAATGACACGTGGGCTCTGAGACAAGAGAAAAGGGGGTTATAAATTCAGGCAGGAGGACAGAGATAAGTCATAAAATAGCCCTTCTTTGTGGTCCACACCTTCCCTTAAAATGAGGTCCATGGAATAGTTAAGACTCTTTATGGATTGGGTGCCAATGGATTGCCACAAATGTAGAGAAATTAATAAGGAAAACCTTCCCATGTAAAGTGAGGAACATATACGTAGACCAACAATTTGAGTGAGGTGATTACCAATGTAATTTTGTTAATTCGGATCGATGGACTTTTTTTTTTTTTTGGCACTGCCATGAAAAACAAAATGTTATTTTTACATGCAGAGAATCTGCCACGTGTTCCCTTTGTACCTGATGAAAGACCATACAACCAGCTTACTGGAAATCACTTGAAGGAATTTAAAAGCAGAATAATAACAAAACTGCTAGGGGGAAGAACAGGAGAAATCCTGCTGTAAACATGAGAATGTAATGGAAAGAGAGTATAAAAACATCATGTAAGACTACTGTCACTTGGCTCTTAGAAAATCGAGCATGGCATAAAAATAGTAATGGTAGTGACAGGAACAATAAAAGTAATCCTTTGTTCATTAATGTTCATTAAGACAGAGGAAAAAAGATTTGTTCTTCCTGCTATTACAGAATATTTATCTATGCAAAGCTTATATGCAAAGCATCATTTCAAAGTGCTGTTCTTCAGCAATCAACCACAATCCATTCCCAGGGCCAGTTTGTTGCCCTCATGTCCCACTGTAGGAATGCTCCTGGGGCTGTAATTCGGAGATGAGTTGGTCTGTTTTAATAAATAACTTGAGTGAAATAAGAAAATTAGATTTTTGGGAATCATGGGACAATTTCTGAGGAATTTACTGGAAATGCCAAGATAAATATTGTGTGATTGTCACTGGTTACTGCACACCAATACTTGGAAGTTACACAACCGGATTGGTGAATGCAGTTACTCCACTCGGTAACCCAAAGGGAAATGTCCAGAACTGATACTTTTCCTGCCACACGCTTTTGTGTTTGTGAAAGGGAAAGACTAAAGTTTGACAGGGTTGTTATGGTTCCTTCCCTCCTTCCTTCCTTCCTTCTTCCCTTCCTTCTTCCCTTCCCTTCCCTTCCCTTCCCTTCCCTTCCCTTCTTTTCTTTCT
>VZTX01015189.1:307629-453314 GCA_013400915.1 Pardalotus punctatus
CTTCCCTTCCCTTCCCTTCCCTTCCCTTCCCTTCCTTTCCTTTCTTTCCTTCCTTTCTTTCCTTCCTTTCCTTTCATTCTGCTGCTGTTGGAAGGAAACTTCACTTTCAATCCCTGTCCCTTTTCCAGAAACAACTTCCTACTTCCAGAAGTGCCAGATGAAAACTGTCAGCCAGGTGCCTGCTGGGGGCTCAAATGCAGGTATGACTGAATTGAGACTCTGGCCTACCACCAAGAATGGATCTCGTTCCCCAGACCATATGAAATGATTGGGAACAGACTGCAAAATGGAGAACTAGGGAGATTTCAAGGAACTGTACTAAACCCAGAAGTTATATATTTCCACAGTTTCTATGGCTTGTTGGAGTTCTCTATCTAAATTTTATGTGGCAATTTGGCTGCTATCTTTTGTCTAATTAGAACTAAATGCAAGCTATACTTTAACTCTATTAATTCCCTTAATGTCATTATCTCAAGTTTGCAGAGGTGCTCAGTAGCATCTACTCTGGTGCCCTTTACATCAGGTTCATTGCTTTTCCGAGTAATAATGCAGGTTGAGGATTCAGGGGGTGATTTAGTTAGAGCTAAATAAGAATGACTGGAATTAAAAGAAGAGGCTTCTTAATTTGTGCTCTGATTTTTTCCTTTTGTATTATCACTGCTTTTCCATCTCTCCTTTAATAAGATGTCTCTCCCTCCTGGTAAATATCTGTCTACTTGCAAGGACCTTTGCATCTATCTTTTTCTTGTCCTTCTATTTTTAGTGCACATCTGTTCCTGTTTTGACCTCAATTCTCTCTCATCTGGGGCTTAATTTTTCTGAGTCTTCCTACTGCCAGTTCTTCTCACAGCTGTCAAGTCCCCTTTTTCTTGCAGATCCATATCGTTTCTGTGGGTGGTAAATGCCTGGACCCCCTCTCTCGACACGGCAGGAGAAGGCAGCTCTGCAGGAACGCCCTGCCCAGCTGTGCCGCTCCTTCACCCCGCTCCTTGCTCCCAAACACTGCCAGTGTGGGCAGCTTCCAGAGGTTGCAGCTTGCTCTCTATTTTCTCCCAGCACTTCTTTTCTGTTTTTCTGATACCTCAATACATTCCCAACCAGTGCAAATTGAGCTCGTTGGCATGCATTACCAGCGTGACAATAAATACCACTTTTGTTCCTTTCATAGGCTGTATTTCATTTTTCTTTGAACCGGTAATGAGGAAATTTGTTTTGTTCTACCTCATTTCTCCTCTTGGCAGCAGAATTAGGAGCATGAGCAGGAAGATGCTGGAAGGTCTTTTTGGATTTACTCTCAGCCAGAGAGAGGTGTTTGCAGAAGTTCTTGTCCTTGTCTCCTCACGTGCATCTGCTGCTGCACCTGATGCTGCTGTAAACCCCAGCGGTGCCAGCGGCACTCTGGGGGTGCTGACAGCACTGATGCCTGCTGGCACTTGGCCCTGCCCTCACGCTCCAGTGACTGTGAGAAGAGCACACAAAGCCCTTTGCCTCCCTCCTTGTCATTCCTGAGACCGCTAATGCTGTTGTTGCCCCATTTGTAAAAACTGATTTGGAAAGAAGTGTCATGGTTGTGCAAACAAGGATCAGCTAACACAAATATTTTTCCTTGTTTAGCTGATGTGTTCAGTACTTTTGTTTCAGTCAAGTTTCCATGCAGTTTCAGTGTTTTAAAACAGTGGTGTAGCACCCAGATACATTAACATTTAAATAAGACACTCAGGCTAATATTTTTTTAAAATTTAGTTTAAAAAGATTACTCTGCAATCGATGTATGTTATCCAAAGGCCACGTGCACCTTTAACAAATTCAGATAGCACAGTGAACATGTCAATGCTAGAAATTTCTACTTCTAATTGTATGGAATATTGTAGGAAAAAGGTAAGTGCACTGCAAACAGTGCTCAACTGAAATGTTAAAAATTATCCCTTCTGCTTTCCCTCTTCTTAGAGCACAAAGAGAATCTAATTAACATGCTCAGCGTCTCTCCAGAATTCAATTCAAACTCAAAGTATGCTATCAAAGGCTTGAACATCAGACAGAAAATGATTTGGGATGACTGAGCTATCTCTAGAAATACATTCATTTAATTCTAATGGGTCCTTATGATAAATGATACCAAATGCAGTTAAAAGGACTTTACCTGCTTTTAAGAGAGAATAATAAAGTTATTAGGAATTTTCTTTAACCTTAAAGCTGTCTTGCAATTGTTGAATATGATCATGTAACTTGACAAATGCAGCAAATCACAGTAACATGTGAGCAGACTTGTGCATGGCATTTTTCTCTTCAGCTGGTCTTTTCTCACTGAAAAAAGTTCCCTCTCTGTCTTGTAAGAGACAGAATCTTTCAGGATCTGCAATTTTTTAGGTTCTCTCCAATTTCACCCAAGAGTGTCATTCACAGGTTTTGCGTTCTCTTTTCCTCTTTTTGGAAAAAAAAAAATCTCTATGTATTAGATTTCGAGCCACCCTGATAGCATTACCCAGCCAAGTAATTCCTTTGATGCAGTATCCTGCACCTCTACCTTGCCAATGATAAACCAGGTTTTAGCATTGTTTATCACGTGCTCAAGGCTGGTGTGCCATTTCAGTAAATGCAGGATGTTAATCAGCTAAATTATAAAGAAGAAAAGGAGCATAATAGCTGTTTCTTTCAAAATCCCCTTATGGACTGCACTAAAGCAGACCCTCCCACATCCAGCACACTAAAGGAGTAGCTCACTATCACCTCTCAATTTCCTGGTTTATGCAGGCATCTTATTCTGAGCACATTAAAGCAATGTTGATAAGAGAAAAATGGTTTATTTTTTTTTAGTCTAGATTTCAAAGAAATGTTCTTAAGAAGGAAGGTATGTCTAAGAAGCAGTGCCTTACCACAGCACTCCTATTAGCATTTCTTCAAAGATGCCTTCAACTTGGTCCCAGCTACAAAGACAAAATCTGCATTTGAATAAAGATATTCAAAATGAAGTTGAAAATTGTCGAAGTCTTATGGAAAAGATGGACATAAGCCACAAAGCTGAAATGTAGCAAAAGAAAAAAGACAGTAAGTGTGCACAGATAAGCAGCGCTTGTGTGTTGATATGGCATCAGAAAAAAAGGAGACACTGCCTACGTTCCAGCAGCTTCCTGCTGATCCTAAAAAAGCAGGGAAATTTCAGTCATTTGACTTGTCACCAATTACCACCAGTGCTAATGCCAAGGAGGTCTTGCAGTGTCTCTGAGTCATTACTGCCAAGATCACTGAAATAGACATTCCAATAAATCCAGACCTGTGTGATGAGAGCCTGATCATTCTCAAAAACATGCTACAAACCCAGGGAGAATAATCACGCAGTCTCCATGAGACAATTTTTCTCCATAAGGCCAAGCAATTAGGGTTCAAATCTCAGTATGCTTCTTTTATTCTGTACTGCTTAGTTGGGCCAAATATGTGGATAAAAAGAAATATTAATCACAGTTTTTGAAATCATTTTTTAGAACAGGACTTAGAAAGGATCGCAGCAATGAATTTCACATTTCCACCACAAGAATACAGTGTTTGCCAAACCTTATGATTTATTTTTAGCATTACTTGTGGGCTTTCTTAGATTAATTTCTCAAAATAACAAACAAACAAAATCTTATGTTATGTATAAATCTGACCCTTTCAGTGTTTATCTTCCAGAAAGATGACTGACAATGACACCTCATCCCCACTTTGAGAGCATCCTTGTGACTCCATTCATAACCTTTCTGTTATAAATTACTGTATTCAGGGAACAATAACTAATTGTAATTTACACATATCAACCATTCTAATTTCCAGGACATACCACTTAATATAATAAAGTTTCACATAAAATGCTTGCCAAGAATGTATTGTCTTTATCTTGCCTGCAGTGAAAACCAGTGAAGAAGCTTGGATCCATTACACCTTATCTGTCTGGCAATATTCAGGGCTTTCTTTTACAGAATCATGTATTTATCTTTCTTCCCCTGCGTGCTTTACTTGTTTGTAAAATTCCTTATGAGTTCCCTTAGTTTGTTGTACATTTCATTTACCTCATTTAATGTTTCCATGGACAGCCATTCCTTTTCTTTCATTCAGATTTCATTTTGGTTCACTTAAACTCTCTGAGAACTGCATTTCGTTATTTATCCAAATGTCTCTGCCTGGCTTTTCACCTCCATTCTGCCAGTGGGTAACTTATTCCTTATAGAAAGAAGGCATTAGAGTTCATGTTTTCAAAATATGTTTTGTAAGAAAACCTTTCAGGCAGAGCATGAAAAAAATTAGAGGTTGCAACTCAATTTTTTCAAACTAAATCTGCTGGAACATTAGTGGGAATAAGTGGTGAATTCTAAATAGTTTTACATCAAATCTGACGCTGTAAACCTGGCACTGGCATTGTCCTTGTTATCAAGCAGCTGCTCCAGAAGACACCCATTTCCTGAATCTTCCTATAAAAGACCAAATCTTTAGAGATACCTCCCTTGGAGTAAGTCAATGAAGAAAAAAGAACACCCTCCTTTTTTTTTTTTTTAAATACATCCTTATTTAACAGGTGTTATTTTCTTCCTATGTAAGTACCTGGTTAGTTTCTAATTACAATGTTGATGGAAATCTCCTAGATTTAGATTTAGATTTAGAAAATTTTGACTGATGGCCGTTAATATTTGAAATTTTGAAAGGAGCATCTAAAGGCAAGAATGAATGAAAATATCCCCACTGGAGTAACAGAGAGCAGTACATTTGAACAAATTTGCACATAACAGAAATAAAACTTTGTTTAACTTTGTTTGGGATCAGGCAGATAAAGCAAGCATTGTTTAAATCCTGGTTTCCTAACTCTAAGGTTTATGCACACATCCACACATGATTATACACCCTTCAGCATATTAAAAAAAAGAAAATCGTTATAAAACTCAGTCCAATATCCATAACAAATTCAGGCTTTAGTCTGCACCAGTTAAATATGAACGGGTCAGATTTACTTGGAATAGCACATCAGGGCAAGACCAAACCAAAAATAATAACTTCATCTATCTGGAGACCAGAAATTCAATGACGGGGAAATGCTGCATTATGACTCAGGACCATTTATAAAGATATATTGTTGTAATAAACAAGGCAGGAATTACCTTTGTCAAATATCACCAGCTTACACTTTCTCCTTTTAAGCATCTTGGACTTACTTTGAGAGACCTTATTTCAAGATATGTAACTCTGAACATGCTCAGGAAGTAACAGGCTTCATGGCAAAGAAAGGAAACAAATGCAGTGAGGTTTTATGAAAGGGAAGGCATACAGGGAGTATAATCTTAAATTAGTTTGGTAAGGGAATCAGCATCACTGGTAAAATTCTCAGTCTCTGCATAGCCCTCCATGGGCTGAACCATTGGTCTACTTATTGCAAGTCATGACCATTATATTAATATTTGTATTATTGCTTTTTATGAGCTGCAAGGACCAATTATAAAGCTGAATTAATATAAATACTGTATAAATATTTATATAAATATATAAATACAACAAACTGTAACATCACTTCATCATCCTCATATGCTGGGAATTACTAACTCCATCAAACTTGTTACAGTGCCTGCTCTGCATGGTTACAGAAAAACAAGGCTAAAGAACAGAGGGAAAAGCCACAATTTATCTCATGACTTTTCCTCTTGTGGCTTAATACAATGGTTACCATGCTACCTTGTCAGGCTGGAGATAAATGGAACAGTTGGAAGCTGAAGCCTGAAACAGTTTCAAGCCTGGCTGTGCTCACACATTAAGAAATGACTGGAAGCAGCCTCAGCACAAGGAGAACTGAGCACCCAGAAAAGATGTAATTCCAGAAAAACAGTATACTCTCCAGCTATTCTTTCTTTTATTGTCTTTTTTTTTTTTTTTTAAATCCTGCTGCTGTTGAAATGTTAGCATCAGTTGGCACACTTTCTGCTCCCCACCTGCCAACATTTCAGTAAAACACTGATCATTCTGATGAGAAAGGTGAAAAAATTCATCGGGTTCAAACAGAAAGTTGTATAAAGTTCATGCATGATTCAGTCTCCTGTAGGGCTTTTTAGTCTATAGCATAAATCTCTAGAGCTAAAATGTAATAAAGAGGGAAAACAGTGCAGGAAAATGAGTCCTAAAACTTTAAAGACTACATTTTACCCTTGTTATTCACACAGAGTATTACCTAATCCAGTAAAGAAAAAAAATACCCAACTACTTTCAAAACAAGCAACAGGGAAAACTTGAGTATAACACGAACACAAGTATTTTTAAAAAGTATGATCCCTGGCAATGTTATAAGTTTGGCACCAAAGTTTTTAATTTCCTGTATGTTACAATTCTAAATGTAGGAGACTTGAATATACTTGGGTTTGTAGAAGAAGGGCCCTTCAACTTAGCAGGTGTCTCCCAGCTTGACTCTCAAGCTCACAATTTTGGCTGCAGTGTTCCCTCCCAGTCCAGCCCATGCATCCAGCAGAATAAATCTGGCCAATTCTTCAGTGGATCACAGAATCCTCCTCACAAAAGGCCAGGAACAACCTCTTCATCTCAATGCAGAAACAGCTCCCACCTGCAGCGCTATTCCCCAAATCCAAGATCTTAATAGACTCTGTGCCATTCAAAAAAACAATTTTTAAACTGGAAAACTAACCTCAAAATATTTTAGAAACAGGAGGCATCATAATCAGAAATGGCATAAAATTGTCTGATTTTCAGTGAAAATATTACTGAAATACTGTCTTTATTCAGCAATTACTTTGCAGCTCTCCCACTCAACTTCCTATGTCTACAATGTAACATATTTACAGGTTTTAACAGTTTTTAATGATTTCTAAAAGAACTGGGCTGGTATAGGTAAATATTGATTCAGAAGTTTAAATTATAAACTGGTGAAACAAACTGAGGAAAGGAATGAAGAGAACTGATTCTCTTTTGTGTGGAAATTAACTGCTAGTAGGTAACTTGGAGCCGGCAGTTAGATAATTTCCTTAAAACAAAATGTTTGCACAATAGTAGCATATTCTAGATTTTTCTGTTATTTGTGGGCAGTAAAAACCTTTTCTGTGCCATTTTTGTCTATTGGAAATTGCACAACCTAACTTAGGAAAGTTGGTGAGCCTTTTTGGCATCTGTCCTGTTAAGTAATAAAATTCATTCAAATTGCAGTATTAAATGTTTGTATAGCTGTCTGTGTGTGTGCTGAGTGGCTATATACCTACATGAGGCAGAAAATTAAAGAAAAGGAACATTAAAAGCTCTAAAAGCCAAGTTGCTATGTTTTTTCCTCTTGGATGACACCAGATAATTTAATACCTTAAGAACTTTCCTCACAGAAAAGCCATAGCCCTCCATTTTTCATAATCTGTCTTGTACTTTCCTATAAAGAAAGAAAAACATTCTAACTGTGTATTTCCTCAATTTTTCCTTTCCCCTTTCAAATAGAAATGAATCCTGTGGAGCTGCCTGTTTATGTAGTGGCATTGGACACATCTCTTTAAATCAGGAAAAATTTATTTCTTCCCTTGAGTAATGCAAAAAAACTTTATCCGAATTTGATTATGTCCTTCAGATGTCTGAGAGCCTTTAAAGAACCTCCCTCACATTTACCTTTTTCACTCTGTAGGTTTGATTAGATACATTAAACAGACCCAAACCCACTTTTCTGAGTTTCATGAAGAGCATTTAAAGACTATATTTCAAGTTACATGACATGTCTTCCTTATCACAGCCTACAATATATTTTGTTTCTTTCAAAGCACCATGAATGTCCTTAAAAGCAAAGGCTGACACTAAACCAGAATTACATGGGGAGCTGCTCTGCAAGACATCCCCACACCACTGCTGAAGCTGTCTGCAGCACCAGCCCTGCAGAGAGCCTGACAATTTGGTCAAAGGCAGCTGTTTTGAAAACTCCTCAAGGATAAGATCACTCCTGGTTCAACGGAGATTTGGGGCTTGTGGCTTTGGAGTGAAAAGTTCAGTGAAATACTTCACTGCACAAGCAGCTATCACTCAGAGCTCTTCTCAGTTACAGATATTTGCTCCCCAGTTCTGCCTGTGGTAAAGCAAAGCACATGTCTGCAGAGGACCTCAGGCCTCTTTTGAAATCCTGTATGTTGGCCACATAAGTTGCTGTAAAAAGCCATAGCGTAAGTCATAGAAATTAAAATGCTTTAAAAAGAAAAAGAAATCATTTAAAATTACTCCCACATGGGCGTACTTCCATGTGTAAGACCTGCTGCTTGCCTGCATGTACACAATTTCAGTAAATGGAAAGATGCACAATGCTTTTTGCAATTATATAAGAAAGTTTACTATTAGATATATAATTGTATAAGAAAAAATATTATTTTTAAGGCTCTCTGAATGACTGTCTGCACTGGGTACGAGCTTGGCTATGAGGAACTGCTTTGGTGTCTGTTAATAGCTGATCTCAGGTCAGTGACACACATTTTTGGGTGAGCATCAAGGCGTTGCTGGGGATGCTCCCTCTGCTTTCAGCTCTGCAAATGGACTTCCTCTCAGGGACGGGGGAAGAGCAGACACAGTGAGCGTGAAGGGGCTTCAGAGAGGAAACCTGCACCCCAGCAGAGCAGTTGGACACTCACTGCTGTGGACAAGCTCCTTAGTTCTGCACGAGGGGTTTTGCAGCCCCACCTCGTTGACAGGTACCGTGGATGCTCACGCAATCCATGCAGCTCTAATTAAAGCACTGCTTTCCCCTGCGCTGCTCAGCATCCCCGTGCTAGGAGCTGATTCCTCGGACTAATTTTAGGCACGCGGGCAACTTTGCCTGTAATTAGGCAAGAAACATATGGCTGTTGGACTGTAAGTGTCACAAGCTGCCATGTTGAGTTTGAGGAGCCATCAGCTGAATCCTGCAGGGAGCATTCCCTGGATCTCCCGCTGCGCGATGGCCACGGTGCCGAGGACGCGTGCGTGGCGTGTCAGATGCCGTTAGCTGAGTGCTGTCCATGCAGCCCCAGCAGACCCATGCCCTGCTCCATCTGCTGAGAGCCCCCAGGACTCGGAGCCTCGGCAGCTTGTGCTCTCCCAGGGCTGGTTATTCTTTATCCAAACCAAGAGCTGAGCTTGAAACTGGCCACTTTGCACCAGACCTGACCCCTGTTTCACCAAATTTCAGAAGGGAAAAGTTGAGACTTAATAGATTGGATGGGCAAGAAGGTTAAAATGCCCACCATACTCCCCTTCCTGTTTTTCCTCTCAATTCCTTGGCCACAAGCCAAAAAAGGATTGCAAATTCCAAATGACACATCTACATGAAAGGATCTAGGGGATAATGTTAGTGTTTCTGTAGATAATCTCAGAAAAATCACAGCCTCTGCTACTTATCTGAGATTTGCTTGATAGATCTAATAGGATGATTTTTCTCATAACGCAGATCTGCTCCTAGACAGGCAATGTGATTACCCAGCACTGGATTTCCACTGTAAAATTAAACTTTCTTTCCCATATGGCAGTAATTGCAGTACAGGATCTCAGTAGGCGTATAAAACAGAGAGTACAAGAGAGAGATATAGCAGAGGCAGGCTCTGCCAACTCTGAAAACACTTCTATGCAAATCGAAAGCTAAAAGCAGAATTTTTAACTAAACAACATAAGTGTATTCTCAGGTTTGGGAATCAAAATAAATGTAGGCATTTTGTTTAGGTCTATCTGCATATAGAGCAGTCATCTCACTGATTGTTTTAAGAAAATTGTGTGTAACACAGATTCTAAATAATGCAAGATTATAGAAATCTTAATAAGCATTAAAGGAAGCATCCCTAACTCTGTGAACACATTGGCTATTCCAATAGCTCTTTTCTTCATTCCTTAATTTGAATCTTTGTCACTAACAGTGAATCGATAAGGTAGGGCTCAAAGAATACTGAAAAAACACTTAAACAAGAAGGGGAAGGAGATTGGTGAAGTTGATTTTTCTCTTGAAGATTTTATGTCAAGAAACAAAAGAGCAGTTGAGAGAGCACCTATTGAGCCTAGAATGACCAAAAGTTAAGGTTTTACTGGGAAACAGTAAGGGCCACATGAGCCAATATAACTTTTTTATGTGTAGTTATGATGAGAACTTTTTTATATACATAAAAAAAAAGGTCCATTTTTCATGTGAAGTTCTCCTGGGTGTACTCAGAGTGGCATTTGTGCAATAAATTACTTTTTATTACTTCTCCTTGCTGTTAACACTGCAATGCTCCTTCAGAAAATGAGAAATATTTTACTTTATCTCACATATTAGCACTATTCTTACTAAAGTCTGCTCTTGCTGCTGTTTTGCACAGGACATGAAGTGATGCTACCAACAGTCTGAATAAGCCACAAGTGATATTTTGGTCTCGGTACCATTTTTCAAAATTAGAAGTTTAGAAAACCATGGGAGCACACATTTCTAGATAGATCTACATTTATTAGCTGATAAAGGGAGTGTGCCTGCTATATGACCGACTCAGTTTTTCATCCAGTTTTGTTACCAGGAATTTAATTTTTCAAATGTAAAGACAAAATTTTAGAATCCTATTTTGACCATATTTTTTTCACAGTGTGTCTACAGATTGCGTTTCATAAACCTCTGAAAAATAATTTTGCCTCCAAAATGATTGCCATAATCGTAAGCCATTGGAAAAAAAATACATTTTTTCTTTTAAACCTTGTTGTAAAGGACTTAAAGATTTAGTGCTCCTTTAACTCAGTCTTGTCTATCACAGGTTCTTGTTTAATTTCAAAATCCTTTCAAAACCTTCCTAAACCACCATTAGTTTGCTGATTAGAGATGGATGTTACCTCCTTTAACTGCAACGTGTTGCACTAAAGATGTGAAAAAGAAAGTCTGCCAGACACACGAGGTACTGCTCAGACATGAGATACTGATCCTAAAATCAGGAAAAGTGATACACAAGTAGATTTTTTTTTAAAATCACGAACATAATTTCCTAGGAAATTCTGTATTATTTCCTTAAAGATGGTAGGGATAGAAACTCATCACTGAATAACATTAATTAAGTTTTAAATATGGGGTTTTTTTATAAGATCAAAACCTTTCTTCTCTAACCTTAAAAATGGAGATGTAGGAAATGCTTGTTATAAAGGAGGATATTTCTGAATTAAAAAGGTATTAAATAGTATCGCAAATTTTCTCCTGCTTCTTTTAAGCTTTCCAATATAGAAAAAAACGATTAGTAAAGCACTATGGTTTTAATTCTTTACAACATAGGTAAGTTCAGATATCTCACCACGATTGTTGCTAAGAGCTCAGAGTTCTCCATCCAAACATTAAATAAACACAAGTTAGAGTGCTGTGAAGTAAGAAAGTAGTAAATCACCATGTCTCCTCATCTATAATTAGGAAGCCATAAATTCCAAGAAAATGAGAGGCTTTCTGATTGTCATACATGTATGTGTGTGTTCACACAGACACAGAAGTTTCTCCTGCGCTGTAAGAAAATCCTGCAGCAACTGCAATCTGCCTCCATGGGGGAGCTACGATGGCCTGTTTGTTGGAACAGACTTTGCTTATTTAGAAACCACAGAAATTCAGCTCTGGCTCTGAGAGCACTGTCTGCTTACAACAAGCTGGTTTTAGATTGGCATTGTTAAATTCATTTATTGAAATAGCTCCAGGCTCTACAAGCAGAACCTCCCTCCGACCTCCCCTCTGCAAAGTGAAAACAAAGACTAAATGGCTGTGAGTGCACAACAAGAATGAGAAGTACTTGAAAACAATAGCTATTTAGGCCAGCAGCTCTTTAAAATATTAGTAAATCAGCATGTGGTTCTGCAAAAGAAGACATTTAAAGTCTCTCCCATTCCCTTCCTCATTTCTCATTGTTCTTTCAGAGGAATGGAGCAATCAAGAGCAGAATTTGTTTAGCACTAGGAAAGACCTCCGTTTAACTGAGTGCTTGGGAAGCCTCAAGTCCAGGACAGATCCTTTATGAATTTGGTGGGACAAAAGAAAAGCCTGTGTTCATCAGTATGGCAGCTTCTGGAGAAAACACCTCATTTTCTCTTTTTTTTTTTTTTTTTTTTTTTTTTTTTTTTTTTTTAGCAATAGATATAAACAACATTGCAAAGTGAGTTCTGATATCTCAAGGAATCCCATTATGACTTGATATATTCCTATAAAAGATACTCTATTTCCATCTTGCTAATAGGTTTATGTACCATACTTTAAGGCAACATGCACACAAAGTGCATAAATTGTTTATAATGCTCTGCAAATCATTGAAGGAATTATATATAGTAGAGGAGTAATATACATCAAATTAGCTTGTAAAAGAAAAAAGCAAATATAAAATGAATGGAACAGCAATGCAGAAAAATAAGCCTATTAGTATTGAACTCAGTAGAAATGTCCTATTCAGAAGTACTTTAATTAATACCAGTTCTTGAATGCTTGTGGCAACTGGAACAAACGAACAGATTATTATGAGGTGCCAGCATTTTCTAGCCTAAGTAAATCCTCACATGATTATTTACAATGTTTTAATTGTCTGTGAGGAGAAATTGTTACTTTTGATTTTACTACATGCCCTTAATTCGTTCCTGCCTTTCCAAATATTATTTCAACAGCAATGCTGGTAGAGAAAAACATAACTTGAGAAAAACATGACTACTAGGGGCAGCTTAGCAGAGCTGGTGCTGTACCCCCAGAGTAGGTGGTGAGCTGCAGTCAGATAAGAAACAGAGCCAGGCTGCACAAAACATCCCCAGGGCAAAAGATCAGACAGACAAATTCTCCCAGGCTTCTTCTTTCAAAAATAATGCTTTTATGCTCTGTGGTGAAGTAATTAAGAAACATTTTTTACTAATCGCTTTTTCCATCTATTTGAGACTGTACCCTGCACAGTAAATTCCTTACGGCATAATTTCCCTCAAATCACTCATGATCTTATTTCCTAAATATGGCTCTACAACAAACTTAGCAACAAGCACTCTCAGCAGTAAGTAGAAAAATCTATTTTGATAAACTGAGTCAGTTCAATTTTTACATTGCATGAGGAAATATTTATTTCCAACACGTCCTGCACATTACAACATCCTTCCTCCATGGTAAAGTTTACATAGATGCTGCATATTTTCATCTCCCATAAGCCAAGCTCTAGCACTAAGTAGCAGTTTAATCAGAGAATGCATAATTCAGCAGCTCCCCAAACTTCCTTGTTCACAGCCACATTACATATGTTTCTGCTTCAATTCAACACCATGAGGATCTTTGATAGACAAGCGTGTTACTCCTGCAAATTTACACATACATACAGATCTTTTACACATTTTCAGCACTCACTTTTCCTGGGATGTTTTTATTTGGATGATCTGTTCTTACCACTTGCAGTTCTGAATTCCCAGCTACCCTTACACTGAATCAATATTGAAATGATTTTCACACCAAGCTGATCATTCCCCAGTGGGAGAAGCTGTGCTATGTGAGATAAAGATCTGCTTGAACAACTTGGTCCTCCTAAAAACACATCCTCATCTCTATCCTTGGAATGCAAGCTCAGAATTCCGTCTGCCATTGCATTCATTGGAAGAAAGCGGTAGAAAAGAGGCAGGCAGCAGAGACAATAAACTCCTTGGAGTCCATGGCTGCTGGGATCCATTTTTCCCACCGTGTTCCTTCTCTGAGGGGGCTTCTGGGCAGCATCCCAGGAATTTGGCATCTTGCACATATATTATGATTTGTCACATTGACTAGAGGTTTTGAGGTGGATGGAGTTAAAGAAGCAGTAAATACATTCACTTAAATTCACAGTAAATAAATTCACTTCGATTGAAAAGAGAAAACAGGAAAGAAGGGAAGCTCTCCTGAGTCTCAGTGAAAACAAAGAGGTGAGGGAAGTTATCTTGATTCTTTCAGATGCCCAGCTTATCAACATGTCAGAGGCAGTGTGGTAATGAAACTCAAGTTCCTGAAACAAGACCAGCAATGGGAATGAAATCCAGCTCTAAGAAATGGGACCATTGCTCTGAATATTTCCTTCATGTTTAACTGAATGTTCACAACTACTGTTATACATGGGGCATTTCTGCTTATTAAATACCAAGTGGAACTGCATTCAGTGCACCCAATTCTGCCAAGCCACCCAGAAAAAACTCAGACTATTTCGCTGAGATCACAGGTCAAGCCTATAAAATTTTCCTTTTATTCTTTTCAGGAGACAGAGATTATATAAAATCCTTCTATTCTGTTGGCACTGTCAGACCTCTGCAATACACAGGTGCTTGATGTATGGTTTTAGCTTTCCAGACGTTTTGATACCCTGTCATTCCAATAAGCTATTGAGATTGAAAAGTGAATTGAGAAGAGGGGAGGAAAATGCCTCCACTCCTCTGACAGCCAAGAGGAATTTCACAAATGCTCTATTCCCACTGAGGTATCAACAGATAAGCACAAGCTCTATTCCCATTCAGCTGGCACCTGCCCTGTCACAGGAATGAAGATGCATTGTCTTCTTGGGAGCGGCATGAGAAAATGTGACAAAACATGAAGAGTCATCAAGAAAATCTGCATTAACCTCTGTGACTGTAACACACTCTGCTTCTGCAGCTCGAGCTAAAACCCACAAGGCAGTGCAAGCAGACGGATTTGGACAGAGCTCTAGCAGCATGCAGCACTTTTGAAGAGTTTCAGATCTGGGTGCCTGTGCTCGGTAATTATGTCCAGTGGACTAGATGTCATCAGGAAACTTTGTTTCCTTATGAAGCTGAGCTGTTTGTTTTTAATGTTTTGCACAGTTTGCTCCTATACAGCCATGCAGGGCTGTTTTGTGTAGATCGCCCTGTTTTAAAAGAATGAGAAAAAAGGTATTTTCTCAAAAAGCTCGTTTGAAGGTGGAAGCATTATTTGGTTATCCCCAGCTGCAGGTACTGAGCAGAAGTCTTAGGTGGGCAGATCCACATACAAAGCACACTCAGAGAAAAGCCCAGTGGGTTCCTTAGAGAGTTCTGCAGTCTGGCTCAATAAAGTCTCTCAGTGCCATCTACGACCTGGCACAGGGTACCTCAAATCAGCCCTGTCTTCTGAAACGAGTAGACCTCAAAGAACCTGCCACACAGATTTAATACTTTGCTGGGTTTTCTGTGAAACCTCAAAATTTGGGCTTGAGCAGAAATTCATCGTGATGGAATAAAACTACAAGATTTTTCCTCCCATCAGGATAAAACATAAGATTTTGCTTTACGTGTTTATTTTTTTGATGCAAGAGGAACAGAGAAACACCAGCAGCAGTAGGCAATGTTCCCTACAGCCACTCTACACAGGATGTCAGGGTGGCATGTTTTATTGTATATGGTTTTTAAGTCCTCTAGGTACAGATAAAACCCCACCTACTTGATCATCCTCAAACCCCTCCATTCCTGGTGAGAGCTGCTGCATGCCACGTGCAGAGTTCTCCTAAAAGGTCCTCAAAAGAAAAAAGAAAAAATAAAAGCCACAAGTAATTTTTTTAATGTTGGGCAGGAAGCAGGACATTTGGACACTCCCTATGAGAGCTGGTTTTAGAGACCAACCACCAGGAAAAATTCCTTGTTGAGGAAATGGTGGAGAGGGGACTGCGCCTGTCGGTTTTGTGATGCAGCAGGGCAGGATGACCCAGCACTCACACCTCTGCTCAGAGTCCTTGTGAATCAGCCTTCTCCATCTGAAAATGCTGAATTAGCTCTTCTATTCAACTCTACTGGTTTTCCCCCACCCTGGTGAGGGCCTGGGAGTTACATGCACTGAAGAAATTGCTGTTTTGTGCCATTGTGGTCCCATTTTTCTCTTTCCTTGTGTTCCTTCTGAAGGAATCCTGGTTGGGATGGTCATGCTGGATCTGCCTCCCTGGGTGAGCATTAGCTAAATATCCTGGCTGAGCTTCTGCAGGGAGAGAGGTGGTGTGCTCAGGAGCAGATAGGAGGATTAAATGAATGAGAATGAAAATTAATTGCTAAGATTCCATGAGGCAGAACTGACTGAGAATCAGCTAGAGAAGAGCTGTGGGAATATCCCTGAATTGGCCATCAGGCTCTAGGCAGTGCAGGAACCCCCAAAATGCCATATAGGGATCCCATACACTCGTTATCACCAGGGTTTAATATTTGTTCTGCCAGAATGCGTTAGGCACTTTTGAGCTGCTTTATGCCACTGCTGCCATTTTTCTCCAAGAAATTCAGAGAGGCCTCCTTGGTGCTAATGCACAACAGTAGGATCCAGGAGAAAACTAACTGCTCAGTTAAGATACCTCTGATGGGATAAAGCTCTTCAGCTAAGCTTCCTGCACTCCGGCTAGAGAGAAATCTTCTTTACCTCAAGGATGAGAGCAATCATTCGCTGAGAGGAAGCTGTTGACGATACATAACACTCTCCTTGTTGTGATCTGAAAATGTACTTTTCACCTAGTTATGAGCAGACCCATTGGTCACTGGGCTAGTTTTTATTTTTAAAAACAGGAAAGTGCACCTTTATTAAAACTAAGACTAGCAACTTGCTGAACGAAACCATAACCATAAATGTTTTTTCCTTATGTCTCTGCTACATTTTAGTAAGTGCATAAATTTCCTTTGATGTACTGTTAATAATTAAAAAATTGCAATTGCATGATGAGATGAAATGGTCTAAACCTTCAGATCTACTCCTGCAAGATGTTCCTCTCATTTTCAACAGATTTTCATTTTCCCTTTTCCTCATGATATTTAAAAATATTACATACAATTTGAAAAATCATGAAAATGTGTTCCTGTTACTTTTGCTTCAGCCCTAAAATAAAGCATCACTGAGACTAAAATAATAAACCACCAGCTTTACAGCATATTTAGCCAACAGAACTAAGCAGCTTTGCTATTAAAAATTTAGTTGTTCATTATATTAGATGCAGGGTTTGTCTTATGCTTGTAAAATTTGATCAGAATTTCCTTCCTTTGAATTCAAAAAGAAAACTATTTCTTGGTTTCCCAGACCATCCCCTGACAGACATTATAAAATTTCATGCATTCCATGTTTATTATTTGGTAATAAAAGCACAGTTAAGACCCTGCATTGTAAAACTGTAATTAATACTAATTAATCCAATGGGTTAAAATTCTTAAGAATTACCACACAAAATATTTGACATCTTCAAGTTTTTCCTAAATGTATATCTTAATATATTCATTTTTTGTCCGAGACCCTCCTCTACCACTAACATCCAGCTGTACTGTTTTCCTAATTTAAGGTTTAGGATATGATTAAGGATATTTTACACAGTTTTTTGTTTTTTTTCTGATCAGTGGATTCCTCAGCATGTAACAAGCATCCCAAAACCAGAATAATTTCCTCCCAGATTATTGCAATTAAAGTTTTACATTTTCTTCATTTGGTAATTTCTATGGACTGATACTGTTAGAAATATAATTTGGTTAAGCCTTAATAGAGTTTTGATTATTTTTTTCAGTTATTTAACTGACCAGATTAATTAATGACAAATGAAGAAACCAGAGACTACAGAGTTGGACTCAACCTCAATGTTCTTTTCCAACCTAAATGATTCTATGATTTGACATGAAGTAAGAAAACAGGATAGATATTACAAGTTTTCATGCTACATTTAAAAAAAAAAAAAAAAGAAAAAGAAAAAACAAAACAAAAAAGAAATGCTACAGGAGAACCTTCTCTGCCAAATTTATGACATGGCAACTTCTACACTGGTTTGATTATTTCTTGCCATGAAAGTAAGAACTCATATGGCTGCAATAATACAATTTACAACTGCATTAAGACCTTCAGTTGATTAATCTGCATGATTTCTGCAGCCACCACCTCACAGAAGGAAACAAAACCAGGGAACTAAATTATTTGGCCACAACATAAAGCAGAGAAAGCAAACTTGGGTTTCTTAATACTGCTCACCCCTGTTCTCTTTCCCACCTCCAGGGTGCCAGATTATCTTTGTCTTTTTACATTTCCTGCTCAGACCCGTTTGGAAGAAACTGAGAAAGAAAGGCAGGCTACAAAAATTTATTTCCATAAGAGGTTTTGTGGGACCCCTGAGCCAAACTGAGTAGAATGCTCAGTGCACTGAACATCAGTCTTGCAGTCCTCCCTAACAGAAACACAGGTAATTTTTGGCACTCGGGCTAATCCTAGCAGCCATTCAAACAACAAAAAATGTTATTCTAGAATATAAATGTGCCAAAGTTAAATAAGTTTTTGGAAAGGCGCAAACGTGCATAAAAGCCGCAAGGCAAATCAGCCTTTACAGGGAGTCAATAATCTTATTAGATGAAGACTCTGCTGTCTCTTCTAGAGAAACATGATGACTTCCACCTTCAGTAAAGCACTCAAAAAAACCTCCCTTATTCTGGTAGATAAGACAGTCTGTATTTATAGCCTTAGATAAAATTAGGCATCATATTATTGTCATATGTGTTTATATATATCTCTATATATAATGGAATGTACTCCAAAAGAAGAATTATGAAGAGAGCAATAGAGTTTTTGTCAATTATTTCATAAGGAATTAAAGTTTCAGTGCGATACAGAACAAAATGGGGCAATTAATATCAAACACAACAGATAAAACCAGGAACAAGATAGTTACTGTTCCTATAAATATTGGAGGAGGTAAAAGAGAATGAAGAAGAAAATAATATTTTTTAAAGGACAAAATGTGAAAATAAGTAGGATTGATAGAGGCTCTGTGGATATTAAATGCTGCACTGGAAAAAACCTGGTGTTTGAGTGTGTCATGGACTCTCCAGGGCATAATTAGGTTATGAAATGACCATTTAGAAACAAAATTTTAAAGCTTGTACAACGTGATGATTCTAGGAAAATAAAATATTTTCCAAGACTCCCTGATTTGAGTGTTGGCATTAAGGGTAGCAGGGCAAGATATTCGTCTGTTTATTTGATCATAAATGAAGAGGAAAAGATCCAACACCAGGAGTGACATGATTTTAGGCATACTCAGCATACAGAATAGAAACCAGTACCAAATCCAAGGTTCTACATTAACATTAATGACTGAGAAAAGAAAATTAAAAAAGCTGAGAAAATGAGATTGTAATACATAAAGAAATTAACAGGCTTATTCTAATGACCAGCAACAATTTAAATCTAACCACCAAAGCAAATCGTGGACTGGTTTAAATCAGCATTACTTCAGTAGCTCGCTGTAGTTATATATTTGCACTCACTGAAAACTTGATCCCTAAACTCAACCATCTAGAGGACAGCCACAATCCAGTCACTGGGGACATTTAAATCTTGAGAAATGTTACTGATATATCTGTGAATTATAAGATGACCTGAATATGCTGACTAAAGAAATTGAAAGCTGTTACCTGAAGCACAGGAAGCATAATAAAAGGCTGAGCTATGACATTAACATTTGGTGTCCACAATTTTGCCATTCTGCATTTTTGGAGATAAATAACAATGTTCCATAATTCTTCAGAATATGCATGGAAAATAGGAAAACTTTTGTTGGTGATGCATGGAGAATTAATGAAATCAGATAGTCACTAATCTGCTTTATTGGTTTGGGGGCAGTTGAGGAATCCATATGTTAATCCAACAGGCTCCCTGACATAAACCTGACAGTGCCCATTTATTGAAATGGTCATCATCTGAAGCAGCTCTGTCCGTCAACAAGAGGACAGAAACCAACAAAAGTTGAAGCATTTTCTTTTAAAAGATTTGAGGTTTATTGCCTGAATAAAAGTCTGAGACTCCTTTGATTTGGCTGGGAGGTGATTTTAGCTCAGTCCCTCTTACCAAACCAGTTCTGTGATGGGATTCATCCTGAGCTGACAGACAGAGGTCTGGAAGAACAGCCTTGCATCCCTCAGTGACAGCCACAGTCAGAGAGAGTCTCACCACAAGGTTCTCCCAAACTGTTTCATCCTCACAAGTTTCCCAGCCCAGGGCAAAGGATGCTGCCCAGCAAGGACAGGGGTAGTGCTGCTTCTGCATTTTACCAAAGTTCAAAATGAGATTTTGCCTTCATTTGTACAGGAAAGTGAGAGCAGTGGAAGACATTCTAACGGCTCAAGCTCCACTTAGAAATACAAGGAGAAAAAGCAGGCATCCTTCACTGGCACTTCAGGAAGGTGTTTTATATTGTTCTGATAGGAAATATTAACATAGTAAGTGGCTTAACGTGACTACAGCAAGAAGGCAAGCTTGAAGATTGCCTCACGAATCAAAGAACCTGAAAGAGAGCATCTCTCTGTGTCGTGCCTCTCTGCCCTTCTCTCAGAGGAAGATAATTCATCTGCACCTTTCCCCTCTAACCTCCTGACAATTTTCCCTAATTATCTTCATCTAACACAAATTCATTTTCACTTTCTACCCTTTGTTCAGGTTTGCTCAGTAGTTTTCAGATTTACAGCTGACAGATGAACAGCACAATCACATAAACTGCAGTTTCTTAGGAAACCAGTCTAAAAATGAACATCCAGGCTTTTCAGATATTTTCACCACCGTGTTACAGTTCAAGATCCATGCTAAAGGAGAATGAAGACACGTGACAAAGAACAAGTATTCCAGTCCTTTGAGAAGCTGGGGTCTCATTTATGTTCACACGCCCTGGCCTCTGTAATTGATAGGTGCAGAACACAGTGCATGCTGTGGGGAAGATAAAATTCAGCAGCTTAAGGAAGGGGCCCAGTGCGCTGAAGATAAATATAATATTGGAGCCAGCAGGAGGCAAGCTGCTTCCTAGTCATAATTTACCCTGAAATACTTTGTGGAGAACACAGGGATTAATCTTGGGTTTAGAGACTTGTTTAAAGAGTAAAGAAGGGTGTAAAGTATGGACGGATGGGAGGTTATATGCAGATGAAAATCTTGCTGGTTTATGAAAACAGTTCCAGCGTTCAAGGTCTTACTCAAAACCTCAAAGAGTCTGATGACTTTTAAAATTTTCTTTTTTTATAAAGAAAAGATCAGCTTCTCTTATTTGTAGCCCAATAACTGGAAATACAAACATATAAACAAAAAAATGAAAAAAAGAAAGAGGAAGAGTCCAGTTATTCTAAACCTCAATTATCCCAGTTCTTACACAGTGATTTTTTAAATTATTTTCATGACATTGAGTATTTTGATCATAGTATTGGCACACCTTAGCCTGGCTGTGCAGAGAAGTAACATGGTATTCAAAATGGTCTTGAATCCCATGCCTCTATTCTTAAAATTGCAAGGATGATGATGGTGTGAGCAGGGCACTCTAGAGGAAAATCTCATAGGGAAGTAGCATTCCAGTGGGACAGGAACAGGGTTCACAGTGCCTGGCACTGTGTCTAATCTGCCTTTCCGTTCTGTTTTACGACAATGCACACATTGGCTTAGAGGGGAAGCCATCAAAAAGGCAGGAGAAACTCGCTGCTCACTCTTCCATCTCCCCAGAGGCCAGTTTCAGCAGAAATGCTGCTCTAATGCCAGGTAATCTGCACTGGGGAGCTGCCAGCCCGACCTGCAGCGGGAGCAAAGGTGACCCAGCCAGCATGGTGTGTGATCACACATCAAGGGGGCTTCAACGCGCCAGGTGCTAATTCAGTACCAGCATCCTGCAGGAGCAGCAGCCAGCAGTGACTGGAGCATTTCACTGTGTTCAAAGCACAGCAAAGCTCTGCAAATTCTAACTGACAGCAACAATAAATAACATTTCTCTCACAGAAACACACTCATGCTCAGCACTTGCTGTAACACGGCACCTGGTCGGGGAAATGTATTTAGTAATCATCACAGAAAAATTACCCTTAAAAATTTTTGAGAACCTCATTGGGTTTGATTTTTTTCCTTTTTTTCTTTTTGGCTAAAAATATATTCTTATATTAAAACTGTATGATTAAGGGACAACAGTAATTTGCTGTGGAATATACAAAGCAATAAATAGGTTTGGAAGATAGCTAAATTATGAAAATAGACTTAAGGCATTAAATAACCATAAAGAAAATTCTATTTATTCCAAGCAGTTATCTTTCAAACCCTTAACAGTTTTTCTATTATATATGACAAGATAAAGCAGACAGAAAAACTGACAGTTATTGAAGATAAAGGAATTACAATACAGGTGTCATATCTCTAAATTGCATGGCACACTGAAGTTCTATGACCCAGGACTTTTCATTCTGAATTACTCCGAAGAAATATTTTAAGTTAATTATGTGAAAAGTGTTAAGGTTTCTGAAGAAAAAACAACTTCATTATACATAAAAATATATTTTATGTCTATTTTTAAATTTTTTATTCTGATTATATATTTTTTATAGGTGGAAACTGTACTCTATTTATATATGCACATTAGGCGGCCAACAATTTCCACATATAAAATGTTGTCTCACCTGTTTTCAAAATATTTTTGTTTTACTTGGAATCCTAAGATTTGCTAAGTAATCTGGTTATGAGATTTACACTCCCATTAGAAAATCAAGTTAGACATAGGAAACATCTGATTATAATTATAATTAATAACTAATTATAATTATTTGACTGAAATAGACTTGGTTTACATTTACTTTTAACAAGGAAACATTATTTCACACTTGCCTGTACAAAACACTTGTAAAATATATGGGATTTTTAAAAAATGAGACATACTCTGATGTTGAACCCTCATGTCTCACAGTCAATGCTACCAACTGTGTTGTGATTTGCTGAAATGTAGAATCAGTGATAGGAAAACAGATAATTACAATAATTCTAGCAGCAACAGCAGAAAAAAAATGATTTTGCAAAGCACCTGAGAACTCTTTTTGAAATAAAAGATGCAGCTCTTGAGGAAAATAAAAGGCAACAGGCATTTCCCTGAATAACGCTGATCATACTCCGGCTCAGTCTATAATATATGAATTCCAAGTACTATCATCAAGTAGCACATTCTTAAACTGACTTTTTTTTAAACTCTCTTGATGGATTTTGTTAAATAAAGAAGAACTATGTATAACTCAAAGGTTTATTATACTGCGCTAGGCTTTTCTTGTAATTGACGCTTTTTACACTTTTTGACAAAATTCATAAATATTAAGGTTCACCTTAGACTACTTCAATCTTGCTTCAATTACCATCATCTGTTAATACAGCACGTGTGACATGACAGGAATATCACTCCCTGAAAGTTGTTCACTCTCAGTTAATTTTGCAATTGTCTCTGCCAAATTACTGCATTAAGTGCATTTCCCACCATTCCATCACGAAGCCAATGCAAAAGCTGGAAAACACGCACAGGTCTCACTGGGAAAACCACTGTGTCCCCTGTGTTTCCAAGCGCTTTAAACCAGACTCACACCTTTCAAATTCATCCACACACAATCCTGACACGCCCAAAGCACTACAGAACCTCCCAATTGCATTTTTTAAACTATTTTAAGGGTGGAACAAAAGCGGTGCTGCACATGAATAATGCAAAACACAGCATTTCAGCACAATGATCTTCCATTGCTGCATCAAGGCACGCTCTGTTTTGAGATAAAGCCGGAGCTGACTCAGAAGAAACAGGTGATGGAACTTCAGTCTAACTGCTCACCACTGTTTTTACATGCAAAATATTAATTGTTTCAAAATGAGGGTGGGTATATTAAAATCTAAAGAAAAGAGTGACGGTATAGACAGCATAAATACCTTAACTTCACAGTCATGGCACCTTTATGGTTCAGAATTTTTATGATTCAGACTGTTTCCTGGGAAACATGCTTGAAAAAATATTCAACAGCAATTAGGTCCACAGATTTATGTATGTTTAGAAATTCCCTGTCAAGGAGGAAGATAAGGTATTTGAAGTACTGACAGGTTCTAGCAGCCAGACAGAATGGGGACAGAAAAAGGCATGAAAATTCGCTGAAGTCTTTTAAAATAAAGTAATTCCTCACACAGTAGTATTAAAGTCCTGCTGCTGTTAGTCTGCCTTGTCAGCAAACACCTTAATGAGGAGGTCACAGACAAGCTGCTTTATTCTTACAGGCGCCATTAAGCCTATGAAATTTATTTCCACCTTATTGACAGAATTTTGCATTTGAAAGCAGGTACCAATGGCATTAAGCCACACAAAAGTCATTAACATTTAAACAGAAGTCTAATTCTGCAGGAACCCAAAGGTTCTGAGGGTCAGAATCAGCGCTAGTGAGGAGGCATACATGCACTAATAACTTTTCCATGGAAAAGTAAAATCCTTTTCTGTCTGCAATGTGAGAAGATCTTGCAGAGATCAGAGCTGCACACACTGTGAGCAGCAAACAACCAAGGACAGATGTTCAGAACTGCTCTCCACATTATCCAGGCGTGCCAAGAAAAAGCAGGACTCGGTGTCGGCCTCATCTACTTGGTTGGCAGTGGGCGGCAAGAGTGGCACAACTACAAGGTCAACAAAAAAGCTGAAAAAAACTTGATGATGGGGAAGAAAACATAGAGAAAATGTTATTGTGCACAGTTGCAGCGAAGCACAGTAACATTCTTGAAACCCAAGAAATTATTAAAAAATATATATTCCTCCATTTATGTAGCTCTTTTTAAACTTTATTTTCTTAAAATTGACAGGCCTGTCAGGTCAGAAATACTCTCGCAGGAGATTCAAACTAAAATCTATTGATGTTTTCAGAGACCTTAATCTAAAATTGTGTCTGCTGCTGTAGAAGTTGTTTCTTTTGCAAAAAAATATAAAAACAAAATCAAAATTGCTTGACTAACCAAGACTCTTTTCATTATGTTTTCTCCTGGGCTTCACACTGTGATTTGGAAAGAAGAAAGGGAAAGAATGGAAAAAGAAGGGAAGAACGGCTTCCAAGGTAAGTGAGAAACGATCTATTAGCTTTGATTTTGGAGCACCAGCACTGTAGGCAGAGGCTGAGCTGTGACTGTGATTCAGGATATTTGCTCAGGGGACTCCTGCCTATCAAAACTCCAAATGAGTTCTCTCTGCAAAGTTGGGAAATCTGCTGTTTGCCAGTAAAATTTTCTTTTTCATTAATGTGACACAAGTCCAGCAGTTTACTTCTTCAGCAAAAACAGACTTGTCCTTAACTGTCTTCCATCATCTCTCACAGGGACTTCATCTTCCTCAACATCAATTTTTTTCTAGAAACCAAATTGTTTTGGCTCCTCTTCTTAGATTCCCACTGTTGGTTTTATAGGGTGGCTGGGACATTTTTCATTCATATCCTTTCTGTTGTTCATTTTAATGCATGGAATAGATTTTCTACTCCCATCACAGCAAAAATCAGTTTAGCTAAAAAATAGATTTAGGAAGAAAATAGGAACCTGTTTGAAGCATCAATTTTTAAAATAAAATATTTATGTTCTTAATTTGAAGTGTGTGGGTTTGTTTGTTTGAAATCACTAACTCTATATATTTCTCCATCCCACAGTAGTGACGGTGCATTTTCAGCTGCTCCTTTGAGATCCACATGATGTACAATGTAACAGCAAAACTATGGAATTAAAAAAGAGAAAAGGCAACCTATCAACCTATCTTAGCAACATGAAACCTTGTGAATAACCTAGGATAAATGAGTGTAAGAATTTTTCTCCACAAATAGTTGCAGAAGTTTAAGATTTTGCTCAAACCACTCTGTCTGAGCCTAATTCTTCATATCTACATTGGGGATAGGAGCATGTCCTGCCCCTCAAGATGTGCCATAAGATAAAAGACATTTTGAACTGAGTCTTCACATAGCAGCAGAAGCAGGGCTCATCAAAAAAATCCTGCAGGTAATGTATGGCTGAGAAAAGAAACCAAGCAATTAATGGGACAGGCTTGGATTTCTCTCTCTTGTGCCCAAGTCCTAAATAATTACAGGGGGAGCAAGAGCAGAACCATATCCAAGAGCTATGGTGTGCTGTGATGCAAATAAAACAATTAGGAACCAAGGAATTAATAAAGACTTCATTTGTGTCACATCTGAAATATCTAGCCAATATAACTGGCTTTAATTTGACATTTCTTTCTAGGGCATACGACAGGAATTTAATTAAATCAATACATTTCTCCTCAATGTGAAGTGTCCCTTTTTTTCATGTCTATACTTGCATCTTGACCATTATTAACTCAGTAACTCAACTCAAGTGGATGTGAAAACTTACAGGAAAAGCCTATGATAAGAAGACAATTATGTGCAAGTGATTTTTTCTTCTATTTTTAAGTAGTATTTGTATTTCAGAGGAGAAAACTATAACAGCTCCAACTTCTAGACCAATTTATTAAGAAAGAATATACTAGGGAGTAAATAATTATGGAAATAATATGCAAATGGATGACTAATTCACCGAAAGTTTTCTGATAAATACTTCATCTTGTTTGCAAAATTTACAGGTGAAATTTTGGGAAATGTCTATAAGAAAACCCAAACTTCCACCAGGTGAATGTTTTGATGGACATCTTGGAAATTTTATCTGAATTTAGGACAAGCAATTATTGTCCTGCATGATTGTGAAAGTGTCTTTATGGGGTAAAGGTCCCTTAAAACGGTTATTTTTTTATAAATACATCTGAAGAGAGAAACTCTCTAATTTAATATTCACAAGACCCTGGTTTAATTCTGTGGATGAAACTATAAGTATGAATCAACACCCAAACATCAAGATCCACAAAAGTCCCAGCAACAAACCACAATTCTCATTTTAAGATCTTGCTCTGTACAAGCAGAGTCCAAGAAAAAAAGAAAAGAAAGGGAACAACAACTCTATTCTTTACTTGGAAAAGAAGGAAATAAGATGGGCTCCTTGCTGCTATGCTACAAGAAAGTACGAAATCTCGCTGGAATTGAAAAAAAAAAAAAAAAAAGCTGAGCATTAAACACTCACAAGTACAAAATAGAAAGTATTGATGCAAAAGCTGGTGGTTCCCTTCTACCAGCAACCAAGAGAGCTGTAGAAAAGCTTATTCTCAGTGCTTTTATCAGACAGACTGTTGGATTAAGTCCATGCAAGGATCTTCTTGCGAGACCATTATAATTCTTGAGTTTGAGGATAGTGCCTTTTTCTAATAATTTTATCCCCAAAGTAACTTCATCTAAACCAGCTTCCAATAAAAATGTCCCACAGGTAGAAGCCCTTGCTCTACTGTGAAAAGGCTCAACCTGCCCATTCCTTAGCAACCAGTTTACTCTGGGTGGAAAACCGCACTATTTCTAGAATCCAAACTGATGGCAGTGATCTGTGGCGTTTCTGAGGAGAAATTATGACTTTTTTGTCATTTGCAAAATAACTTGCCAGCTTTGCACTTCCCAAGTACAGCACAAAGAAGAAGGTGTTCTTTTTCCCTATATATTTCCACTTGGCCCAATCAGCTTTTTTACTTAAAAAGATGAGGATTTTTATGGTTTGTTTGTTTTTTTTTTTTAATTTGCTATTGAATCCTAAATCAAGGTGAAAAAAGTATAAAAAGCATTCTTGGAAAAAAAAAAATTCTGCACTCATCAACATTTAAATAGATGAGCTGAACCAATCCACCTCAATAAGACCCAGATTAATAAAATAACCAGGCTGAATGATGCTTTTAGCTTTAAAAGTGATCGTTGTGTTTACCTCCAGAGAGCATTCAGAGATAAATGGCTGCTATTAAAGCGATGATCTCATCAACACATGTCAGCCTTTCTCTTCTCACACACTGTGAAGAAAATAGAATTATCCTTCTTGGAGCTCATCTGATTTCCTCATGCCTCACAAACCGGGAGAAATGAAGGCAGTATCATCAAGTGTGAGCTATCACGGAAAGGACAGATCAAATTCTTTTCATTCTCACTTGCAGATGAGCCAAAGTTTTAATAGGATTTTAATTAATTCCTACAGAATCTCCTCTTTCTCCTCAAATAATGATGGAGTGGTTTGCCTTTTGCCTTAGAAATATTGGGATGCTCCATCTCTCTTTCACTCCTCCATGGGGTACTAAGAGCACAAACATTCCCTTTCTTGAAGTTGAAAACGCTTTGCAACGTTTTGCAAGGCTCTGCAGGAGCACAGACCATATGGACCGTCACAACAGATCCCTGTCCTGCCTGCCATCCCAGAGAATTCCAGACTGACGGCCGCAGCCATCAGAGGACAGACTGCAGAGCCCAGCGTGGAGGGATGCAATGGCCCAGCCACAGCCAAGGAATCCCGACTGTTTTCTGCATCAGACAATGGTCAAGACAATTTTCTGTGTCCTCATACAAAAAATAAATAAGAAAATATATTCTATATTACCCATCCTACTTAACTGGTTAATATTCACACAAACTCTTGAGCAAAAAGTTCCCATGCAAATTAAATTTGCTCTTTCACCTCATAATTGGAGTTTAGGTCCAAGCAACCCTGAAAGTCATGTACAGTCAAAACCACCATTCAAAGGCAGTGGTCAAAGAAAAGAACCTTTGACATAGGTTTTATTTAAAACTGGAACACAATTCTCCTCTTTCACAATTCAGTTTTACAGATAACACACAATGGAGAGTCATCAATGTAAAAAATACTTATTGGTGGAGGTAATGAAGTATTTCTGCACAGCAACCAGGAAAATCTTTAAAAATGTATTTGTCCTTAAATTGGTCCAAAATTTAAATCCCAGTTTAGTCTCTAATTGATAACATATGCAAGGCACTTAACCACTCTACACCAATAAAAACTCCCTCACCAACTTGTCTGAGTATTAGGACATTTCTTTCCTTAAATATTTTAACAATCTGAAACCACTAGATGAACCTTGTGTGAATAAAAAATCTTGCTGAACATCTCTGTGGGAAAAAAATAAATATTGTTTGATGATGCTGTCAAGGAATTATGTCATCAGTTAAACAAAATATGTAAAACAATATAATCCAGCCCCTCTCCCTGCATTTTTGTATGCTTAACCGACAGTAATTCAATTAAATGAATATATTTTAATTTATGCTCCTAACACCATAATGAGAAAGAGAAGATGAATAATCTCTTTTTTCGAAAAGGTATATAACATTCAGAGGAGAAAAACAACTATCCCAAGGAAAAAACTATGTCAAGCATAGTGGTGACTCAGTCAAGTCCAAGGCTACTGCCTTATCCCAAACTGGGTATCCCTTTATTTTTCTATATTTTAAGTACTTTCTTTTTAATTTTTTTAAAACAGTTGTGGTCTGTATGGGGTCAAATGGAAAAGTAGTGACCTCATCCAAAAGGAAAACAACAGGTAGCTGTCAGCCTCCTGTCCAGCTCAAAATATCCGCAAGAATTTAGGTTATTCCATGTCAGCAGCAGCAGGTTAGAAAAACAAAAATATCTGGAGCTGTAACCAGTGAGATGCACAGGTTATTGCTCTTCTCAATCCCCCATATTCCACAGATTTTTCTCTTAGGTGGAAATTTGACTGCAGGCACTCCAAGCACAAAGGCAGAGCTGTGTTAGGTGGACAAGACCCAACCTCCTCTGCTACTAAAAACTAAATTTTACAAGATCACAAAGCTCTGATGTTTTCTGTAAAGGACTAGATATTTTTCCTGCTTAATCAAACACACCTATGGCATAGAGGTAAGTAAAGCCATTCATTTAACTGGGGTTTTTTGAGGGGGCTGGTGTTTGTGTCGTTATTTTTGTTTCTTTCTAAAACCACCACACTTGGAAAAAGTTAGAGGTTTTAGTTACCATCTGGACAGTCAAAACCTATTAGGACTATATAGGAATTTATATAATTTACTTGTAAATTTAACAGCGCTTCACAGTATCTTTTTTTTTTGTGTACACTGGCCAAAACAAACTGGAATTGAAACAAAGCCTGGTGTTTCTGAAACAGATGTTACAAAGACATAAAGGCAAAAATAAAAACAGACAAGGGACTTACAAGCTAGTTTATTATACCTTCCACAGGAAAAAAGCCCAAAGAAAAACAGGGTGAAAATTTTTCTCATGTAACATTATGGATGAATGAATGGCCTGCAACTGAAGTCTTTCACTTCATTTGAACACCTATTTAAAGAAAAGGATATATACCTTTCAAACTCTGGAAAGTTCTACAATTACATACAAAAGAAATGGCTAAATAATGGCACACACTCTGGGAGAGTTTGAAACATAGGTGCTGTTTGAGAGAAACCTAGAATATAATTTCATAAAAAGTTCCTATATGTTTATTAAAATGCTTTTCAGTGCAAATATAGGAAGATGAGAAAGAGGAGATGAAATTAAAAGTGGGACAGAAGAGGTAAAGAACTAATTTTCTCTAGTTTGCACAACAAATACATAAGAAATGGCAGTGGTGTTTCAGAAAACATCCACAGGTAAGTGTCAAAGGATCAAATTATCTCGATTATTTACTGTGAATTCAATTCCAGCCCTTGTCTCCAGTGGAGCTCTGCTGAGGTGATCAAGGTGCTTCCTGCAGTTCTGTCAGAGCCTCTCTTGGGAGGGTCCTCGGGCACAGTGACAGCTTCAGGGCAATTGTCCAATGCCATGAAAAGAAGAGCAGTCACTGACAACGGGATCAACACGAGGAGCCCAGCAGAGAGCAAGAAGGGCCTCCAGATTACTGATGGTGACACCAGAAGAGCATCTACAGGGCAAACTGCCCTCTTTTGAAGATTATCCCGCAGCATTGACAAGAGTGACACATATCCAATCATACTGCTAAGTGGAGCACAAGTAATCAGCTAATTATCTGCTTTACATAATGAGTGAGGGACGTGCTTTCACCCTAGGAAAACTGATAAAAGGAAGAAATAACATTTGCTGTGAGCATCAGAGGGGCTGTGCTTCCCATCAGCGACAAGGCAGACCAAACTTCAGAGAGATGTGTCAAAACACGGAGTCAAGTAGAAAAGAACACCTTCTCCCCGGGCTGGGAGAAGGCAGCAGTGCCGAGATCAGAACCGAGCTGCCTGTGTGGGTGGCTGAGCTGGCCCTGGGGACCTGGGAGCAGTCAGAAGGGGATCTGCAGTGACAGAACTGAAGCACTGATGGAGCTAAGTGGTTGCTTTGGTGGCAAAAACTGTTATCTTAATGGCTAAATGAGCCCTGCATGATCTACAGCATCCTCATAGTTCTCCCAGGCTGCCTGCCCCTTCTTCCAAAAGTCTTAGGCTCCTCTTTTGCCTGAGTTCCAGCCAAAGCTCTCTGTTCAGCCAGGCTGAACCCACCAGCTCATCTTTCAGCACAGGGGATGGACTGCTCCTGTGCCTCATAAGACTTCCTTCTTGAAGAATGCCCAGCCTCCCTGGACTCCTTTTCCCTTCAGGATTGCCTCCAAAAGGACTCTGAACCAGCCTCCTAACAGGCCAAGGGCTGTCCTTCATGAGCCCAAGGCAGCCGTTCTGCTGACACCCCTCCTTTCTCCAAGAGTCAAAACCTCGTCATTTCCTGATCACCATTCCCAGTCTCCAAAAACTCCAAGACAGTCTCCAACCAAATAAAATCACAAAATGCCATTACAGCACACCAGACTTCTTGGGAAAAGGGCTTTTCCCTTGAAAGACCTCAAGTATTCCAAACATTAACACTATAATTGAAAAAGCCAACACAATAAACATAAGCTAAAATATCCCAAAGCTTTTCATTACAATTCTGAGCATTATCAAACTGTTAATTACTTCAGTAATCTCAGGGCAGACAAAAAAGGGACCCAGAACGAGCACTGACCGAGAGATCTCACATTCAGTAACAATCAAAACTAGTCAATATTGATACTTCTCTGAATGCCTGGGAACACTGTGACTTTGGAGCCATGACAATATTAATAAAGAGATAATCAATAAAATAAACCTGACTGCAATTTCTCCTGATAATAATTACTCAGTCATTAATATCTTATTTCTTTTGCAAAGTTTATCTAGCTTGGTGGGTAGTAAACATGATCCTTACTGAGAAGAACAGCATTGCAGTTATGCTGCTGCATATATTTTATGTTTTTTATACCTGTTATCATTCAATTATAAAGTAGAAGTATCCTCTGTCTTCTTTGATGCCCTTTGAAAATTGCTTTTACCGTTTGAAACATTGTCTTTTTCTCCCTTGGAAGAAAAGAGCAGTCGAGAAAAGGTTATGAGGGAAATAGTGAGTAAGGGAAACATGCATCATTCTGCAAGCCTACATTTCTAAGCATAAAATCTGGGGTTTGTTTCATGATTGAACACCTCTTTGTAAATGCAATTTATGCTTGCACATTGAAAACTGAGTTATTTCATATCTTTACAAACTCATATTCTCCACTGTTATTTGAACAAGAAATATATATATAGAATATAAACTATGACATTTTAATTAAAACCTATTAAAAAGTCTATAGCAAGCAATAAAGTATAAATTGTCTCCCTAATTTTAACCTGCATTGCAACTGTGTCATGAATTCAGATAACCATGGATAAAAATCTTTCACGGTGAAGAGCATGGGCTGAGCAAAAAGTTCTGGGCCTGACACATAATTAAGATGTACTTCCCCCTGAAGAAGAAAGTTCTTCATCTCTTACCATGTGTTTCAGCAGTTCAGGGCTGTATTTAAAGGACCATTAGAGATGTACCTGAAGGCAAAGTCAATCTTTATATTTGACAGCTTTTTTGCAGTAAGTAGCAAAGTGAATATTTTATTGCTTTATGATCTAATGACCATTCTGTTTAATCTTAATGGAGTAAAGACGAGCAAGAAAATATGCTTAGGGGATATACTAATACACCAATTATGGAGAGTGGAAAAGTACTTTAAAAAAGTACCAGTAATCTATTGTAAATGAACATCTCAATAAGCACTCCTAGCCACAGGGAGAGCTAAAAGAGATGCATTAAAAATCTGCTCAGATTCTGCTCATTATAGATATGTTCTTCTCAGCTCTTAAGTAATGCAGCAATCACATAATTAACTTTTGGAAAGAGAAGCATTTAAAACAACTTGTATCTATGGAACACTGTGGGCTTTCTCCTTATTTTGTTCAGTGAAAATGAATTTTTCCATGTCGTTTCCTTAACATTGCTGCAAAAGAGCTGAGATAGATTTCTCCTGAAGGTACTGCAAAAATAGAAACATGATTCCACAAACTAAACAGGCATATATTTTTGGTCAAAAGAACAAGATAAGTAAAGAAAGACAGATAAATAAACTCTGATCCTGTTTAACTATAAACACACTCTCCCATATCAAAGTGGGTACTTGTCTCCCCTGGAATTTCATCCTGGAATGATGACATGAATTTTACATGGGAAGGTTTTAGCTTATTAAACAATTTTGATTTAGACCTCTGTCCCGTCAGGTGACATGAGATGACACAGCCCAAAAGATCTGTAATGTCCCAAACCCACACAACAAGCTCCAAGGAACAGTTCACAGAACTTTCTGAGTAAAATGGCTGGGCCTGGTGTGAAGATGTGAAGAACTGACCCAAACCCCATTGAACTGATGAAGAGCCTCTCAAGTGAACCCAATGAGCACTGATACTACACACAGTAATTCAGGGGAAAATGCCTCTACTCAGTAACTCTAGGACAGAGAATCCTGGATTCTTATCTCCATAAAATGCCTTCAAGTTAGAAGGGATCTTAAAGATCATCTCATTCCCAAGGGCAGGGACACCTTCTACTAGACTGAGTTGCTCAAAGCCTCATCCAACCTGGCCTTGAACACTCCAGGGATGGGGCAGCCATGGCTTCCCTGGGCAAGCTGTGCCAGTGCCTCACCCCCCTCCCAATAAAGAATTTCTCCCTGATATCCCTCATCCAACCTGGCCTTGAACACTCCAGGGATGGGGCAGCCATGGCTTCCCTGGGCAACCTGTGCCAGGGCCTCCACCACCCTCCCAATAAAGAATTTCTCCCTGATATCTAATCTAACCCTCCCCAGAAGTTTCCAGTTAAAGCAGCACAGCTGCTGTGTTAAACTCAACCCAACCCTTAGGTCCCCAGGCTGTCCCAGGCAGAGTCTCCGGGGTGCCAACACGCACTGACTCACCCAGGCAGGCTCCCGACTGAATTAAAGAACAGGAATATCATTGACATGAATGTGATGTGCACTAATTCTGCCCAACATTTTATGGAGAGAAAAAGAAACAGGAAATATCAGAAGTGGCAGTTGACGGATCATTTACTGACAGGTTTTTTATCTTATGAATAGGTGTCTACCGTGGGTATATTTCTTTGCCTATATAACTCAAATGAAACCTCTTTATTTGACTAATAACATAGCAAACCTTAATTTTAGGGAGTGATTGTTAAAGTGAATTTATATGGGATGTAGAAAAATTGCATTTCCATTTGCAAAATGAAAAGAAAAAGCCTCTGTACTACAATTCTAAGAAGGTCTGTGTGTGGGATTCAAATTCATATACCTTAAAAAAAATTCAATTTTCACTTTTCCATCAACACAAGCTGTTTCATGAGTATTTCAACACAAAGTCTGATCATATAGCTTAAATAACCAAGAGATTTTATTTCTTTGCAGTATTATAGATTTTTTTAAGCCAAGGACAAATGAAGATACAGCAATAAACCTCAGGAACAAATAATTTTTTAAAATTTCTGGATGTCTTTCTTAATCTGAAGATTGGGGAGATGTGTGCATCTTGTGTTTGAGAAAGCAGATCGCTACTCTTCATGGCTGTATATTAATCAATGACAAGTGTGCCCCTTGATAAAAGTGGAAAAGCTAGTGATGCTCAAGCAGATTTTAGACAGTGGATCTGGTTACATTTTTATGTCTAGCTACAGACTTTTGATGTAGTTTACATGGATAAGAAAATTATTATAAACAGTTTCCTCATGTCTAAACATTAAACTATATCTATTAAATGGCCACGTATGTCTTTGTATATTATACACACTCGTATACACATACATGTTCCACTTTGTGTATATTGTTTTAAGATGATTATGACAATGATCTATTTATTCCTTTGCTTTTCATTTTCAAAGCAAAAATCCCATAATGAAGTTTTCAGCAGAATGCACTGCACACAGCTTGGGAAAACTGCTTTTAGAGGACCTTTCTCAGCTGCTGGAGGAACGAAAGCAAAAACATTCACATGTTCTGAAAACTGCTGTGAGAAACTAAAGCTGTGAGCATGGAGTAACAGCAGTGATGCAGCTGAGTATTTAAACTGAACTAATTGTTTTGTTTTGGAAGAATGCTAAAACGCTGCAATTTTCATGCTTTGAAGCATAAATGTAAGGAACAAGAAAAAGTGCTCTGCGAAGGGTCTGTGCGTAGGAGTCAGTGCTGGATTAGAAGTACAAGGGTTTGTTCTGCAACCTCCCTGCAAACCTGCCCATTTTCCCTGTCTTCATTCCTCTTACCCTCATAGAAAATTTGCAGTTCTGATTAAGGTATGCTGAAAACTAAATTCATCAAGAAATCATGCGCTCTCTTCCATTATCCCTCCACTGTCAACCGATGCAGGAATTTATATCCAAATAAGAGCACTAAAATCCCATCTCATATAATTCAATTTAAACTGTCCTAAGGCACAAATGCACTCACACTTTCTGAAATCTTCCTTGGTTTAGAGGTGCAGCTGTCAGATATTCAATAAAAAACTCCCAAACCTGTAACTAATGTCAATAATTGATCTGGGTTGTGAATCAAAAAACATCATTTAATGTTCTTTCAGTCTATAATTTAAAAATGCTTAATAAACTCTTTCTTTCCATATTTCAACAGAAAATAGAATTTTTAAAAGTTGCTTTCTATGTTGATACTTATTCTTAAATAATATTTTTTAAAGCATTGAATGCACTGAAAGTGTTGAAAGCATTAAAAAATTCAGTTATAAAGGAAGAAGGACAAAAATCATTGCATCCTCAACATGTAAATTAATATTGCCACCTTACAGGGAATATAACACGGACAAGAATTTTAAGATGCATTCCATTTCTGTAAATAGAATAATTTATCCATTCTCAGCTAATTTTTTTTTGTACTGTCCTAAGACTGAGAAGTATTGCATAGAAGACAACATGTTAAGAGGAATAAACTGATTTGTCCAAACATGATGATTTCATGTATTGGTGAGGTATATGTGGTTTAAACACCTTTAAGACATCTCCACATACAGTGCTGGCCTCTTCTCACTCAGAAAGAAAATAAAAATTAGAGGTACTCAGTATTTATCCAGGCAAAGCATCCAATTCCTTATTGTGGTACAACCTAATATCTGCCTTAAATTTCCACATTTTCATTTGAAAACAGATTTTCTATAGAATATTTCGAGTTATGAATTGACCTACTTTTGAGCCCAATGTTTTATATCATTTGCTAAAATGTTGGCATCAAATGGTGGTGAATGTCAACACAAGTAATCACTTGCATAGGACCCTCTCCAGTCTTGATTTTCTCCTTTCCTGTAACTTGGGTATGGCTTTTTTTCCGCAGAATGTTCCTGAAATACCAGAATACCCCCCATGCTTTAAGTAAGAGTATTTATTTGAAGATATCACTGACTGAAGCAAGAATATAATGAGCTGAGCTGTGTCTAAAGGAGAGAGCCGATTGAAGGAGAATCCAGAAACTTCATCTTAAAAGGAATCTAGAGTTTGTAACCAGCAGTTAATCACAAAAACAGACATTTTCATCTGAGCCCTTTGTTAACCCTTGAAGCTGTTTCAGGTTGCAGCACATATTACAGTCCCTAAATTTGTGCATATGATATTTTACGTCAATATTTGACTGGTGAACTTCAAAGAAACACACAATCTGCAAGAATGTCATTCTTTCCCGAGCTAAAGTCTAGTCAACAGTACTAACCTTCCCCCCTACTAAAAATAACTATTCCTGCTTCTGGTTTTGACTGACAGAAACCACAACACATTAGAGTCCTCTAAGATTCAGGCTAGAAAAGCAGTTTAGGAAAACAAAGTTAAAACTTTATTTAAAGACTTATGAATATCTTCCCTATTCACTGCCTTGAGCCAGTTGATCCATTATGTATTAATACAGATGTAACATAATACCTGAACATTCCAATTCTCTGAACATTAAATGCAGTAAATAATTTTTTAATCAGTCTCTGTGATCTAGATATTCAACTGAGAAGAGCTGTCTTGGAAAAGGACACAGGCTAAGTCATGTTGACATATATGATATTTGTACATGGTATTTTTCTAAACGTTCTGCTGAAATTTGTGTGGAAATAAGCACTTGATACAGAGTAAGAGCTTTGAACTGAGGTTCCTAAGCAAACAACCCCCCTAAAAGTTAATCCCAGAATGACAAACTTTGCATTGTGGGTTATTTCCTTAGTTTTTGTTTATGTTGAAAACTTGTCTGAATAATTAGGCATTTGCAAGTCAAATGAACTCGTAGGACTCTTCAGCCTCAGCTGTTATTGCACGCTGTTCCTTTGAACAATATTTACAATGCAACAAGAGAGAAAACAAGGAAGATCCTGTGGTTCCTGACAAATGCTGCTAATGAGAGTTCAGACCCTTGTTTAGCCTTTGCAGCACCTCCTTAACAGGCAGCTGAATGCCACTGGCAACTCAGCCACTGCATTTTAATTACAGGCTGAGCCACTGCAGAGGAAAGCATTCAGGGAGAAATCTACTTGTCCCTAATTTAATTTTCAGCGGTACTCTGACCCTTAAAAAGCAGAGTTTGCTGAAGTCCACAGGAGCTTGGGCAGTGTCTCCCAAAGAAGGAGGAGCCCAATCATCTGCTCTGCATGCCTGACACACAATTCAGCAGTATTGCTCTTACCTCTGCTGCAGTTTATGTCACTTAACATTCTGCTTGTGTTGCTGCAAGACAGTTCCTGAGTGCCTTGGTCTCACTCCTGAAATGCAGCTGCTGTGCCCTGTCAGGATTGAGAGCTGCTGTTCCAAACCAGAATAGTTGCAGTTAACACAATTTCTCTAACCAAAATCTGGTGTTAGGAGTGCTGAACTTCTGCTGTCAGGTGGAGTTGGTCCCTCAGTATCAGCAGTACAAGAACAATTATCTGAAATGCTCATGTTTTAAAAATACTACATTGGTAGACTGAAAGAAAATAATTTGAAAGTCATTTCATCACATCTTTCCACTGGATGAATCTGCAACAGGATGGTAATAATTTTGTGACAGCAGAGCAGCGTGATAAGATCTAACTGCAGGAAATGAAAAGGCAAGATATTTTAAAATACTAAAATTAGCAGATAATGTCTAGCAATCCGATCACATTGTCTCAAACAGATGACATTTCCTTGTGACTTTTATATCTGTGTGCTGGAGAACTAAAATTATTGCATGCCACCCAAATGAATGGCTCTACCAGAAGCAACTGTTTCCCTCCTCCAGCACTGCTTAGCTGCAATCCAGACAGATATCAGAGCCAGAGAGAATCTTCATAAGCTTTGATGGGCCTCTTAGCTATTGAAAAAAAGACATTGAAAAATAGGGTAGGAATTTTCATAGGCCGCATTTCTACACAATTTAGCATCAGAATTCACTAAGATACATCTTTGAGTTAAGCCTACCTGTTTTTTCTTGAAGGGTCTGTCTTCTGGAAAAAAAAAAAAAACAAAACAAAACCAAATCATTGAAGATGTTTTATTCAAAGAGAACCTGATTACTGGAAAGGTGTGTTTCTCCCTGCTTTGTATAAGAAATGGAGGGTCTGTGATGATTAGAAGAAAATAAGCAGCAAGGCAAATTGAGGTAAATGAAAGAGAAATTAAATGTTGAGCTAACTTAACACCATAACTCATTGTTTGGTTATGCAAATTGTTTCATATCAATTACTGGGTAATTATTCAGAGGGCAAAATCTCAAAGACTCCCATAAAAGTTAGAGGTGTGAAACCTCTGGAATTCATTAAGCAAGATGAGAGCTCACAGCAGGGAGTTTTAAAAATCAAGGTGCCTTATTGATTAATCAAATAGCTATGGCTGTTAAAAGTGCAGAAAATTAAACCAAAAAAATGGTTTCGTTTTTCAAATATTATCTCTCCCTGTTTATTAAAAGAACAGTCTTCAGCTGACAAAGGATGAGGGAAGGCAGGAAGAAATGAAGAAAGAAAACATTAACTGAGCCACTGTTTTTGCTAAAGTTTTGACCAAAGGCTACATAAAAGTCCAAAATTCTATTTTGCCTCGTGTTTCAAACCAGGGAGACTATCACAATTATAGAAAAGACATTTTGCACAAAAAGTGTTCAGCATCTGCCAGCTCTCACAACCCTACAAACAGAGGATGGAGTAACTGTGGCATAAAGGCTGTGCTCCAATCACTAGGAGTTTATCCATAGTACAATGACATTTTCAGAGTACTTAAATAAGCACAAATTTTTCTATTCAGTTTTTATTGGCTGACTGCATGAACTAGTAACTGTGTGTTTAATCTTTCATGTTTTGGCCCAGGAAATAATGCACCACTTAGTAATGGTTAGTCAGAACTTAATTTTGTGAAAGAGTCATTAACTTCAATGGCTTTTAGACTAACAAAAGGTGTTTTGTAGCACAGAATGCAGCATCAGTTTACTTTTTATTAGAGAAGCACCTCTCTATTATCATCAGATACTAAAAAAGAATGGAACTGGGATGAATATTTTTTGTTTTTTGAAGAAAGCTATACAAATGGCATAATTCTAATTTCAGTTTCCAACAGAAGTTTATTAAAAGATGAAAGCCCCCCTAGAAGAGGTGTTCTGAGCCCTCTTGTATGAGTTATTTGCTGGCACATAAAGCTTCTCTTTACGACATAAATAGATAATTTGTTTTTGGCAGAAATACTTTTTCAAATTTAGCACAGTGTACAGGGGTTTCAAAATTCCTAATTACCAAAATGCCAGAGATTTTGAATTATTATATAAGGTATATCTTGGAAAAGGAAAAGATGATAAATCTACCATTTAGCCTTTTCAAAAGGCATTTAAATGCACCATAACTCACAGCAGAGGTGTATGCACTGAGTGGAGAGGCGTCTGACTGAGCAAACAGAAGTGTAGAAACCAATTTACGATCAAGCAGCTTGATCTGTCCAGAATTAGAATAAATACCCCATTTGAACCACGCTGTCAGGCTGTAACCAAAGGGGAGAGCATGCTGGGACAGAGTTCTGCCACTTCACTGTTAGACCAAGCCCAAAACTACTGAAAATATCTTTGGGCTTTGCACAGAAACCTCAAGGGCTTTTGGACTGTTTGGAAGAGCGGCAGCCACGGTTTCATAGCAGAATTTATGGTCACATTAATATTTCCTGTCTTTTCGACAGGCAGAGGCTGGTGCCTCTGAAATCTGGATGGGAACAAAAATGCCCTCCCTAGGGACTGACGAGAGGGACTCTGTGGGTTTGTTGATGCCATCCAGTGAAAGTTTGGTCAAGCAAAGGTAAAACATCCCAGGTGGCCAATTCCTTCTGGTTTCCATGAGTAACGAGAGCAGCAGAAATGTCAAGAGCAATTAATGGCAAAATAACCCAAGACCCTGCACATTTCCATCTCCTCATGCAATGAAGACCAAGCCACCATGTCATCACAAGATTTTTGGTTCTTTTAAACAAACACAGACTGAACCATTTCAACAATAATCCCAGTTTTCTTGTGCAATTCCCAGCCTAGTTCCCAGGCATTAGCAGGGGTATCCTGGTCTTTGAGGTGAAGTGTTCAGGGAGAATTTTCAGCTGTTCTGTCAAGCACAAGTGCAACTGAGTTGAACCTCCCTAAGCACACAGTAACAGCTGATTCAAAAAGCAAACTTTTGAGCTTGTTTCAGTAAACACAATAATTTCCCCGGTGCTATAATAAAAAGTGATCAATATCCTGCAGATTACTCTTTGTAATTCAGGTGATTTACCAGCTGAAGCCAGGAAAATCTAATGACCCCATTCTTCTGTGGAAGAACACAACACTGCCTAACAACACAGGTAATAAAATAACTATTGAACTGAAATACTGAAATTACTTTTTTAAAAAATCAATCAATCAAGATGAGTCTAACAATGAACTTACTTTAATTTTTACTCCTTCTTTTTTTTAAATTAAAAAAATCCAAATCAGGACTATTTTGTAAAGATAAATATTTGGACGGAGTCATAACAATTGCATATCTTTTCTATAGAAATGTTTTGCTGTTTCAGGTTTCACCTTCAATTCACACACATAATTTAAATTATCATGTGTCTAAAACTTTACAATCATCTTCCTGGAAAACAGAACTTACTCTTCTGAAAGGTCTGGAGGCCCAGTCAGCTTTCATCTGAGAACGTTGAAGACAATCTAAAAAGTCATCCCGCTTACTGACATTTCAGAGAGCATTAAACCAAACCTGCAAGAATGTCACCTGTGGGTCCATAGGGAGCATGCAGACTACACACTGCTTTTCCTGGAGAAAGTGGCAAGCTACAGAATATTACTTATCTTGTTTAAGAAAAAAAAAAAAAAAGTGAAAATGGCTGAATCTTTATTCTAAAATAATGAGGCCAAACCAAATTATTTATCTTAAGGTGTGAGACATTTAAAACAATGTTTCTATTTTAATCCTGTTTCATCAGCCTAGGACATGAGATTTAGAATTACACTTCTGAGTCACATTTTTAGCATCTTGTTTGTTCCATACCCTTGTTTAAACAGAGCAATCCCAATTTGAATGCAGAATTTCCCTTTCAAATTCTGTGTTTGTTTCGGAAGAGCTGGTTTATCTAATAATGGGTTCTGGAGAAATCAGAATTTCTCAAAACAAGGTGAAAGTGTGACTATATTTCAGAGATACGTGAGGTCAGCGCACATTGTTTCCCTCACATAATTCCTCTTCCACCCTTTGTTTGTTCATTTATAACCCCTGAAGTCTAATGCATGAATTATCCTATTGTGCACATCAACCACTTGACAGATTGTTTTAGTAAAACTCTTATGTGCCCTGGCTTTCCTTCCAGGCTGCCAGGAACGCTTTAACAAAAAGGCTGATTAGTTCCTTTAAGTTCTCCCAGATAAACAAACTACAAAGCAAGTTTACAGTGCCCAGGATCATCCATGCAAAAATCCCACACAGGCTCTTTACAGTAACAACACAAATCCGAACAGCCCAAGGTGCCAGGTCAAGAAGAAAAGCTGATGATGATGCAGCATTCTGTCATCTGGGGAGCAAAATGTTCACGCTTGAAGATCTTTCAGTTAATGACACATAATTGTTGGGGCACTTCTTAACAAAGCTTCTTGGAAAAAAGAACTTTTTTTTGTTCTTGTTTTTTAATACACTGTAAATTTTTGGTAATAAAATATAAAAATAATTAGATTTTTTTCTTCTTTTATAAAACCTTGTAAAATGTCAGTGATAGATGCTGGCTACATAAATATGTGTCTATGGGTTCACCTAAGAAACTGCCTACAAAACACAGCTGACACAGTAGATTCCCAAATCCGAGTGTCACCCATTAACTGCACTGAGTGACCTCTGATCCCAGGCACCAGAATTAAACAGAAATTGCCTTTCTTGTGTTTTCAAAAACACCAGAGCTGCGTGGAGAGTGATTTTAATGAATTGCATCCTCCCATCAACCCACAACAGCAATCTGAGAGGACAGCAGATAGGAGAAATAATGGTAGAATTAGAAATGGAAAAGGAGCAAATAGATCCTGACGTAGATTGCATATGTGGGGAAGGAAACAACTTTATCAAATTTCAAGGAAGGTAGGGTTATTGCAAAGGACAAAGTGAAATTAAAAAATAAAAAAAAAAGAAAAAACCCGCCTGAATTTCATGTCAGCAAATTAGCTCCTGGCATTACTGGCTCTGCTGTCTTGGCTGCAGAATTTTACCTCAAAATCTCTCCAAAATATTAGTGCAGATTAAGCACATGTGAAACAGAAAAAAAATCAAATCAACTCAACAAAAATATTATGGCACTTGATGACAGGCTGCGCTGTTCTAGGTAATACCCAGTTACAACACTGTTTCATTGCTTGGATAAACTGACCCAGGAGAATCAGGGGAATTACAGCAGGGTTGATGCAATTACACATCCTAATGTTGGAATTAACTGCGACGTCCGCTAATTTCCTGCTCAATCTCAGCAGCCCCTGAAACTGTAGCCAGTTGTCTGTTTGAAGTGCTTTAAAAGCCACCAGCTACTCTGATCTGAATCCAGTGTATAAATACATCCCATTTTTGCAAATACATGGCACATAATGACAAAGAAGACAGATTGGGAAGGCAGAAAGAGACACGATTTCCATTTTTTTCCACATTTCCTTCAAATTCACTGCCGCTACTCCCAGTACGCAACGTGACATTTCACAAGTGCACCTCTACTTGCCCCTCACTCCATACCTTCCCCATGCTCTTGCTGCTTCACAAGACCTAATCTTTCTATAGTCACAGCTCAGATGTGCCAAACCCCTATTTATAAAGAATTCATCAAGACTGTAACAGAAATATTATATTCTTCCAACACAAAATTGCTGATTTTCTTCATTCCACCTGGGCCTACTACAAGAAAATATTGATTTCCCAAGTAAGCAGCAAAGATGATAAGTCACATGTGGTATAAACAATACTCTGCTATAATTTTAATCCATCTGGGTTTCTATCCTATTGCTGGGATAAAATCCAGCCACTTTTCTGCATAAGATCAAGGCCCACTTTCCGTTGCCAGGTACACAAGATTTATTGCAGGTTAAAGAGATGATGTATCCATGATCACATTTCACTCCACATTGAAATTGCTTTTTCCCCTTCATATTCCTTTCATATCCCTTTTATATATCAAGTTATAAGCTTGTTTCATTTTATTTTTCTTGATTTTGGGAGTTTCTTGTCAAATAAACCAGCTGTTCTTGTACCACGATTACATACACTTAAGCATCACAAAAAAGCAAATGAAATTTAGCACACAAAGCCTTTTGCTTTACAAGTTTTCTGATGAGCAAAACAGTCTTTGAGGTTGTTTTACACTGTTCATGTAAATATAATTGAAAATTTTTTTGTACCTATGTAACTCTGTACATAATCTGCCCTGGAGATCTCAAAATACTGTCTCTTGAACAGGCAGCAGTTACCAAAAGGGAGAATGATTATTCAGCAGTGCCACCTTGAACACTGCTTTTACATTTGCTGACTTCGTCTTCAGACGGGTCAAATATAGGAAAGATCCACACAAACGTAGAAAAGGTGTCTGTATGTGCAGAGGGTTTCTTGCATGTATTCAACATTAAGAAATAGATTATTTTCTTTGTAAAAGAGATTATTAAGGAAAGCATGCTTGTGATAAATAATGACAAATAAGGAAACAACACTTTACATATTTGTATAACACAAAATGAGGTGATCCATCAAGAAGCAAAATGTGACATTCTGCGAAGTGTTTCTAAATGATAGATAATCATTCACTATTTTAAGATAGGGATATTGATTACTGTCTTCAAAGTTTTCCTTTAGCAAAGTCTTTGTCTTCACAATCAAGCCTGAAAAGGTGAGTTTTACTTTACAACCTCTGATTTATGCTTTACGTGGCACATAGATTTTCTAAGTTCAGAATGCTGTGACTTGTCCTTTCCTAGACAAAAACTCTTGCCAGGGTAAGAATGAGTCTAGAAAGCCAGGCAGAACTCCTTATCCACTTCACTGAGAATTAGTCACCGAAATTACATTCACAGACATTGTCAATGACAAATCATTCACAGAGCAAGGTAGGATCCTTTTTTTAAAGTATGAATTAAAATACACTTACTTGCTGTCGGATTTCTTCTTCCATCTTTACTGGGGAGCCCAGCTCTGCAACTTGTTTGACACCTTCACTGGCATACCCTCCATACTCCCACAGGATGTAGTTCTTCGAGTGAGAACTCCCAATGATGGCAGACCAGTGGTTGGTGCGTCCTTTCCGGGAAAAAACCAAAACAATATTAACCAAACTTTATCAGAAAGCCTCAAAGCATAATTCCTGACTTTTAATAAAGTTTTGAAGTCCCCACTCTTGAGGCTTTTGGGTGTTCTCACTACACCAATACAGCACATCTTTAGAGTAGTAAAAACACGCCAGTGACTGATAGAAATTGAGCATAAAGCAACCCTTCAAAACAAATAAGCTTAGTATAGTTTTTCTTCACCAAAGAACTCATTTCAGGAGGTTTAAGAAACCTTTAATTTTAAGTTTTTATATCAACTATTTTTGAGAAGGAAACCTGCAAGGAAAGACTAAAATGGTCATCCTCAGATTTAACAGCGTTTTCCTTACTGAAGGCAGTGAAGTGAACCTTTCTATATTTACTTCTACATTCACTGAGTTTTCTTGCTCAGATTTTTCATAATGTAAGAGTTGTAGAGCTAAGCAAAAGGATTCCCATTTTTGTTTCTTGTCTTGTTGAACAAAAAAAATGGAAAAGAAGTTTAAAGAAAAAGATGTTAGAGAAGTATGATGGAATTGAAAAGAGAATTGAGCAGAAATAAGGAGCCACAGAAGTCCCACAGTCCTGGAAATAAAGATGAATTCACTTAAGTGTCAAATAACCTTCTGCAGATCTATGGGCTTAAAGGAAAAGGGTGAGAAAATGAACTGCTCACATAAGCAGACAGTCTGGTAACAAGGCAAGGACTGTAGGAGATGAGGGAGTCAGAATGATGGAGTGAGACAATATTTAACGTTTTTCTTTGCAATGCAAAAGGTAGAGAGCAGCAGTAAAAACAGCTGCAAACTGAATAAAAGAATGAAAAATGAATAATGAAATAAATACAAGGAATGCAAATTTAAGATGTGAGAGGTGGAACAATGAAATTGAAAAAGACAGTGCAGAGAATTGTATAAAGTCAGAAGCAGGAACCTAATCATGGGAGAGTAGAAAATAGATTAGAAATAAAAAATGAACACCAGGGTAGGGGAAAAAAGCTAGAAAAGTGTAGGAAGCAGAATAGATAGATGAGGGAGATGGGCTAGCAGAGAAGCACACAGGGCCTTCATAGCTTCCTTAGTCCTAAACTTGAACCACAACGTGCTTACAGAGCTCTGAAGTGTAGCAAGCCCGATGTTTTCAGAATCAACTAAAGCTAATCAGCAATTGAGCCCCGAATGTGGAAAAACCAAAACTAAACCTTCCCTCCTTCATAGCTGAAGAGACTGCAATGTCAGAATGTGGTTTCTTGATCTAAGATCTGGCAATTGTTCCTGAAATACCCAGTGGCACCCTGTCAGAGCACAGAGAGATATCGTCACTCAGCTCCAGTGATGGGAACTCCAGGTTTGCCCATCCTCTCTTCCTAGCACAGGGCTCTGACAGCAGCTTGCCCTGAAACACAGGGAGTGACACGGAAGCTTTTGGAAAGAGAAGGGTCCCTACAAAACAAAAATGTATCACCACAGAGAGGAGCCTGAGTGCCTGTAAGTCTTTAGGCAAATGGATAAGGAATTTTTCTGTGTTTCCAGAACTTCTCTCGCTCCCTACCTGAGCAGGACAAGAACATCTGATGCCTTTGCAGCCTCTCCCACCAAACACCCTCGCTGAAGATACAGGCTCTGCAGAGAAAGCTCCTGGCCCACCTACCTGCCCAAACGAGCTGTTCAAAGTCACACCACATCTACCCTGAACTTTTCACAAAACTCTAATGCGCTTGTAAATGTTTCACTCTTCACCTTTCACTCCTCACCTCATTTGTTATGAGAACAAAGAGATAATTTGATATTCCTTAAGCTTTTTCCTCTAACCATCAAAGAACCTTCTCTACATGAGATAATCTGAGCAGTATGAGGCCAGAGCTATTTTGCATCCATTGTCACTCTCCAGGACTTAAGACAGCAAACAGAACATTGGCAGCTTTCCAATGCTGTTATTTCACTTAATTCTTGTAGTTTTGAGTAGTTTCTCAATTTATACACCTATATGTGTATTTTTGCATAAAGATCAAGGTGCCATCCCAACGTGAGGATTTATCCTCTGACACATTTCATAGATGTGAGCATATGCATTTCCGTTATCATGTATGGGTAATACCCAGAGAGAACAAATGTTTTGCACAAAATGCATATTCTTTAGGGTTTTTTAAGCAAATCAGAAGGTAAGTTAAAGAAGAGATGCAAAATATAAAGTTTATGATCTGCTTTCTATTTCAGCCATATTGATGGTGTAAGAGTAGAGAAGAAGTTTTGATCTGGTGGTTTGGCAAATAATTAGTGATTTACCACAGCCTATAATGAATTTTATTTTAATGGAATTACTGTCCAAGCTCAACATTTTAAAGAATAATACCAATGACTAGTTTTCATTTTTAACATCACTATATCTGGATGAGATCTTTTCCTCAATTTTCAGAATTTTTTCATGTAAAATCTAATTAGCTGTTATTACTGGCATTAATCATGTAAGTACCCAATGGGTATTTTTTAACTTTTCCAGTTTAAATAAAATGTTGATTTAATTCACCATTTTGTAACTATGGAGAGATATCAGGCTGCAGAGTGGTCTATTGTAGCAAACTTGCAGCTTGCTTATTTTCCATCATGCACCCATATTTTTCATGATTTTCCTGACTTGGATATAAAAGAAAAGGCCATTAATCCCCAGTATTACATCACTGAGTCACAGTAATTTCATAGCTTTCAATCATTTTCTCATGCCCTATTTCTAACCACCAGCTGAATCCATGCAAATAGTGCACTTAAAGTTCACACTCAGCAGATATTTAAAGCATCCATTAGCCTAAAAGAGCATTCCTGCAATTACTGGCTTTGCTTATTTTATCTCCCATGTATTATGCTGACCAATAATATTTGAACAATGCTGTGCTTCAAATGTATGAGAGACTCAACACAAGCAATATTGCTTAGGCTGCTAAAACTATGAGCTGATACAAACCATATTTAAGTTTCATGAGGATATTCTGATTCTGTGACAACAGTATTTTTTTTAATCAACCTAAAAGTCTATATAATAAATATCAGCCACAGAAAACATAACAAAGTTTAAAGACCTGTAAATGTGACTCATATTCTTAAATACTTTCCTAGCCTTTTTTCCCACAGACTGTGGAGGCAGTAATGAGAGACCAAATGCATAATACACACTTGTGTAACTTCAGCTTTTAACAGATACTTGGGTAACTGCAAAAATCAAACTTGCAACAAAAATACTGATTCTGTAGCTCAGACATTTAAAACTCCAGACAGGTAAAGTTCAGAATGTCTCTTTTATTTGTGTATTCAGCCAACAAAGACAAACAACAAGAATATTCTAAGTTTTATATAGACAATTAATATCCTTGGGCAGCAAACTTCAAATCTCACCAAAACTAACTGAAATAATTCAAAATACTTTGAAGTAAAACAGACTGGATAGATTGGCATGGCTGAAAAATCAAAATGTGAGTTGCCCATCCCTTGTGGCCTTTTTCTTAAAATCTCATTTCCTACCTCTACATTATAAGCCAGTCTAAGCTTTCAATAAGAAAAAAAGAAAGGAACTTTTCTTCCCACAAACATACCTTGAAAATACAATCTCACACACACCTGGCTCAAAATGCCAGGCAAATCAGTAGAATTTACTGGTAATGTATAGAGCAGAAAGATCCATTGATTTTCAATACTGAATGCCAGCAGGATTCTATGTATGTCATAATTTACACTGCTGAGCTGTAAATAAGTGATTCTGTGTCAAACAATCAGCTCCAACCCTCTCCAGGGCCCCTGTGTGGTACAAGCGAAAGAATGATACTTACGTGGGAAATCTTTGGGATGTGTTTTTTCTGACCAGTTCCCATAAAAAGTCAGCCTGTATTTGGCAGTTCCACAGGCACAACAATCTAAAATTGGTTTGTCAGTCACACCTTCCGAGGCTGAGTCTGAAAAAGCATCAAAGTACCCATTGAAAATGGCTACAACTCGAAACCACTGAGGACAGTGAAGCTGCCATAATAAATACTCCAGTAAATAAATCTGAGTTAAATATCCGTGGGGTTTGTTTAGTTTTCAGTTTACCTTTAGACTAAACTAGAACCCAAAAATACCGGCACCATATTTATAAGTGAATGGAATTATTTAAATCCACATTTTTCAGTTAGAAGGCATCAATATTTCACTCATCTTCAGATTCAAAAGGGGATTTTTGGTTGTTATCTGGTGAGGACCAACCTCAGTTGATCTCAAAACACAATAGGCTTGAAATTTCTGAGCAGCCAAAGCGTAGGAATTCTCCAGTGGGATGCAATGACCAGCTGCAACACTTAGGTTTAGGAAAGGATGAAATGCCCCAGGATTCAATAAATAAAGTACCCTGGAAACCAATGGGCATCACACAAAGAGCAGGTAAAAAGTTGCAAGCAGCACATTTAGGGGGAGGCAAGGAAGATTGTAGGAGATGGAGTATACGTGCTAAGGAAGAACATAGGAAGATCCCAAATTTGATCCTGGTTGAAACTGTCCAACACCTCAAAATTTTAGTTTGATGGAAGGAAATCAAACTAAATTAAGAGAAATACGCAGAACACAACAAGGAGGTCAGAAAGATGTTTTACTTCACCTTACCTTGTTCACAAATTTTTTTGGTGAGAGAGCCCTCATCTTGAAAATAAATTATGCGCTTCTGCACAATACTGGCTCTACAAAGGGAAAAAACAAAAAGAAAAGTTTGAAACATATTTATTTCTTAAAGCAAAAAGAAAATGCGTGATAAATTACCAAAAGGAGAGAACTGGACTGCTAAGACATGGTTATACTTCTCTGTATTAACAATACATATGCACAATGCAGGAGTACAGATAAGATATTTGTATTTCAACTTGCATTTTAATTTCATTGCATTCTACAGAAACCTGAAATATATTTACCTCTAGGAAAGGGGTCATAGGCGTATGGGGAGGACCTGCGCCCTTGAAATGCATGACACTCAACTGAGTATTCAATATTTCAATCAAATCTTATATTAAAATACTGAAGTTATATTCAATTTCAGTAAAAAATAGCACAGCTAAAGTAAGCAGCTGTTCATAGGAAATTACATGGCATTCTAAAGAGATAAGTATTTCTGATATATGACAGCAATTCAGTGCAAATATCATCTAAAACAGAATTTAGAAAAGAGCTAGCATAAGGTAAAGTCTTTGAAAGCAATTCACAGGTTCCAGGAGACAAGCTGCTTTAAAATTAATTAAATTTAGAATATTTTATTAAGGCTTACAGTTCAAACAAAAGGTAAATTTCTAAGCCTCAGTGCCTGAGGGCTGGATATATTCAGTCCCAAACAAACTTCAACTACCTTCTTTGACCATTTTTAACTATAACAATTTAATTCATGTGTAAACTTCACTTTCTTTCCGTAAGAAAATAGATTTGGTTAAATTCAAAGACAATCTATGGACAGAGAGTCTCCTGCGGGCATCATGCTTTGGGAGCTGGCACTCTTCTTTGTTTACCAGTATGAGTACACATTCTTCTAGCAACATTTTGTACCAACACTTGTATTTAAAACTCTAAACAGCAAGGGCCAATTTCTTGTCTTGCTTCAGTATTAGTCAAATAATTATCTTAATCTCTCTAGAATTATTCCTCACTCATGACAGCTCAAGTGAGAAGAAAAGTAAGACTGTATGTGCTTGGATGAGTTGTTGCAGTCATGTAACCTTCTTTTACAACATCCCACCATAAAATTATCAAAAAGAAGATGCAATTTTACTGTGCTTGCTTTGCCAAGATGCAAGGCCAGAGTCAGAGAGGAAGGAATCCTTTTTTTTTTTTTCACATCATAAAGCACCCAGGAGAATAACTGGGTTTGCAAACCTCCTAAAGCTACATCAACCTAAAAAGGGTGCAAAAAACTCTTAATCCTTTGGAGGGCTGGCATCTCCTCAGCAAGATGTGGGACAGGGCAACACAGGCAGCCAGCCAAGGCTGTGAAAAAGGAGGGTGAAACAGAGAAAAGCAAACTGAATTTCACTAAAGGCAAGGGCATGATCAGCCTGCCAGTATTGGGTGAAAGGAAACTCGTGGGCTTCATCTTTATAAGGCAGTGCTCACACTAGGGAGAAATTAGAGCCTGTAGCAAATAACAGCAAGTGAATGAAATACAGAATTTGTTGTCTTTTATTGATACAGGAGCTGCCAAGGGACAACTTGAAGGGTGACAGAAGACACTGACCAAAGCATGTGAGACATTTTCTGAGAAACCTTTTTCAGGGTTTCTAACAAGAAATAAGGGGGGAAAAAATAAAACAAACGTAACTACCAAAACAACTGCTAGGAAGAGTGAGAGCCCAGTGGCCACCCGGTGACAGGGTCATGCTATCTGGGCTTTTCCAGCCTTCACACTGAAAGCCAAAGTCAAATTTTAGATTTTTTTGGATGCTACACTGCAAGGCAACATTAAGTGGGGACACAAGAAATGCCATGCAGTTACAAGTTAAGCCTCACTCACCATGAGGATGGCCAAAAAGACCAACCCCCAAAATGGGCACAGTTTGTGCAACATCCATTCTGGAAATATTCCAAACTTGGTCAGATCCACGCCTTGGCAACCTATTGGCATAACAACCAAACTGATGGTTCAACACCTACTTCAAGATGGAAAATGGATTAAATGACTTCCAGAAACCCTTTCCAACCTAAATCATTCTATTATCTTAATCCAAAAAATACAAAATCAGCTGCTTGATAAAGATCTCGATTCTGCAGATAACAAAGATATTACGAATATTTGAGAAGCAGTTACCAGTTATTTTAGAAAAAAAAATAGAGAAAGATTGTGTGAAGCATGAAGTGTACTTGTATTATTCTTTTTGTTGCACTTAGCTTGTCACTGTAAAATGTCAAGGGAACAGTTCCTTTTCTAATAACAAAAGCTTCGCAGCTTTCTGAGTCATTGTCTCTTCAGCTGTGTTTGAAACTATATAGAGAGCCAATAATTTAAATGGGAGTTTTTATACTGATTCCAAATGCACCAGGATGAGCCCATTATATGGCTGCATAAACATCAAAAACAGGCACACAACTTTAGAAATAATTGATCATAAATAATTTAAAAATATTAACTGTTTTAATAATCAGCTTCTAGACTGAGCACAGATAAAAATATCTGATCAGAGTATTTGCTAGTTTTTAAAACTACCTTTGGGGTTTTTGGGGCTTTTTAAATGTAATTTTTATTCTTCTGTAAAAGTTCTGATCTTTGGACTAAGGATGCTTTCCTTTGGCTTTGAGGCTTACTAAAAACAGCTAAAAATGGAATGGCTAGCTTCTAGAGAGAGACAAGAAAGCTTTTAAGAATTTACACAAGGTACCCATCTGTTTAGTCTGCCCAAATCCTTCCCACCACTTCAAACATCCAGTGCTGTCTGAACTTAATGGGAAGGAGTAATCCAATTGCTTTCCACCAAATATTTTTATATATATAAGTGGATCTCCGATTTCTTGTTTCTTTTTTTCTTATTGACTTTTTTCTCTCCATCAGAAAATGATGGATTAAAAAAAAAAAAATAAAAAGAAAACAAATTTGACTCAAAAAAATCAATTTTTTTTGATTTGGTTTCCCATTTTCTTCAAGGCAATACTTCTGGATTTGTGCTAAAGCTTTTCCATCACTGAACTAAGGAGCAAAACGGTAAGTTACAGCTATATCTACACCCGAGAGCACCTGCTTTTTTTAAAGAAAACTAACCAAATTAATTGTCCTAAAAGCATCAATATTTCTGTTTTGCAGTTCTGACAGAAAAATGAATGAATATCTAGTTATTTCTGTAATATTTGCCTTGGCAATACTACTTTGGAATGTCCCTGTCGTGGCTGTTTGCTCAGACCACATCTGAGGGCAGCGTGACAAGGCTGCCTTGAAAGACTTCCACGGAATAAGAAGTCCCTCTGCAGCGCAGTTCCACAACAGTTGTGCCATCCTGCTGTGAAATGCTCTGCCAAAGACACATAAATTGCATTTGGGATATTAAGAAACAGGAAATTTCATAAACCATAAAAATTCAGACCAGCCTTAGGAATGCTCCAATTCATACCAGAGACAGAGGGGTCAGTTTGGGGTTTTTTGTTTGTTGTTTTTTTTTTTTTCCATAGAAAAAGCTTTTGATTATTTTCCTCACTCCTTTTGTCAAATCCCAACATGAAAAGAAATACTATTCTTTTAAATTACCTCTGTGGGTGTAGTGATGTGACAAAAGAAGTAAGAGGATTTGTAAGGATTGTTCCTATGACATTTTTTAAGCTTACATCAAAACCATTACGTACAATATTAGAGTTACATTTGAATAAAACAGGTTTTGTCAGAGCTGGTGAGGATACCCCAAGTTTTACTTGGATATTGAGAAATAATAATAAACTCCTGAGTCACAGATAAGACACTTTTTCTACTCTATATTACCTGTGAGTTAACCTTGTCTTGCCCTTCTAGCTATCAAAATGATTTTCTGCAATTATTCCATGCCTCACTGATTTAATTACAATATGATAAGTTGTTTCCCAGCCCAGAAAGCTACTGAGAACAATTAACAGGATGTTAAGTTTGGTTTTTTTGGGGATTTGTTGTTTTTTGGAGAGAAAGAATTTCTAAATGTACCATTTACTTTGACACTAGAAAGTGACGTGAAAACCACACATTTACATCTATTGTAATTTTGTTGGTGCTACTGGGTTTTGTCATTCTAATGCATTCTTTAGGATATTCCCATTTTATTTCTTTCTATGTTGTCTTAGAAAAAAGCCAACCCTGTGTTTCTCACAAGCACTTACAAGGTCAGGGAAAGCACAAACTCACAGAAGTTTACCAACAGTAATTTCTTTTTTTAATATTTAGGAGACTTTTATTAAAAACAAATTAAAATTCCTCTGAAAGCATATACAACCCTCTAGCCAATAGATGTCCAGCAATTTCTACACTGACAGTTTATCTGACAACCACAATTTTCAAAATAATTTTCAATTAGGAATGTGTGCTGTCTCAGCCAGGACAGGCTCCATTTACACCAGGATCTGTCATCAACCATCACTGACAAGGGTCAATCCTACCACGAATTTGCAGCAAACTATTTTTCTTTTTTAACACTTAACTTAGAAGCTAAAACAGTAGGTGCATTTTTTGTTGTCATCTTGTTGGTTTTGTTCATTAGTTTGTTTTTAAGTGTGTTGCTAACACAGTTTGAACAAAACAACCAGACGATATTTGATGTTAGATAAAACACAGTATTATTAAAGTGACATTTAATCAATGTTGCCATGATTCCACATTTACATCCCTGCACTGGATGAGGATATTTTCGCTAACAGATTAGTCACATGAAAAACAGTAAAACGTGCTCATTTCTAAAAACTTCATCACAGAAACAGACACCAGAGTATCCTTCTTCAGTTTTATTGTTCAACATTGCACATATAGTGTTAGAAAATACAATTCAGAGAAACCCCACAGCAAGAGCAAAGTTCTCTAAGGTTATCTTACAAATTTGCTCTGCTTCCAAATCCTTTTGGTGTCCTTCACGTCATACTCGGGTCTGCCACCACACACCTACCCAGGAGTTCACTGCCTTCAGGACTAATTGGGCCATAATATATAATACAACATAAACCTCTGAGGAAAACACAGCTATGCATGCTGCTACCTTGTATTTTTCCTCAGAAAATCTCTCTGTTCTTTGCTTGAATGGCCACAGGACATAAATGTTAAATCTAAAATCTTCAGGATAAAAACTCCTACTGGCATAATAATTTCTGACATGAACTCTACACCTATTACTTGCAAAAAAATTCTCCAAAAAAACAAAACAAAAAAGCAACTTCATTTAAACTCTATTGCTGTTCACAGGCTATATCTTCACTAGGGGTTTTGACAGTCACCATTTTTTGTAACAAGCACCACCTCCTACAATTTCAGAGCTAAGCATTATAAATTATACCGCAAAGGAAAGTCAGAAAAGGCTGGATAGGACTGAGTGTTTGGAGGATGGATTTATCTTGTTATTCCAAGTAGTGGTTTTGTGGAGCAGATGGAAACAATCTACCAAAGATGGGAGTACAAGATTTTTGCAAGCTAGTGAGCCCAAAGTCCTGTTACCTGATAACTGCATTCACTGAGCCAGCTTGGGACAGGAACCAATGCAAAGCACTTGTGTACTAACTAACAAATCCTAAAAACAAAATGAAAAATAAACCAAACCAAAAAAAACTTATCAAACTCCATTTTATTTCTGTTTGAGGTCTCTGCAATCTGTATGACACTCGCCCACTTGCACTCAAATACTTGATTCCTTTGGATGTCCCAGCCTGTTTTATGTGATGTGTGAGGATGAGGAAGAAAATCAACCACACAGGCAAAGGCCATCTTTCAAACCCTCCCACGTGTGCTGCTCTTCCTTCAGCTGTCCCCAGGCTCCCTTCTTGTCCTGAGGTCACTGCTTTACTTCTGTTGATTTTGCCATTATTGCACAGCCCACATGGACAGTGAGACACAGCAAAAGAACATTTTCCCTTTTACAATATTTCTTTTAATCTTTATATGCTACTCATATTCCCCTCCCCTCTTGAATCACCTGCCCCCACTCCAGGCTGGGGTAGTAAAAAAAACCACCACTTTTTTCATATATTAAAAAGACCTAAAAGAAGTAAAATTTAAGCATGACCACAAGCTCCCATGAAGCCAGGAAATATTATGAAGCCAGGAAAAATTACCCAAAACTTTAGAAAAATTGTTCTAAAACTTTAACACTTAAAAAGCATGAAGAAAAATAATTTGAAGATAAAACAAAAAATAACAGAGCTGTCATTCTCCTACTATTTTTTTTAAAGTTGTCAACTAGCAATATACTGAAGTTATGTTTAAATGAGTACATTATTTGCTTGTACAGACAAAAATTTATTTGTCAAAAGCAGTATCTTAACAAAGCTCACACATTGATAAAATACTGATCAGTGGATAGTCAGTAACAGGAATCTAGATTGGAATAAAGTATTTGATGTTTTCAAACCCAGAAAAATCTTTGCCTCCTCTGAACTGACAGGAGCCTGAAGGTGAATGCCACAACTAATGGAACAAATTAACACCCACTGAAACAAAGATAATTTAATATTAAAATGCTCAATAGTGCTTCTTATAAGAGACCTCAGTATTGTGAATGTATTTCCCTGAGGAAGTTTTTGATGCAGTATCTTTAGTACTTGAGGTTAAGTAGTGGAACTGGAACCATCAGAAGAGACTTGTCAGTTCTTTAGTGCAGCTGAGACACAGATTTCATCTGTCAAGAATTAATGCCTGTAACAACTGAATCTCCTCTACCTGGGCTGCTCTGAGAGCTGTCACTGACAGCTGAGGCTGCACAGCCTGCTGAACATTCAGCCAGATAATGCCAGGAGATGCTGGGTGTTTGTGCAGAAAGAAAGGAGTGCAGAGAAATAAAAGAAGATAAAGAACAAATAAAAATAAAAGGGGTGATGGCAGTAACTTTTCCACTTCCCTCATCCTGAAGGGGAAGTATATAGGAAAAAGGCAAATTGAAATTTTATTTGAGAAATAGCTGAAAGACCACCCTGCTCGTGCAACCCCCAATTATCAAAGAAAGATCGAATTAATCCATGAAATTATTCTACATTATTAGGGTGGTTTTTTCCAAGCTTCTCAACCTCCCCATTGTTCAACATCTGCTCGTGGCTAAGAACAGTGCTAAATGTCTCGGGTTCACACAATTGTTCTGCTGGCGAAAGTTACTTGCAGTAGGGATTTGCAGGGTTTTTGTTGCCAAACTTTGGTACACAGATTTTTGGAGAATGCAATGGCATAGAACCTGTACATCAGGGTTTTTGGTCTTCCTGCTTCAGGCCTGAAAATGCCAAAATCATACAACGTTCTTGTATCTGATTAGATGCCAACACCAGTGGCACTGGTTGCACTTTTGCTACAACAGAGGAAGTAAATGATGGAGAAAGAATTGCTAAACACATGAAAATCAGAAAAATGCTCTCAGAGATAAGGTAATAGCTGTGTTGGAGGGTACAGAAACAGATTAGGAAATGGATCAAAAATTGTCCAAGACATGATCAGGAAGGGCAAGAACCAAGTCTCGGCACATCTCTTTGCTGCAGCAGTGCATTGTCAGACTGTGGATGTGATTATATTTAAATTATATACAATAAGCCCCCAAATCACTCAGAGGTAATGAAACTCCCTGGAAGATTGCGATTCCTTTTCCCTGTGATTTTAAGCATTTTCTACACAACAATATACAGCAGCAGGGAGAGGAAACAAACCCTCCAGTCTCGAGAAGCTTTTTGCCTCAGTGGGGTTCCTGAAGTCTTGTTGATCCGGATAAAGGTCAGCATTTCATGGAGGAAGTGATTACAACTGTGCTTAGAGGAGCAGGGATTAAGCAACAGATCCAGAGTCTGTATCTCCCTCAATCATCGGGACAAGGAGAGCACATGAATAAGACTATTAAAGGAGCATTGTGAACAGTAGTAAGCAGTAATGACAGGGATTAGAATGATAAATCACCCTTCATATTGAGAAGCAGGCAGAGACTAGGAACTGGAATTCAGCCCTACCCCATTTTATTTGGAACAAAAGTGCAGTTAATTAGATTTTTAACTTCATTAGAAACACCAAGAGGGAGTTGTTTTAATGGGGATAATTGAGATACACCAAGTGTGATTAGAGATACAGAGGAAATAGAGCAAGGGTTCAGACATGGTGGAAAGAAGCAGGGGTGCTCCTTCAGATACTTGCATGGGAAACAGGTGAATTCATTATGGGTTTGAGATTGACACCCCAGCAGTGCCATTTAAACATTTCCAAATGCTGGTCTAGATTTTGAAACTGAAGCAACAAGGAAAAGAAATCTCCAGATCTTCTAGAAAAAATATAAGGTATAACTATGTGACTTTGTTTATTACAGTGGGGAGTCACTTGTTTCCAGCAAAAATCAAACAGAAAAAGAGATGGAAAAAAAATCAGGTGCTTTGAAAACTAAAACCATGTAATTACCAGGTACACTGATGTTGAGGGTGTTTTGAAAACCTACATGTGCCCCACAATCTCATGCTGCTCTTACATGACACTCCAGTGATACCTGACTGACCTTCTACTGAAATCAATAACCAACTTCAGTTTCACTTAATCAGAAGGGAATTGCAGCCTGAATTTCTTATGAGGCATGAGTAGCCACTGGAAAACTAGAAAATTACAAGGACAGTGCTTAGAAGTTTGTTCTCACTGAGCCAAGTAACTTACTGAAAAAGACAAAGCAGACAACACATATCCAAGTACCTGTCAAATTTGCCTCCTCTTCAGTTTAGCTTTATTTTATTTACTTGCCTGAACATATTTAGCAATTTGTGAGTAGAACTGCATGTGGCAGAAATAAAGATTACTATTATAAAACCAGGAAGAATGATAACTATTTGTGTTTCTTCGCCACATTGAAGACAATGTTTTGTCCACAATTAATTCAGAGAAATTAGATAAATTAATTAATATTTTTCTATCTAAATTAAATCTGCCAAGCAAGACAACTTCTTTATGAGCAATCACGAGATGGTGCTGCCTCAATACCTTTGCATGTGGAACGTATTTTTTATATGAGTTTCTTGTATCACCATGTGTCTACTTCAGACACCATTGCAAGGCAGTTGCATCATAAAAGAGCACATATATTTCTCTGTATATAAAACAAGTGTATACTCTATTTTCAGAGAAATTTGTGGGAAGAAACTGTATGATAGGCAATCTGTAAAAGCTAAATGAGTTGGTCCCTATTAAGGGTGTCATGGGGCTCCACATACAGCAGCGAGAGCATCCAGCTCATTATCCCTCTAACGAACAGAGCTGAGTCCCTCCCTAGACACAGGCCTGTAACCCAGCCCTTTCTGCAGCAAATGAAACCCAGAAACCATTAAAAAAAAAAAATCAAGTGTGCTTTCTGGTGCATTGCAAGGCTTTAAACTACATTCTGCTGGAGCGGTGAACTGATGGAGCAACAAATCCATTTCTCCGGGAAAGCAGGGCAAAAAGCATTCAGGCTGCTGCTGTTCAGATAGCAAAGATACTTAATGGATGTCTAATGATGTAGAAAAGATGGAAAAAGTGGATACCTAATTACTGCAAGGAAAAGAAAGGAATGGCCTGCCCAATTATTGGTTGAATTTAGTGTTTCAATCTTTTCACAATAACCTTAAAATCGTCAAACTGGGTAACAAGAAAGACAACAACAATGAATTCCACAGCCAGTTCATACAAGGAACAATTCCTTTTCTGGGTGGTTTTTCTGCCTTTCAGAATTTCTAAAGAACTGCAATAATACAAATAGCTGCTCCTTTAAGGAAACAAATCAGAATTGATTTTGTGGTGTTCCGCATGAAGCAAAGAATCAAGATAAATACAGTGTTCAGGTTCAGAGACCCTTACTGATATTACACGCCACTCTTAGGGACTCTCCAGCTAATAAATGTAAACTCACATGAGAATTGAAACACTATTCAATACAAGAATGGCCAGAATCCAGCACCTTGTTAACTCATCCATTTGCCTTTCACATTATAATAGAGCTGTGCTTGAAATTTTAACTGCAAAATGTGCTTTGCAGAGCTGTTCTAGATTTCTGTGGACCTGCAGACACTTCAGAAAATATTTACATTGGCCTGCTAGAAAAATTTTGCTAATGAAAATTTCATCCAATACATCCAATGTAGCTTCTTACATTTAACTGCAGGATTACTTACAGACCTTCATAGAATACAATCTTGAAATAAGGACTGTATTATGAAGAAGCAAATGACCAGCTATGCCACATTTATGACTAACTTAAATTAGACTTTGTAACATCTAAGAATTACCGGTGTGTTGTAGGATTGAGACCATTCATTGCTAATCTCTTTTTTTTATCTGGGTCAATAGACATTTTGAATAATGAAGTATCTTGCCAAGATGTTATAACAGCAGGTTTTATCAAAGCCTCAATCACTAGGCACATACTGGATAAAATCACTTGTTACTAAAACTAAAAATTAACCACAGTACACTATTTAGCTTTTTAATTACCTCCTTTCATCATTGCTGTACTCAATTTGCCCTTCACATTGACTGATGCGCAGTGAGAACACCACCATACTACAGTAAGCAAAACATATTTGTGCTCACTGGAGTGCTGCTTTCAATACAGAGACTAAAGTATCTTTATCTGTAACCTGCAGAAACAGTATGACATTTTGATTCATGAATAAAATTCATATTTTAAAAATGTATCACATTACATTAAAATAACGCCTTCCGTTCTGACATAAGACAAATCAGTTCCTTAACATGAATTATCATGCATAACTTCAGGCAGTTATAAAAAATTGATTTCAAACATTCAGTAATAAAAAATGACAACACTTCTGATGTCATCAATAGTGACTCTGCTGTACATTTTGAAAGGAAATCAAATTATGACAATCATTATTATTTCTATTCGTTTCCTCTCTTTGTTTCCCCTCAAAAAATGACAATGGACTTGAAGTAAAATTAAACATCTGTTTGCAAAATAAACCAGAGTGCTACTGACAGCTGCTGCCAAATGGTAAATGTCCTACAGCTGTCAGGCTCCTAAATTAACAATGATTTTCATTACAAACAGCAAACAACAAGCAAATTATGGAGCTGATTTTTTTCTCCATTCCACTATTTGAAATTTATGAAAAGACAGACGCTACTAGAGACTCAGCCAGAAAGAAGTCACAGTTTACTGTTTTATTTCCCAACTTGCAGGAAGCAAAAACTCAGACAAAATCAGATTTCCGCATAAGATACTTCATTGAGCTTCCCTCCTGTCACATCTTAAATCCCTTTTATTGCATCTTCCTCTAGGACATGTAAATAGAATTAATAATTCATTGAGGATTTATCTTTCTCTGCTGCAAATTTTGTCAATACGAAAAACTATTGAAAAAACATTTTCTTGATTTTTCCTACGTCTATTTAGATTTGTAAATACACAGGTGCACCAAACAAGCAGACTTTTACAAAACTTTACCTAAAATGCTTACTTATTTGTTACATCCGAAGTAGAGGGCAGGATTCTTTAGACAGCAATGTCCTTATTTCTAAAAGAGGAGGTGGCAGGGGAAGCTCGATCACGGTTCATAAAGTCAGACAGGAAAGGCTTGGGTGGTTCATTAAAAACCCTTCTGACTTCACTTGTTATGGTTTCCTTATCTACCTCCAAGTTTGGGAGCAGAAAGCAGGAACATTAGAAAGCACTAAAACTCGTTTGCTACTTCACATGGCTCCTTGCAGGGCATGATTTAAACACTCAAGCATCCTTAGAACAGTGCTGAGAACCTGGAAGACCGAGAAACTTGGCATGGATAACGGTCAGGAAAGAAAAATTAAAGTTTTAAATGTCCCACGTGGTTTTGTGAAACGGCAAATTAGGATACAAGTGACTTCTGATCAGTTCTGTGTTTTTGTCTACTGTTAACCTTAAAAAATAATTTTTTTTAAGGATTTCCCCATAAAGTCTGGAGAAAATACAATGATGATAAAAAGGTAACAAGATATAAGTGTCCTGTCATAAAGTATGTTAAACTTTTGTAATGCCTGAATTCCTACCTCACTGCACATCTGTACACAATCTTTTTGTTTTTACAAAACAGCTTGTTTTAGAAAAAGACATTTGTGAAAAAAATAATTATATGGACCAATGAGAGTAACTGCACATTCCTTCTGTTTACCACAAAATGTGCCATAACACCAATTTTTTTAATATAAGATTATTTATGCATTTTCAAGGTAGAATGTAAAAAAAAAAATCAAAATGCTATTTTTCGTAATAAAGTCATAACTACATTCCCCCTGTTGTGAGAGGAAAGATCACCACCCTTCTCCATACTCATTTTTTTCTCATTGTTTTTCTATTGCTTTGCACTCCTCAAGGAATAAACCCATCTTGGAGTAGCAAAACCATCAAGCTGTTTTGCAGCACTACATCTTTACGAACAAAACAACACGTGAATGAATCTAACTAGATTATACAGGATTACTTTATTAATTGCACCACAAAAGAGAAAGATTATCTAGAAGAACACAAAATTACAAGAAAATCCATTTATAATACTTTCTATCTGCAGTGGTTTCTAGCTGCTCTTGAGAAAACAGAGGCATTGGAAAATGAGTTGAGCTGTACATAAAAACCCAGCGTTGAAGGACAGGAATGGGCCCAAATCTACTCACTCCCAACCTATGTCCCTGGCCATTTGGAGCTGGACACATTTCTCTCACATCTCCTAAAAGTGAAGAATGGGGGAAAGTGAAGGCACATCAAAAGAATAGCGTATGGAAAATTGCACATTTTATATTTGTCATTGTTCAATGTATTCTCTGGCCTGTTAGGACTCACAGAGATATCTTCGTTTGCTATCTTAATTGTGTAGAAATACATAAAGCATCTATATAAAATATTCTATTTCAGCTATGAAATATTAAGCTACATTGCTATTATCTCTATCAAAAATGAAGTTCAGAGCTACTGCTGCTGTTATGTGGTAGCTAACTGGAAGATAAAGATTTTGTTTTTTAAAAAAATAGTAGTACAAAAATTATAAAAATTTCTCTGCACACAGAAGACTCATTGATTTTACTAGGAAAAAGAATAAAGTTATAAATAACATGAGAACTCTTATCTCCTATTGTTCCACAGACTGCTATCAAGAGCTCTTGCTAGGCAAGGAAGGCAGGTTGGTTTCTTTCTTTCCTTGGCTGTTTTATTTATTTGTAATAGAAAACTATCAGTAAACGCTTTACAGCTGTACTCAATTTCTCCACTATTAGTATTCCCATAAACAGTCAGGTAAAATTGTTGACATGGAGTGTCAGGACAATCACATGGGAAGACTGAGAGGGTAAATGGAAAAACATTGAATAACAAATTTAATATCTGATTCAAACAAGCAGGCTTTCTTTGTTGTTGGTTTTTACACTTTGAACATTTAGAGACATAATTTTACAATGAACTCCTCATAGCTCTTCAGCTATGTGCCAGCTGTACTCCTCCGCTTCAAAATAAACAATGTGATTTTTCACTAAGTGTAAATCCATGAATCTCCTTCAAGTACAACCCACAAGTACCCAGGAATCCTAAAAGGACATGTAAGATCATAATTTCACACCTTTTGTAGCAAACAGGATGCTTGATTTAAAGAATACATTCCACATAAAGCATTTACACAAACACCCTATTAAGCATAATGAGAAAGAATTGAGTTATATTTTAATCAGGTAAGTATCCCAAAAAATCAAGAAAAATTCTATGTATTGGGGTAAGTAGACCCTAGGAAAGAAAAGGAAATGTTTTAGTGGTGAAAACATCAGAGAGGAGCATAGAATCTACTTAGAGCACTTTATCACCTTAGTCTAGTAACCTGAATAAATGAAAACCATGTCCAGCTTCTCTTCCCTGTGCCAGCTCATAGAAAGTGATGAGGGATTTAGGACAAGGATGAAAAGTAGCAAACAAATTTTTCAGCTGTAACTGTACCTAATTCTTTGTTCTTTGTTGTTTTTTAAGTTCAACTCTGTGGTCATCTATCAGAGGTTGCTCTTATAAGACTGGAAATTGTTTCAGATGCACTGTCTCTTCCACCCACGTAAAGGAGTATGACAACTGGAATTTCTTTCTGGTAGAGGCAAATTTGTGCAATATTGGTTTTGTGAGAATCATAATATTACCACTTTTAGGAAGAGAGATTACATCTGAAATACATTTTTATTCTGAGCATCTCAGTTTGGCATTTCTGCCAAATGCAGATAAATTCTCCTCTTAATGCAGTATTAATGACGAGGTCATATATTAATTTATACACCACAGAGCTGTTCTGATTTTTGGGCTTTGTTATCCACGTGCCTTGTGCTCTGTTTCTGGCCCAGGGATCTCATCATGAGTTTTGAGTGTAGAGGAGAGATTTGGCTGCACACCAAGACAGTTTCAGGATGTATATGCAGTTATGAACTCCTGAGGTTTTATGACATTTGGTTCTTCTTTTAGTCTCTCCAACAACACATTTCAGCACAGTGTTTCCTCAGAGTGACAGGCCAAGTGACCTGAATGAATATAATGCTTGAAGTTGCAAGAAATGGAAAGGTAAATGTTCAAAAAGCTCTAAGTGGAGTCCATTTGCCCTCAGAGCTCTGAAGTTTGGGAGCAAGAGGACTGTCAGACTCGACATGGAGGTTCGAAATTGAGTGTTATATCCGAGGCCCAGACCCATGGACTAAGATTGAAGTTGTCCTCAAAGATATGGAAGCTTTGCTACCGTAGCACAACTATCTAAACGATTTTGCCGATACACGCTTGGTATGCACTCAATATGCCATAGTTTTTATTTAGAAGTCTGAAATTCTTTAAAATTCTTCTGCTCTATGATTACATGCAAACAAGACCCAACGTAATTAAAATCATGAAGATAATTACATATTCAGAAAAACAAGAAGTTTACACTTTTCCTCAAGAACTATAAAACATTTCCATAGAGATGGCTCAGAACACATTTCCAGAAACAAACAGCAGAGACAGTATGATGAATACAGTGCATTTGTGCAAGCACTAATGGTAATGAACAGTATTTACAGATACCAGATTTTAATTTGTTGGTTGTTTAAGCATGATATGTATAGCAGAAATAAATAACTCGTCTGCAGGAACTTTTGCTACATTTACCATACACGTCTGAGTTGTCTGAGAACTCAATTATTTCACAAGCCAATCACAAACTGTGGCTTCTTCTCTAACTGGTAAATTAAATATAACTTATCTGCATGTGGCCATCATTTACTGCCTTTAAAAATTAATCTCAGCCTCGGTAAAAATCAGCAAATGTGAAAGGAGGAAAAGATAATTACTGTCTCACAGTACTTGACTCTTCATGAGATCTATACCAACTGACAGATTTACTCTATTTGGATATTAACAAGATTCTCCCTGCCATAAAATTTTAATATGTGACAAGCTAAGAACTTTACAAAATGTTCTTCACGCTTGTATTATATTACAGAATTCTAAAGGACTTGCAGAAAACTGTTTGTTCTGTATTTCCCACCAATTACCTGGGTCAGACCTTTACCCACCCTTTCAATATCAGACTCATGAGACACTTCCTTGAGGAATAAAACAAACCAGCTGAGCCTAGAAACCTGGGGATCAAAGCAATCTAAAAGAGGTGATTTTCCATCACTGCTAAGAAGGTTTCAGTAAATATTTGTTGTCCTTTTTTTGGTCAATGGGGACATGCTTTAATCCATACTTTAATCCATACTTTAAACTTTCTTTGTTTAACAAGACAAATCTCCATTACTTGGAGGTTTTTCCTAGAATTAAGCACAACCTCTGAATATTAGCTGTCAGATAAAAAAAAGGCATATGTACTGTTCTACCTTTTAGGAAAAGGTAGAATGTGCTAAACCAAGCATGAAAGTCTACATGCAGAAAAATGGGATTTTTTTAAAAGGTGGGACAGTTCTCATTCACTTCAACAAAATATCAAAACAGATTGACCAAGATAGGGTTCAAAACCCTGAACATTTCTCTACTTCCATGTGATGATAGAAATACCACCATGCTCTGCTACTGCTCTGTTGTCTATGTAATTTCTATACACACTGTGCATCACGAATATAAACATAAACCTTTCCCAGGAAAGTTTTAACGGTAGGTTTTCAAAGACCTTAGAAAGCAAATGCATTCTGAAGTGCTCAGAAACCCAGTAAGTAAGGTTTAAAACAGAAACTATTATCAGAAGATGAAGCAATGACCTGGCCCTCCCATCTTGACATGTGACGTGTTGGTGTCTGATCAATCCCAAGAAACAAGGGAAAGAAAACAGGGATAGCAAGAGGACGCACTGTGAAGATGTAAAGAAGCAGACAGTGTGCAGTGTGACAGCTTGGAAAGGCCCAAACAGACAAATAGGAAAGAGGGATGAAAGATTGAAGGTATCCCAAGCAGAGTGTAAAATAAAAGTTTTTTCTTGTGTCTTCAGTGTGACTAAAGCACAGGCTTAAGGGTGTGGATAAATGGAATATCAGCTACTGTTTGCATCCTGGAAGCACATTTCGTACTGGCAGTTTCAGTAGAGTCTGGAAGGATTGGAACCTTTAGGGTATTTTACTATCATCTCTTGGTGGGAATGAAAAAAATGCATTAATTATTCTCAACTAAACAATTGCAGATAATCCATTTCTTTCTTTTTTCCCCCCTCACAATTCTAAGTCTTCCCACAGAAAGAGATGTTTGAGAAAGCAAGGTAGTGACAGTAAGTCATATTCAAATGTATTTATTCCCCTAAATTTTGTATTTTGCAGTCGCCCAGACAGCTAGCACTGCACATACATATGTACATGTCAAATGATTTAGGATCCCTTACTGAACCCTAGAACTACAGTTTCCCATTTGTCTGTGTCATTTTGTGATTGTCACAGCCAAACTGATCCCATGCACCACGCCTAGAAAGCACTGGGAAAGCTGCTACACAAATCTGAGCAAGTGTTCTACCAAAGCTACCAGACTTCACAAATTGCACAAAAATAGCTGTACCCAAACCTCAGTACTAGTCCAGGAAAGCTTCCTGGAAGACTCTGTACTTAGTTATACCACTAGAAAAAAACTCCATTATTTGACACTTAAACTGTAATAACATTTTATGGATCAGTTATGTCTAACTTGTGACTACGTTTAACATTTCTATATATTGAAGTAAGCAGATCAGGGCATAGTGGAAAAGTATATCCTTATGATTTAGAACAGGCCTCAAAAGCTGTCATTCTGTTCTAAAATAAAGTTATCACAGTCTACAAGGACTGAAACAGATATGTATTCATAATTTTAAAAAAATATTTGCACTCCCATCACACACAGAAGAAAGAAAAATACAGAGAGTTTGTTTCCTCTAAAGTTCAAGGTTTCAGAATTTTTCCATTATGAGTTTGGACTGAACTCTTTAAAACAATAACTGCTTTTAGACTTTTGCTTTTATCATCTAGAATAATTATGAAATAATTATTTCCAATGCTATTGTTCCAATAATAATTTCCAAATTATTTCCAACAGGTTATTCTATGGAAGCTGACAATAAAGAAGGTTTGTGAAGGTTGACTACAAACTCTAATTTAGATGCCATCAAATCTTTACATACAAAAATTAAAACTCCATCAGTGATTGCTATGTATGGGGCCATGGAGGGCTGCACTGCAGCACAAAATGCCATATTATGACGTTAATTTCTGGCACCAACAACTTTTAATAATGGTCATCCTTTCTTTGAGCAGTCTTGGGAACTGAGCTGATACTTACCTTTTGAGGTTAATAAAGCAATCATTGGGAGGAAGTTCATATTTCCTACATTTTTTCCTGAAAGGTACTTAATAACTTACTTTCACTTTCAGCAGCACATACACACATAAGATACCCACAACACACTGTAATAGGCGGTCATAACACAAAAAATTTTCGTTTTCCTCTGAACCTAAATTTCCAAGCTGCTCTTTTACTTTCCCAAACAGATTAGGGGAAGTGGTACCAGTCAGCTAATCTAGCTCTTTGTTGGCCCTGCAGTGTTTTGTTGACACTACTGATGCATATCCAGCAGCCTGAGAAGGCTGTAAGCCCCTGGTTCACTCTGTACTCTCTTTGAGGCAGTGGCAATTTCGTACTTTCATGTGCAGAACATCAGAACTGCAGTTCTGACTGTTACATTTTGTAGCCTCTCTTGACTTTTCTGCAAGAACTCGAGTACTTCACAGAAAAAAATCAGTGTTGAACATCCAGCATAACCTGACTAGCAGCAAGGAGAGAGAAGAAACACTTTTCACGATCCTGCAGTTGGTGGTATTTTACTGCATTCCTTCTCTGACAAGACCCAGGCAGGCTCCCAAACCAACTTCAGCCACATATGTTTAAGTTTCAGTGAGAAAAGTATGGACCTTAGTTAATTTTTTTTGTAATGATAATTCTATTTAGGACAGTAATAAAAAAAAGAAAAATCCATTAACTTGTGTTGTTGAATGTCATTACTGGATTAAAGTTTAAATCTTGTCTCTTTGAAAAGCTATATAAAGCATCATCACTTTATTATTAATTTACTTAAATAGCAAGTGCCTCAAGCAATACTGGTTATGCAGCTAAGAGGGGACCAGTCCTGGGGGGAAGACCAAGGAGCTTTACTGATTAAAAGCTCAGCAACACTCCAGGAATCCTCTGGATTGTCAAAGGAACTCTCAAAATATTCCATCTATAAACACAACACAACTTACAACAGGTTTTACTGCAGCCTGATGTGCACTTGTCTGTACTGAGCTTAAGAAAAGACTGTAAGTGTATTCTTGATCTGCTTTAGTACACATTGAACCAGGTGACTCTTAAAATTATTATACTGAAACTGGGAGGCAGCAAGTAGAAGCGCACTGCCAAGGATTTGAGGCTGTCCCACAGCCAGTGCCAGGGCTGGGACAAGATCACCCCCATGGATGTGGAAGAGGAGGGTGTTGGTCTCCTGTGCCCATCAGCAAGAGGAGTGAAGCGCAGGGTGAAAGGAAAGCAGCCACAAACCATTTTGCTGGTGGCAATTTCACAGCCTGTCCTGAAACCACTTGCAATTTTAATAACACAATTTACTCAATTGGTCTGAAATATCTTCAGCACAACCTTTATGATAGCATTTCCTTAAAAGCCTAAAAGTCACTATCGCCAACACTGATAAGCCTCTTTGAAATACTTTGGTCTGCTGCAAGGTCCATCTTAACAATTTTTAAGTCTTCTCCCACACATGGATTCAAAACAAGCAAAGAAATCCCAATTGTCCATGAATATTTGACTAATCTGTCCAATTAAATACAGCAAACAAAGTCTTAAGAGACAGGACAACATTTCTCTGGAGCTCTTTAGTTCTACAGACAAATGAGTGGTCCTAAAGCAAAGTTCACCTACCTTTATCAACTTCTTGAAAAGCATGATTATACATGAGAATGTGTAATAATAGAAAAATATCAGACAATGGTCATAGATCTAAAATGAAAGCATTCACCTCTAAACAAATAGATCAGGTTTTACTGATAAAGGTCCAATTTAGGCAATCCTGACTCTACAGAATATTCTTATTATTCATCTCAACTACAAGCATGGTTTTTATTCACCAGATAGATGCAATTTTGATCCTAAAGTTAAGAATTTTTAGACTTTCATGTGAAACAAAAGGCTAACAAGTTCAATTACGTTTACTGACTTGATGCTTACTGAAGGCTTGGAGTAACTTTTGAATATTTAGGCTTAAAATTGCTAACATTTCACGGTGCAAGTAGAACTAAATTTAGTCAAATGTGTCCCAGGAGAAAAAAAAAAAATTAAGAACATCATAAATTCCAATAAATATTAGACTCATTAACTGAACTTTACTTTAATATGCCTTAAAATACTTACTTGAGAATCACACAGCCTGTCCCAGTGGGAGGAGCTGTCCAAAACACCTGGATGCGTGTCCTCCTTCTGGGTGTGCTCTCAGTCACAGCCACGGGACAATTGCTCATGAACTGTGTTTCTTCTTCATCTATGATCTAGGGAAAAGTAAAGGGAAGAACGGGAAAAGATAAGGATGTGCATGGCCAGTGTCTCTCCACTATGTTTTGTCAGTTCATGTTTCCTTTGGTTGGAATATTTGTAATTCTCCCTGCTTAGCTCAGCACTACTTCAGTGAATTTATTTATAACACGCAGATTGCTCACTGAATTGAAAACAAAAAGCTCGCAAAGTAAAGGCAGAGGAATAAATCAGTTCTAGGTAAAGAGAATTCAGGCCTTTCCGAGTATCACTGCAAACAATCATTTTTGTGGATCCTGATTACCAGAGCTTCCTGTAAATATTAATGAATGGAAAATAATAAAAGATTCATAATTTCAGAAAATTGAGAATCCGTTATTTAGTCCAAACTGCAGACATCTTTGGGTTTTTGATTGATGTTTAACAGAAAAGTTTAAGTGGTGCAAATCAAAAAACAGAGAGGCTGATTTGGAACTGGTGTTCTAAGGATTTTACTCAAAGGTGTCATGTCAAAATAGCTTTCTCACTGCATATGTGTTTCATGGATTGTACTTTAAGCCTTCTGTTCATCAGATCTCAGAGAAATTTCACCAGAAACTGCTAAGTTTTATCTGGAAACAGGCAATGCTGTGATATCGCAAAATTTCTTTTCAAAATTGCTCAGTGGTTCTGTTTCATTTGGTGAAGTCACACTTCTCACAACATTGGGTCAAGATTCAGGCAATGAATTGCAAACCTTTCCACTTTGAGAAAGAAGCTGTATTTATCAATTTAGAGCAAAATTCAACTCCGAAGGAGCTTTTTCATATTCCTGGTGCTAACACTACACAATCACACACACACACAGAGTTTTAACAAATAAAAATATTAAAAATATTTTAAAATCTTCTTGCAGTAAACAAAGCTTTAAACAAACTTTTTAAACAAAAATATTTTGTAAAAAAAGTACTGTGAATTCCAAAAAAAGAGTGGCAACATCTTTAATTGGGCCAGATCTGCTTTAGTGAGCAGGCATCCTCACTATCTCACCCAAGCATACCACCAGCATTCCCAACCATTTTTAGCTAAGCCAACAAACATTTCCGTATTTCCATGGCAGAATGAAGTGGCACTGGCCCAGAGGAGCGCTGAGAAACTCGATTTAGCTGGTCAATAGGGCAGCAGCTAATGAGTTTTAAATTTAAAGCCATTAATATGCTTCAAGTTTTTTAACGCTTCGTAGAAACTGTGTAACCAAACACAATGTGAGCATTTGCTGGGTTTTAATTAACGGGAAGCTGTGGGAAGCGTGGGATCTAGTGGAGGCTAAGCTGACTGCACAGTTTCCACTTCTGCTGGATACGATTTAATGCATGTAAGTTGAACACCAAGAAATCCCTGGTCTACAATTCAGTTTCGGCCACCAACTGTACTTACCCTGCATGCCTTATTCCTGCATCAGTAAAATAAGGAAATAAAACTGCCTACTTATCTCTCAGAAAGGTTGTCTCAATTATTTCAGGACCATGTCAATTGACCTTTTATCCGTATCTCGCAGTAATTCATTCTCAATCAAAACCCAATTTTGGTGGCTGCTCTGAGAGAAGAATGAGTGATTTTATACCATCTCAAATACAATAAAATACTATTGCACGTTATATAAAAGCATGGTAATTCCTATTGAAAAGGCTCTTGGGAGGTCATCAGAAAGTTCTTAAAAATGACAGCTTTTCTAAAGAAATAGAAATATTACAAATTACTGTACAAATTACGCTTGGCTCCCTTGTCAGATGCAAAGTGCTGCTGTAGCATAGCCCACATTTTTGGATACAAACTTTAAGAATCTGTTCAACTGAGGTCAAGATTACATAACTATGTGTAAGTATGAATAGGATTGATCAGATGCAAGTTATTCAACAATGACCAATGAAACTTTTTCCCAGTCTAGCTTAGCTCTTGCCTGGCACACACACTCCATCGATTAACGGTTTTGAGAAGCCCAACTGAAATGACCCTGTGCTCTCCAAGTAACAAATCACTATTTTCAGTTAACAACAACTTAGCTGCTTCCATATCCCTAAAGGTCATTCCTCCAGCAGTCATCATTGTAGAGCTATCCATGGTGTGTTTGCATTTTAAGCAAATTCTTATCTCCAGGTGAATCCATCCTGCTTTTTCCCCCAACAGTGAATGTAACCACAAGGAACACCAAAACCAAATCCAACAACCTGAGGAGGGAGTTGTGTGCAGCTGTGAGTAGTTATTACAAGTCAAATTGATGACTTCACCACAGAAGCAGAACCTGAAATAAGTGTTTGAATTCTAGGTAGTCATTATGTGGAAGAACTCCCTTGTTCCAGTTGCAACAAATGAACACAGAAATTACTTTTACGCTTCTATTGCATACCTAATTCCTGCAAATTAACAATTAAAGAGTTCTCTCAAGGAATACAGATGCCTAAAATGAACTAATCTGAAAGTTCTGGTTGCATTTTAGGACATGATCCTGGAAGAACAGGAAGTGGCTGAGCCTCAAGGCTACATCACGATTTCCTGCATCACTAACCATCAAAGCAGAAGACTTATGCAATGAGCGTCTACTGGAAAAAACTGAGCATAAAACCATAATGTCTTCCAAAAAGCATTCCTTTGGAGAAAAATTGGACAGAAACTTTCTCAGTAAAGGCTCCTAATGTTGACAGAATACAGTACAGAACTCCTAAATTAGTTGGAAAGGGTCAAATGCCAGTTGATTTGAGATGATTAAAGGAAGTAATTTTATGATACATTAGAAAACTGAGAATTTTCCAGATTCTAGGATTTCAGATAAATATAAACCCATCTCAAATATATTCATTAAAAGATGGGTGGTTTTTTTTCATATCCATGGAGGTTCAATTCTTTACAAAAAGTTTGTTGGGAGTGATAAGAAGGGAATCCTGATTTATACACCAGGATTATAAATGACAAGATATTTAGGGAGGTGGATGATATTATTACGCTCACATGTAACACAGGAGAAAAGCAATAGAATCTTGGCCAATATGGGGGAAAAAGAGACATATCATATAATCCTGATTTTTTTTTGGAATCAAGTCAGACCACATAGGCGTGAAGGAAAAATTTGGCAGGGGAAAGGCACGCAGATTAAAATGTAACATTTGCAAAATTATAGCTTCCAAACCCCAGGTTATCTGTAATGGGAAGCCTTACATTTTCAAGAATGGGCCAGCAAACTAACCGCATGTTGGACAAAAATCCTAAAACCAAGAAATAAACACTTGGCCAAAGAAACTGAAACCTCAGAGGGAGGGATCTCTATGTGACTTATCCTTTCAAATCCACAAATGCAATTACATTAGATTTTAATATTCTACTTAGGTTTTGGTGTGGGTTTTCTGTTGTTTTGGTTTTTTTTTCCCTGTTATGATTGTAGCATTATTGGGCAAGTTTATTCCTTCAGGGAAAGGCGTGTAAATCCTGAACAAGATTCTTGGAGTTAACAGGGATTTCAATGAGTGTCACAACAAGTAGAACTTGGCTGAACTTGGCTAAATCTACAAATTTGAAAGTAAGGATATTACAAGGGAAAATTTACCAGCTCCAGGCTCAGTCTTGCATTCTTTGCATATTTCAAACACTGATGAGGTTGAAGACAAGTTTTGGGTGTTCCTGAAAAGCAGGACTGAATAACTGCTTAATTGTAAAAAAAGGAACAATTGGTTTTCTCAGAATTGGAACATTTCATGCTGAGTGACAGAGCTTGTTATATGTTTCTGATTTCTATAAACTGTTAGTCAAACAATCCAGTCAGTTATCCTCTTTATCTTTAAATTTAGATCAGTATTTAAAAAGAAAATTTTAAAAAATTCAAAATGCCATGCATCACAAGAAAGGGATTAGCATTGAGTACAAAAGGAGATGAAGTTACATAAATCTTCTGCTGGCTTTTGTCCACTTCCTTAGCTGAAACCACTGGCTAGGATGTTCAGGACCATTTCTTGTTCTGTGGACACATCATCACTTTCCACCCACTGAAACAGCTGCATTCTACTGGAACAATACAATTAAAGAAAAAAAAAAAAAGAACACAGCTAAAAGTTCACAAGATAAGGATCTTTGTGGGCAGATTTCTTCTTTCGAAGAGCTAATATGAACATTGAAAACTGTCTTCTCCTTGAGGAAACTTTCCAATTATAAAAAGAACATTTGGTCTATGTAACAGCAATAATATTTGGCCTTTAAGGATTAATCTCAAACAGAGATTATTATGTGGAATGTAAAACTAATGATGTACAAAGTCAGTTTAAAAACCCTGTTTCAAAGATATGCTTCACATAACCACATTCTTTGACTAAAGTTCACAGCATTTCTGTCAGAGTCTGTGCTCAGAATCAGAAGAATCAGAACTGGGACTTCTTACGCAGTATCAGTAATCAGTCTTGGGGCAGACTATGATTCTAAGATGTATAGAACAACTGAGCACTGCAGGGCTCTCTGTAAGACTGGCCATCCTCAGCAATGCACCAGAAGGCTGATAAGGGTTAGGGTTAGGATTTGATAAGGGTTAGGGTTTCTCTGGAGCACTAAGAAAAGTGCAGATCTATTGAAGAAAGGCATTGCTAAAATACACTTGTAGATTATCACTATGCTGTGGTAACTTCTAGCACAAACTCTACACTGATGTCCCACAAAGCTGCAATTAGAAATCAAATTTAGTATTGTAATCATTACCTGGGCAGAAAGATACTTTGGCTATCAAGAATCTGCTGTGTGTTGCTCTTCAGTCTAAAGAAACCTAAGCTATGCAGGCAGGGTCTGCACAGCTACTGTAGGGTCTATTCCAAGGTGCAATTCCAACAAAAGGAGAAAGAAAGCAGTTTGGGTGTGACAAGAGCCTGAAGAGCAGTAAAGATACAGCATTCCACACCACCAGATTTCACACTAAACAGCCTTTCCTGCCCAAGCCTGGCTATGGGAAGCTTAACAAAATAGCTATTTCTTCTTTACTTAATATGCATGAAAAGAGTAAACGTATCATATATATTGGCAGGTAACTGTAGCTTGACAGTATTTAGTCAGTGTAAAAGGCTATATTTTACTTTTCTTGCTGGTGTACTTTTCTTGCTTTTGAACTGCTTTTAGTAAACTCAAAATTATAACATTCTGAATTATAAAGCTTATGCTGAAGACTTATGTTTGTAAAATGAAAATGGTCAATTAAGTAAAAGCTGTCCATAAAACTCGAGAGATGGCTGAGCACAGACTGTTGTGAATTGAGGCACTTTTCATCCAAGTAGCCACTAAGAGGGGACTTAAGATCCGAAGTTTTATCTTTGTTTCCTGTGAAGTTTTCTCCTTGACTGCAACATTAACATCTCCATAAAAACAGTTTGGTAAATTGATTCAGGCTACTTTATCAAACTATATTACTAGGGGGTTTTTGACAGATAATCCAGCTTTTCCCAGCTAACATTATTTTTATCATCTCTAAAAGGGAAACTATATTAGGCACAAAAAGCTGTCATTACTCTCATAGCTATAAATCTCACTGGGTTCTATCAATAACTTCCTTTAAGAAGCAGCTATTTCAACTAAGGAAAATTCTCTCATTTAATGTTTAAAAAGCAATTTGCAAACACTAATTTCCAACAGGGAAAGGACAAAATCTTTATAAATTCTATCATCTTTTGAAATCCCTTCAAATATTCCAGCTTAGCACATCCAGTACTATCCAAGAACACCCATCAGAAACCGGGAATTATTTTGAAGACTGAACTTGCTTTTCACACCTTGGCACATAAAGGCCCAAAGTGCCCCAGCTGGCTCTTGCCAAAGAGAATCCCCTGGCACGAGCATCAGAGCTTACAAATTAGTCACAGCATCAGGGGCTCCAGCACAAGGGAACTGTGCAGAGGAACTTCGTGTGACGTTTTGTACAAAAGCAACGAGTCACTCTGTGCCTTGCATGACAAATGGCTTAATTCTACTCTCATTGTCTGGTCTCCAGTCTACACAGCAAAGTTTGCAACATTTGAAATGATGTATAAGGATTCTGAGTGAGATTGAAAATGAAGAAACAGGACTTTTGGCTCATTTTGATGTGCAATTTAATCAAGTTAGACCTAAATCTAGAGTAAATTTACTGAGGTCAGACTCTTTGCTGACCAATTCAAACACATTAATTTGGGGATCACAGGGTTTTTTTTCATTATATTCAGGCAGTAGCTAAAGAAATGCATTTCCTTTTCTATGAAATGAGAGGGGGTTTTATAGTCTGTGTAGAGTTTAAATTAGGAAGCATGAAATAACAGATGAATAAAAAGCAAATTTTATGACTGTGAAATGAAAATGAAGACATTTTACTTCCAAAAGTCTCTTCCAAGCATTAGGAAGCAGAGCTGTCCCACTGCAGCCCTAAAACAGACTAATAACCAGTGAGGATGATGGGGACACCGATGAAGGCTGTGCTGATGACCCTTAGCAGGTCCCTTGGGAACACAGTCAGCGTCAGTCAGAGCCATCCTCTGGCCACTATAGCTATAGAAAATAAAATCTAATATTGAAAAATTAAAAAATGGAGCACAGCCACTTAGGGTCCACACTGGCTCTCATGGATTTCTCACTTTTCTCTTGGATTGGAGAGATCAGATGTGCAAACAGTTCTTCCAAGATGACAAAACTAACACAACTCATTTCACATAAGATATAACCACAATAAACCTCAGCCAAGATCCATGCAGGGTTCTTTGTGGAATACTTCCACAGAGACATTATTTATACTCAGTGTTATGTTGTCAAACTGCTTCAGTGTGGACATTATTTATTTGGCAAAAAATAGCCACTATTCCAATCTGGTAAAAAATTTTCATGGGGAAAAAATAGTTTTTGATAAATGATGTCTCTCAAGTGCTTTAGCCTGGAAGAAACATTGCTTGCTGAAGGGGATATTGTATAGAAATCAACAATTTTTAGATAACAATCACTTGAAAGAAGTAAAAGTTTAAGGTTTTTGTATATTTCTTGTTCAGTCCGTACAGTTAGAACCTTTCATTCAACTCTATAATACACACGTTTCTCTGGAAAGAGAGAAAACTGTTGTCAATTCCCAAATATGTTTCCCACCACTATATCCAGATATATATAAAGCAATTAGCTACCTCATATTAAAGAGCACATTGTAATCTGATTTTCCAGATAGAGAAAAGCATTGGAAAGTCATTTAAAGAGCAAAACGCTTTTGCAGCATTATAAAAGAAAGTGATATAAAGCAAAGCAATGTGCATACAACCCTCGACTGGAAGTGAGACGTGACTTGTATTGCTGAGCAAACTTTCCCAAATCTCTTCAGCATAGTCTAGCAAGCAGGGATACAGACATTGAGCTCCTTTTTCAAAACAATATATTAAATGCTCTGTGATAACATATTATCCTTAACAGCTTGTCACACCTCGAATTGGGCTCAGGCTTCGTAAACAGGAGTTCTTTGGGAAGAGATTAAATCTGAGATTCCAGACCTTCAGCCTCTTCTGTGATGTGCCAATTGCTCAAATTAAATGGAAAAGTAGCTTAGAGAGTCAACTAGAATTTAAGTCAGGGAAATCCATGGAAGCCGTAAAGCTGGAGTGGCCCCCTGTGTACCAACCCTTTGTCTCGCTTTCGTAGAAAGAACAGCCAAATTCTATCAAAGATCTCCCAGCTCAGTGCATTGATGCTCACAGAACCCAGGAAGCAGAACAAAACCAAATCTGGCAAAGTTGCAGTTTGACAATTGCATCTTCTACACCAGAGTACTTTTCCAGTGTGTCCAGGGATTGTGGCACAATTAATTTTAAAGGAAATTTAAATAGTGCTAAAAAAACCAAGAACCTTAGTTTGCAAAAAAAGTCTATATTTTCATTTGGCTGCATAGTGGGATAAGAAGACAAATCTTTTTTACTTATTTCTCTTATTTATCTTGCAAAAACTGAGAGGCATTCTATGGGAGTGTGCTCTGGGACCAGCACTGAAGACTCTAATTATGATGTGGAAGATATAGATTTATAAATCCATTCTGAATTGAGCAGTTCACTGTCAGTGCAAGATTTTACAAAATGAACAACCTTCAGCCAGTCTCTTTTCTGAACTGTTCTGCTTCATGTATATCCTGAACAGAGGGGAAAAACTGACTTGCCAGCCAGGTAATGACAGCACTGATGTGTCTTCAAATCTCTGCCCTGTTTATTTTGATGACTTTCCCCCCAAGTTACCAAGCCAGCCTCTTCCCTGCTCATCTAGTGAAGTATTTTACTAGTTTTAAAAGGCAGAGGGAATCAAGAGGAAGAGGCTGAGTGAAATCCATCCTGAAGGAGACTGTTGCTGTGTGGAGAAGCACATTTTAAAGCTACGAAACTCTCTGGTGCAATCCTTGTTTTAATGGATCAGGGACCTGAACCTTCTCCTCCCCATCCAGGTTTAAATCCTTTTCCCACTTATGATGGATCTCTACTTATGACTGAAAATTTTATCTGGATGAAAAGTTCCCCCCCAAAAAAAACATTATGAAAATTGGTATATTCCATTAAAAGGGTCAATATATTAGTGTTGCATCCTGGAGAGAAAAGAGACAATGTTTCCCCAAAATATTAGGAATTCCTTCTGCCATTGGCTTGACAGTCCAAGACTGAGATTCCATCAGTTCTAAGAGTGCTAACTTAGAACTTTTTTTAAATATCCAATTATAAAACAAATCACAAAACTCCTTTTGCGTTAATTTCTGAATCCCACAAACAAATGTTCTTGTTTGAAAAGAGGCAAAACAGAGTTCTGAGGTTCCTCCCCAGACTTGGCTTTGTGTGTTACTTTGAACCAGGGAACATGCACGTAAACCAAACTCTACAAACACATAAAGCGTATTTCACACACACATTTCCCAAATCCATGTGGTAAAGAATTCGTTCTGTCTCAGCACAAACCAAAGACTTATAAATATGCACCTAAACCAACTTCCAGGTCTTATGCTAAGCATACAATTTAAGGCCATTAAAAAGTCAGATGCAGAAAGCTCAGTATCTGCCAGGATAAAGAATTGTTTATGGACATGTGTGTGGAAAGCTGAAGAACTCCCTAATTGCTATGAGCAAAACTCAGCATTTTAATTTTGCTAAATGCAAATTAAAATCTTGTCAGCACATTCTTAATTCATCAAAACAATATGGAACTTTTCATACCAGTACCAGGATGTTACTCAATTTCTGCAGCAACTGTCGTTATCTGCCTGAGCCCATGTGTCTTGCTTTTGTCAGTGCACAGAATTTTTGCACAAAAATACCATTTATAAATGCTTGAAAGAATGTGTCTTCACTGTGACTAATAGATATTTCATTAGTAAGGATGTTCTGTCACCATTCAAGTCCAGCCAAAAACATACTTTAAATTTCGTGGTCCAGAACTTGTGTTCACCCTCAAAATAAACTTTAAGCACTCACACAGTTAAGAAATTTAAATAAGAATAAAAATTACACTCTCATATTCATCATGAAACAATACTTGAGTGAAAGCATGATCTAATCCTAAATCCACTGTTCTTATCATCAGTTCTAGAAAGCTTAACTAAGAGCAGCCAGGAAAATGTGACCTTCATATCAGAACAAGACACACAGGCTGAGTGAGAGCTGTTACTTACTAATTACTGTAGTTTTGTAAAGTTAGTGTTAAATGATACTGATAGGTGTCTCTGCCATTTGAAATTAATTACATTATTATCTTTTGATAAGATTATCTTTCTTCATGTACTGTTGCCACAGTTGTATATTACCAACATCTTCAGCCCCATAATAAGCAATGCATAAGTAGTGTGGGTGCCAGAGAAATATTTGCTGTGGACTCACACAGAAGACATGGACCTTATCTTCTGCTCACACTGACACTTCTCATTTACATTTCTGTGGCAAAGAACTCCAGGTTCATTGTCAATTCAATTTGAAATTCGGGAACTGCCATTTTTATTTCAGGAACAAAATCCCAGATAAGAGCACAGTTGCAATGCCAGTCGATCAAAGAAAAAGGAATGTTAAATTTAAGGAGGCACATAAAACATCTGATAAGGAAGAAATTTTATAGTGGCTGGTCAAACAACATCTATAGCTCCTGCACTGAAGGCACCTTTCTGCATGTCAGGTGCTCCCTGCAGAGGGATGATAAGAGCCTGCTTTCCTGCCCAACCATGCTCTCTTTTCCATTTGTCAGAGCGTTAATTGCCAGCCAAAGGGACCTTTTCTAATTTTGACTTTGTGGGGTACAAAGTGCAACATGGGCTTAAGCATAGAGGGGGCTTCTTTACTAATACAGTCAATAATAATATTATTATAGAGATGACACTTTTCTGCAATACAATGTAACATTTGGCAGCAAAGTACAAAGGAAATGTTTCTTCTGCTCTTAGGAACACCAAAACTGATGAAGGTCATTTGAAATACATAGTAAAATGTGAGTCTGCACAATTTACTGGATCAGCATTTCTCAATTGCTTCGTTTGTTCAGGCTTTTCCTTTAACCTTCGTTTTAGAAAATATTACACTACTCAGCATTATGACTGTAGTGCCAAGAATAGCTACCTCACTTGGAGCTCCTCACTTAAGAAGGGATTTAAGGATTATAGAAAATACATATTTTTAATAGCATTATTGTCCTGCTTGGTGTTGGAGCTTTAAAGCATCAGCAGCTCTGGCACATGTGCTATTCATGTTCCTTGTGAGTGTCTCAATGCCAAAATATACATCCCAACCTAGTTTAAGCGGATTCCGCACAAATTCTCCTAGCCTTTGGATGACTGTGTACAGAACATAATCTATTTCTGAGACACTTAATCCACTGCTAAAACCACATTTACAGCAGAAATACTGGTGATCTGGAACTACAGGCTTTGTGCAGATAAACTGAAGAAGGCATTTACCTCCTTTAAAAAAGCTCTCAAATCTTTTGCTCAACAATTTGCATCCGCTGTCAGATCAGGAATGCTGCTCGTGCAGAAGACCTGCAGGAAGTCAGGAAGGGCTTCTGGCAGCACTGACAGGAGTTGTGAGCAATTATAAAGCCACCTCGCTTTTTGTGTGCCCGTGAGTGTGTGCCTGAACATTAGACAGAGTCAAGAGATAACAATGCAGGCTCTGGCTCCTCTCACTTTTGATATGCTGATGAACTACCAATGCACAGCTTCTCCAACTCCTTCCTTCCTCAGAGAGCATCACAGACGATATGGTCTGTTCATGATCAATTCCCCTGCCTGCTGCTCTGCCCAAGGCTTTCTATAAAGCCTAATTTCATGTTACCTTGAGCACCCTTCCAGCAAATTAAACCTGCAGGCTGAGAGTTTCCAAGAAATCAAAAAAATCTGCTTTCTCCCCTCCAGTATGAGAGGAATCGGATTCAGAAAGACACACTTCACTCAGACAGTGGTAAAGAAGCAGTCCAGCAAAAAGGAGAGTCTTGTGGGCAGTATAGATCTTTTCAAGAGTTTGGTAAGCTCTCTTCAAACACCGACTGAAGTCCGAGTCAGTTAAGAGCTGAGACTAAAAGAAAAGCTCACATTAAAACATGGTTTAGACGCTTTTTTGAATGGTGTCTTCCACTAAATATTCATTATGGGAATAAAACAGTGACACATATAATACAAAAGTAACTTAAAGCTTCAAGGGTTGTGTGTGTCAGTGGTTTTGTTTGATTTTGGGGGGTTTTTTTGTGTTTTTTTTTTTCCAAAGTTCTCTATTGTCTTGAATATAACTGTGTTTCCTCATGGCATAAGATGTCTGCTGGAGAGTATTAGAATCTTAAAGGAAATAAATATGCCAAAAGGAATTCTTAAAAAAATAGAATGACAAAGAAATTTGCTAATGGTTTCTAATAAAATTTTTCATTGCTCTGCAAACTGAACTATTCTGAAAAAAATACATTTCCAAGAGAGGTTGCATAGGGGACAGCAAATTCCTGAAGGACAGAAACACAGCAAGACCAAGGTGAGGAGGGAATGGGTGAAACCAGACCCTGCAAAGCGTTAGACTAGGTTTTCAGCTTCTGCTGCCTTGGCATGTTTTGTTTTGAAAAAGCACTTTTCTTTATATGTGTCAATGTGGTGGTTGTGGATAGATTTTCCAATTAAAAAATTGTACTCCTATCTTACCATACATGCATATGGCGACAAAAAACCTTTATAAAAAACCCCACAAATTTAGCTCAATCTCAAAGGGATTTAATTCTAATGATTGAGTTTTCAAGACTATAAAGTTATTTTATTTGAAATTTCATTAGGATGAGTAGAAATTCAATATATGCAATTGTAGACCAAGAGCTTGGTTCTTTTGAGGGGAGCATATTTGAAGTGCGTCTTTCTGAATCCAAATCTACAATTCTATGAAAAATATTTTTCACAGTGAGAATAATCAACCAGTTGAACAGCATCCACAAAAAGGTGGTTGAGCCCCCATCTCTGATTTTCAAGGAGTGGCTGGGCAAGGGTCACAATAACCTAACCCAGGCTCCATCTCACATGAATGGTTGAACCACATGACCTTTCAAGGGCCCTTCCAACCTACACCATTCCATGATTTTCTGAAGTAGGCATTCAATGAATTTCTCATTTTTTTCTATGCATTACAAAATGTGTATTTGCACTTCCTGGCCTTTTCTCCCTACACTTAATCTGCTACAGGTAGTTTTTCCAGCCCTGAACAAAGCTGCTTTCAGTCACGTTACTTCATTTTCTTTCTCACTGTGCTTCTCTCCAAAACACATACAGTGCAGCACCAAATACGAGTCCAGACAATACCACCTTCTCAAACAGACGAAGTGCTGGTGAGTAGGAATATAAATAGCTGTTCCTTTCTTCTTGACTCCCATGTGAGGATCTGAAGTGTATAACTGTGAAAGTTTTATCTGAGAATTTTACCATAGGTGGCACAAATAGGGTAACCTGTCTATCTAAGCATTTGCAGAACATGAGCATGGAAACATGAGAAATAACTCATATTTTCATTGCAGAAACTAAATATTGCCCTGCAGGTCAGCTCTAACTCATGAGGAGTCTCATGCCATCTTACACTGCAAGAGCTGAATTTTGGTAATACAGGAAGTCTGCCTCAGTGGTTATGGACAATCAATCACACCAGTGTTTGTTCAGAGGCATTTGATAGTTTCAATACTATTCTGAATTATTTCCAATAAATTTCAATGAAAAGCTGTATAAAGCTCAAAGCCAGCACTCTGGATCTGTTATTTTTCTGTGATTTTTCATCTTCTGGAGACTAATCATAAAAATTTTGCACAGGTACTTGAGAAAACAATTCTATAAGGAATGCAACTGTAAAACAACTTTAGTGAAGAAGGATAAAAAAAGACCTGGTTCAAAAAGAGAAAAACAACTTCTGATGGTCAGAAATTCAACCACATCTAAAGGAAAAATTAATTTGTGGGAGATACCAACACTTGATAAATGACAGCTGATCTCCAAATATTAACTATGTAATTAGAGAAGTATTAAAATTAAAGGCAAGGAATCATATTTAATAGATAAAATTCTTGTACTTCTTATTTTCACTTAAAAGTAAAACAAGCCACAACACTTCCATGTTGCACAGAGCACAGAAGGCATTACACCACCCAGTTTAGTAATCCAAAATACATGTAAATGTTGCTGTTTCTGATTCTGTGCCAAGCAACAGGAAGAACTAAAACATAGTATGAATCCAAACACATTTATTTGTTTAAGTGACTAAGCCTACAGTGTTAAAGAGTATTTGGAGGGGTTTCATCACTTTAATCCTGTAGTAGGAAAGATTTGCTTATCTTTTTGATACATACCAGGACAACAGCTATTATTACTGGAATTGTTTTAAGGTTCCTACCAAATGTATAAAATTAGACTGTGGTCCCTTATTTTAAAATTTCTGTATTTCACAGTCATGGTTGGAATGCCATACATTTAACAAACATTTATTATTTTATGTATGCACAATATTTACATGCAAGGAGACATAATTATTTAAACATTCCTGACTTGGGAGACAAACAGTGTATGTGAAGAGCAGAACCCCTGAAGTTTAGTCATGACTCAAGTGTGATATGCAATCTTGAGCAAGTTCCTTCAATATTTAATCTTCTGTAAAATGGATATGATAAATTCACATTCCAGGAAAAATATTTAAGGAACTTAGTTTACATAAAAACTTTGGAGTCTTGATCAGAAAGACAATATAAAAGAACATTTGAAAGCTGTATTATATCCATAAACATAAAAGCAAATGCGCAGCACTGACAACAGAAAATCCTAAGGACAAGTCTCAGTAAATTTAACTAGAAAAAACTTTGTTATGATTTTTCAAAATTCAAGAGAATTTATCAATTATTATTTAACAATGAGTTTAGCATTTTATCCTGCCTTATATATTTATCATATTTTTAATCTTGCAATATTCCTTTCCATATTTATCTAAGTTTAGCTTATTAGGCTCAGGCATATCCCAAGTTCTTACTGTAAATGATGTGTATAGATGTCAAAATATGAACAGAAATGGTCACGCTCCAGGACCAGCTTTCACACAGGTTGTATCAGGTTTGTTCCTCCCAAGAGGAAATCCCAAATGTCTCTCACAGTCAGCAGAGAGAAGGCAAATGGGTTCAGAAGCCTACGAACACACTGCCATGTACGCAATGTTCTCCCTGTGAAAGCTGCCACTTGCATAACATCTGCACCACACACAAAGCTGGCTGTTCAGAATGTGGGTTTAGTACACTTGGCAAGTAATGTAATCAGTGGAACATCAGATGAACTAAAAGAAAAAAAATAGACAAACAGAGTTTTGAGAAGGTACCATATGGATCTTTTTCATCCTTTAGGGAAATCTTCAACAACGTCTAAGAAAAAGTTCCAAATTATTGTTAAGATCATATGGTATTGGAGCTAAGGCCATTATATAAGCCCAGTGTCTAAATATATCATAACCCAGTTCTGGTTCATATAAGCACTTTGTGTAACCTTTGTGGACAATAAAACTGGGTTACTGAAAGATTCTAAAGGAAGCCAAGAAACTTCGCACAGTCAAAAACCCCATTGGTCCTCTGCATGCAGCTAAAACAGAAAACATTTATGATTGTCTTAATCTGGGATTTATCACAATGTGTGGGCAGATTTTCTTAACAGGAAGGATTAGTGGGGGGGGGGGGGGGGTGATTTACTAACTGGAGGTTTTTCCTTTACTCCTACATCTGGGATTCCCACACTATCATGTAAAGAGAGGCCAGAGCAAAAGGACAGCAATAAGAGGAGAACTGCCACCTTAGCAACCATTTAAAATACCTCCCTGAAGCTTCCAGAAAGAATTCCTCACGTAATGGTGTAAAATAGGGAGCTCATTTTCCTGTGAAAGTGACCTATTGCTCGAGAGAGATTGTAGTGAAAAGCATTTCTCCATTTTCATTATTTGTTTGCTACTTTATGTCCCCTCTGTCCCCTTCTTTGTATTCTTCCTATTTAAGAGCAGTCTGTTAGATAAAATAGGTTTGTGACAAACAGGCTAAAGAGAGCAATATCAGGTACAATTAAGTCTCCCATACAAGCAGAGTCAACTTTACTCATACAGTTGAAATAAGGAAAATAGAAAAAAGATTAAATGAGCTCTAAGAGAACAAAACCCTGATGTGTGCCTGACAAATAATGAATAAACACTGGCAATGCCCTAAGGAACCTCTACTACACTCCTGACTGTATCGAGATATATAATCATTAAAGTTATAGAACACTAAGTACTAAAGCTACCTCTTACATGCCCATTCTTTTAAATGTTTCTTTTGAAAAGAAATGCAGGTTCAAATGAGCTGTGCCCACCCACAAGGAGAAAAAAAGAGGCAAGAGCAGCAACAGTGCCTCAATTCACATAGATGAGAATAATTGGAACCCAGTTCAATCTGTGAAGTAAACAGAAGCAGGATGAAGGCTTTTCAATTTACACCTACAGCCTACAAATTAGTAAGCAGTCTGGTAGGATGAGCTTGCCAGGGATTGCATAATAACCCTACCCCCAGCAACAATGCAGGAACGGGGAACAAAATGGTAGCTCTATACCAGCAGGGAATTTCCCTTTCTAATTACTGAGTACCATGAAAAGCATTCTCAAGAGCTAAACGTCAGCTTTTTGTGCAACTGGATTGGGAATTTCTTCATTATTTTTGGTTTATTCTCATCTGAAAATTAATTTCAATGTTGTTTTTAGAATCAAAAGTAACTGTGCATAAAAAATACAAAGTGTCTTCCAGCAAATATTACTTGAGAATTTATTGGGTAAAATAATTTTTATTTTGTATCAAAAATTCAACAGATAATTAAGATAATTAAGGCTTGTTTAAATATCTTGCCTATATCACCATTATATATTCACTTCTCTAGATCAATTGAAAACAAACTACCTAATCCAGAAAATTTGTTTTTTGCAGAACATGTGGTGTACATTCAGATCCTGCCTCTTATGCAACCATGAGAAAAATAAAGCTGAATACATGATTTTCTGTTTTTCTCACAGTAAGTGAAAAAGAAGACAAAACAGAGAAAAGGGGGATGGTTTGAGATAATTTTTTTTTTTTTAAAAGCAACTTCTGAGAAACACGATTACTCACAAGAAAATTTTCTGTCCTATTTTAATGATTGTTCATAGGTAGATTTCCACTTTGGGTGGTTCCCAGTAATAGATCCTTCCAGGGGGGCAACTACTTGGAGTAGGAGTCAAGAATCATGTCAGAAAACAAAATTGCATAACCATAGTGGTAAGTGGTATATATTTCTAGATAAATCCTTGAATTTTTAGTGCTTATAGTAAGTCAGGCTCCTGTAAGTCATTCCTATAAGTAGGTCTCCTGATGCTATCAGGAATGGGAATGTCCATACCATGGCTTGAGGAACAACCTGATTCAGCAGTGGTGTGTGGTGAGGCCATATCTACTCATGGCTGTTCCCTGGTGTTTCTCTGCTAGACTCACAAAAATGAGACACTGAAGAAAGGACCTGGCTCAGCCAGTTTTGAAGGCAAGAAAGCTCCTTGTATTGAGAAAGGTCACAGAGTGAAGGGAGCAAGTCAGAGAAGCGGGAAGGCAGAGATAACCTCATCTCCTGCTTGAAGAGAAAGCCAGATCTCCTGACTGATTAGGCTGACAGTCCTGCACAGGCAGCAGGGCAATTCTGTCAGAGAAAAAATTAGCAGATGAGAAACCACCCATAAAACCATTAGTCTTAGAGCAGCAATGACCATACTCAGGAAATCCACACAGGTTAAGTATTGAGGGACAGGCTGGGATCAGCGTGAACAGTTTGTGGAAACGTCACAGAATGACAGAATATGCTGAGTTTGAATGGCTCCACAAGGATCATCGAGTCCTGGCCCTGTGCAGGACCATCCCCAAGAATCCCACCATGTGCCCAAGAGCGTTGTCCAAATGTTTCCTGAACGCTTTACTCTAATGAAAGAACCCCTCATTCAGGTGATCATTAGGCAGAGGTTGAGGTGGACAGCAAGCGATTGAAGGAAATCAGGATGTGGGATAACAGAACAGGAGAAATTCTGAGGATTGAATTTGGTCCATATGTCTGAAGAGATCCTTTTGTGTAAGTACTTTCAGCTAGATATCCTTACAATCCCAGACTTCCCAAACTAGGGGTCAACAAGGTCACTTTGCACTGAAATGATCCAATACCCTGCTGGATGAGACAAGTTCTGTAGAAGTATGAAAGAAACAGAAATATTATGTGTTTTTTTGGTCTGGGACTCCCAACAGCCTGGTCAGGGAAAGAAAACTTCTTAGAGCTACATGCCAGCCTTCCTGCACAGTTTTCAGACAAAACAGACCAAAGAAAAACAACGCATCCTGATCAGAAACCTGCTGCAAAGCCTCTTGAGTAAAGACTAGCACTGAAGCAAAACATCTGATGAGATTAGGATGAGAGGGCATATTTTTCAGTTGCATGAGTCCTTGCACATCATTCTGGGAACACCATTACGGATTTCCACTCATCACCGCATGAAGTGAAATGACCAAAGCCATCTACGTAGGTACGTTAAGATAAAGTACCAAAAGGCAAACATGCTGAATGCACCAGAAACAAAAGATATGGTTGTTTCCTGAGCAGGTCTTGTATCATTGTGAGGCAGAATAAATGCACTGGGCTCAGATGATGAATGAGCCTGGGTGGTTAGGTCATGAGAAAGAGCTATCACAGCAAAGATAATCATCAATTACAGCTGTTCAGGGCGGCAATGGGAGTTGAAACAGTATCCTTTGGCAAACACTGAGAGGTCGCTAGCACCATTAGGAAGGGAAGGGTTGCAAAGGAGGACTGGCAGGGTAGGCCACAGCCAGGTCTGAGAAGGCTACCCATGCAGTCTAGAATAATGGAAGCTAAAAATATTGTCACTTTAATAATGCAAAAGTGCCTTCTGAATTCAGGAAGCAGTTCTCAAGACAACAGGAATAGCAAGCAGTACTTTTAGTCTAGCAGCAATTAATACTGCAACAAGTTGCAGTGAGAAGTGACCTGCTTCAATTCACTATGAAGCCTGAAGGAAGGATTTTGCCTACAGCAGCCATTCATGAGTGAGTCAGGTAGGTAAACTCCTGAATTTAAAAGAGTCATTTTGCTTCTAAGTCATCACTCTTAACACAGTGAAGAGAAAAAGGAAGAAATAAAAGAATAAAAGAAAGACCTCTATTTAAATTTAATTGGGAGATTTTCTGCTGGCATCTGTGTACCTTCAAAAGTCCAGAGGACTGACAAGAGGATTTTCTTACAATCCATACAACCTGGAGAAATCGTCAAGTTGAGCCTCAGCCTTTATCGTCACCTTCATTCACCCTTCTCCCCTCTATCTCCACTGTCCCAACCACACGATAGGAAAAGAAAACACATCATGAGAAAACACTCTCAGGTTCAGAGATAATTCCGTATGTCCACAGCCTGTCATTGTTGGCTGGAAGCTGACAGGGCTCATTTGGAGAGAAGTGGAGGAACAAACATTTCCCCAGAAAAGCCCTTCCTTTTAAAGCCCTGTGTCATTCTGGGGGTGGCATGCATGTCCAGATCCATAGTTATCACAGTGAGGATTACACACAGTGATAGCTGGAACAGTCCAGATCAGGAGGGAGTACCTGATAAAGGCTTTCTAACCTGATGTAAAGGGGAAGCGCAGAGAACAAACACTTGCTCTGAGGTCCCATTGATTGGAACTGACATGCTGAAGGCTTCCTGATGCTGCAGAAGGGCAAACTACATCAGAGGTAATTCTTGGAGCATTACAGAAGGGGACAGGAGCTGAGACACAAGCATGCTGATCTCTCTGTTAGAGATACAAACAATCCAGAGTAATTGGTGAGTGTCTTAGGTGAAGCTGGTGAATTACAGGTGACAAAAAGGGAAATCTAGGAAGGAAAGCCTAATGGCAGCATTATAAATGAAGAAAGAGATGTTGAATAGATGTTTCAATGAAGCTTGAGCCTACATACATCTAGAGTTATAACCCATGACAGCTGCCATATGGAAACCACAAAGCATCTGACTGTTGCCAGAGGAGTCAAAAAATGTCTTTCCTAAAATTTCACATGGCCCAGGCGTCACCATCTGAAGAAAGATTGTCTGAGAGGGGAGTAACAATGAGTTAGGCAGTTCACCTAGGCTGGGAAAAAAGGGATATGTGAAGTAAATCCCGTTAGAGTCACTGAGACAGATATGTCCACTTAAACACTGCCTGGGGAAGAACATACAGCTCTACTGATTGACAAAACAAAGTTAACTGGATCTGCGCTTTCAAGAACCAGACTTTGTCTCACAGTGAAACAACTGCAAACACAAAACTGGCCTCTAGACTAGAAGCAAGACCTGAATAGAAAACCCTCCTAAGGTATCAAATAATCCTAAACCCCAAAAGGCCCAGAATGGGACACTGATGTGTCTGAAGAGCAGATTGGGATCTTCAAGGCAGAAACGAACAGTGCTTCCAGTGTAATTTCCTCTCTTGAGGATTGATTTGTCAAGTGTCAGTGCCAAATTCTAGGAAACAATTCTTTAATGAGTCTCTTTGGAAGCCTCTTAGAAGTCCTGCAGTTAAATGCTAATCCAAAGAACAGAATAAACGAATAGATATTTTTATTGAACAGGAGATTTAATTAGGCAATTCTGATATTTTACCATGACGTAGTCTGGCTCTGCTGCATTGGCAGAGTGCAAGGCAGGGCAGAAGTTACACTTGAGATAACCCAGCTCCGATAAGCCTTGGATCTGAAGAGGAGTCTGGAGTTTTAGCTAACCAATCTCAAAAGGCATGCTTCCTGTTTCTGATTTTACTGTTTTTAGAGGGTTTCTTTGGTTTGTGTTTTGGCTGGTTTTTTTCCAAAACAGAACTTGAATCATCACAAATTAAATATTTGTTTAGGCATAACCCTTTCCAAAAAACATAAACTCTTACTGAGACACAATCATCATTTGAAGTCATTCTCAAGAAAAAGCATTTCCCTGGCAGACACAAAAAACCCAAAGAAAGACAAAATTAGATTAGATTAAAGAAAGAGAACTAAGTTTTACATGGCCAGAAGTTAGATGTTTTTTTCCACAGCCAAGCAGGGAGATGGGGAAAGGGTGAAGAAAAAGAAATGTCAGAAGAGAAACTAAATCCAAATTAACTAAAACGCTTTTAGTTTTAAAAGTGATGGTAGTGATATAGGAAGAAAACCCTTAGAAAAGGCACTCCAGCAAAGTTGAAATAAGTAAGTGGTCAACAAAAGTGTGAGCCCAGGCTAAGAAACTGAAACCCTTTTTTTTAGCAGCCAATCAAGTTACATTGCAAGTACAATTTAATATTTATTTCGTCTTTGTACAAGAGTAGTCCAAAGATGCACTGTAGCAAAATACATAACAAAATATTCAGAAAATTCTTATATTTTCTGAATTTGGCTGTGAAATTTTATGGTTTGAATCATTCATTCTAAAAGACACAGCAGCTATGTACACAATCAGCTGGGGGAGTGCCCAAGGTGTAACAAATGAGAGTTGGGACATGCAAAACCTGAAAAAGTAAAAGTTTCTAGTTTTTACTTTTTTTACTATGCACACTTTTTTTGCCTCATTCATAACACATGGTGAAACCAGAAGGAAGATTTAAAGGAAGGAAGCAAAAACCCACACAGTCAGAGTCCAGTTTGGTTTTTCTACAGCTCATCAGGAGCAAACAATGACTACCAGAGCCACTTCCCTTCTCCAAGTTCCTGGTGCTCATCACTCTCCTACATTACCTTTTACTGTTCTAAAGCAAGGCATAACCACATCCTGAGACAATTTCTTAACTAAACCTTGCCTATAAGTGGTTCAGGGTGAGGTTTTTCCAGTGTACCAGAGATATTTCTATTAATTCTCATTCAAAGTATTCACATTTTCCAGTCAATGCTAAAGCTGGCAGTGGCAGACCCTTTTTTTGGGACTTTTATTTTTAAGCTCATATTTAATCCCTGAATATCATGATATGGAAATTGGAGTCCTAGAAAAATGGATGAAAGTGTTCATCAAGGTTAAACAATTCCACCCTGCAGGAAAGGTGAACTAGACCTTGGTTTACTATTATAAAATATAGGGGGTTTACGCCTAGAATAATATTTGCAATAATTCTTATGGAAGGAAAATTTGGGAATACTCTTGTAAATGCAAAAGAACGGGAGATGTAAATTTTACAGACTCAGAATTCATGTCTACTTGCTTTAGTCTACAAATTCTACAGCTGACATATTCTGAATCTCTCCTATTTAAAAGACTCCTGTAATTATAGCTTTGGATCATTACCTCCATATGCTTTTAAGCAGTAAGATGACAGACTGTTTCAGTGATGAGATGCTGGGACATGGAACGTAGAGAATGCGAACATAAGCAAAATACCTGCAAGTTCTGGTCATGTGTTAAAGAAAACTACATCATTTCATACACCTCAGAATAAGCTATTTACAAAATAGCCCGATGAGTTTATATTGGGATACAAGATTAAAAAAACCAAGCGTACAAGCCCGATACAACATCGATATGACACAAGTATAGCTTAATTTTTAATATTAAAAGCTTAAAAAATTGCAGTCATCAATTCCTTTAAAAGCTCTAAAACAACCTTTTCTTATAAATAAATGAATAAATAATTTGAAATGGCTAAAAGCCTTTTAAGACTGCTTTTTTCAAAATGCACTGCATCAAGTAGATGTAAGATTTGTATAAAATGCTGGAACACCGCATTTGAGGAGCTGATTTTCTAAGAGGTTGTAAAAAACCTTTTAGATTAAATGCCTTGCTAAGTACATCAGTCAACTGAACAGCATCAAAAGAACAGGCGACCAAAAACAAAGGACACGTTTGGGCTATTGTTTCAGGGACTAGAGATAAAGCACCACTTACTTAGCTGACTACTCCGATTTTCCTTAAATGTTTTCTTCTTCAGCACAGCCTCAAGCTTTTATAAATGCCACACCTTTAATGAAATCTTTATTCTTGCTACTGCTGTGTCTGCTCACTTTCTTGCATTGGTTTTGCACTGGTGGGACGTTAAATTCAGTGACCTAAACCAAGATTTTTTGGTTCAATCTAGAGCAAAAAAATAAAACCAAAAGGACACCTTAAGGAAAACCACTATGATGAAGGCATTTAACACTAATCTATACAAAAAGAGCCGGCATAACATACAAATCTAACCATTGATTATGTCAAAGCAGTACAAAGTGCCTAATTTGGAGTCTTTGCGATTCAGTTTATCACTGCACAGGAGAAAAACTGGTCAAGTTTGCACACCGTTTTTTGTGCTGGGTGTTTAATTATCAAGTATGTTCTCAAATAGCACCAGGTTTTGGAGGACTGAACGGCATTTTGAAGGACAGGATTGTAGTTCATAACTTTCTTGATAAATTGAATGAAGCTCTACATTATAAAATTAAAAAAAAAAAAAGAAAAAAGAGTGAGAATGCACAAACAGAAAATGAGGAATCACAGCAAAGACAGCAACACTTGCAGGAAAGGATTTGGGGCTTTGTCCTGCACCTCCTGTGCAATACTCGGATGCTCTTTCAGTAAAGGCAAGTTGCATACACTGAGAAGATTCTTCCTGAGCATAAGGCACTCCAAAACTGTGCCACTCTATGGCACTCCAAAGGATTACTCTATCCAAATTCTTTATGATTTTACGCTGAGGGTCCAGATCGACTCCTGCGCACAGTTCTGAGGAATATTAGACTGAAATCTCAACTTAACTGCAGAAAAAGCAAAGTTGGAAGAAGACGGCCTGCAAAGAAAATACGAAAATTTCCATAAGGAACAGGTAGAGAGTGTGTGGAATTGGAGGGAGAATAAAGGAAATGTCACAATACCTGCCTCGTAAGGTATCAAGAAAATTCTTAATTTAGGAAGACAATCTCATAAGAGTGCAATTTCACCACTATTAATGAAGACTCAGTTTGGATGTTAGTAAAAGCTCTACAAAGTTGTCCTTAAATTTTCTATAAAATATAATATATTGAAGTGTTTAACCTTGGAGAAATGAATTTGTTCTTATTGAATGCTTCAGAAGAGATTCACAAAACATCCACCAAAAATTTTCTTGGAATACGTATCCTTTCTCAGAGAACAAGGAAGATAGATAAGATGAGGTTCAGCACTAAATTTCTATTATTCTACATTATTTATCAGACCAAATCTATTACACTGCATACATACGTTGATTAAAATGGCCTGTACAGATAACTCTTCTGTAGTCAGTCAGGGGTGATTGTTGCCCTAGGGTTTAATTTGCCTTCCCGACAATTTGCAGACTGTTGCTAAACATTAGGAAAGAGAAAGATCAGCAGTCTGCATGACAAGAGCTGCGAATGGTTTGTGTAAGGAGGCCAGTGGGACAGATACCCAAAGCTTTCAGAGAACCTCACTGCTCTCCTGAGCTGTACAATTACCTCTGGCATAAGTAAGAGCCCTATCACTATATCCCCAAATTTCTATGACTGAATTTGGCATCTTGGATCCCTAGCCATATTTAATTTAGCTATTTAACATGTGTTTGTGGGAGACAAAGTGATTTATTTTAAGGCTGAATTGTGACTTGTGTGTACTACAATGACAAAAAAAAAAAGAAAAAGGGAGTTGTAGTTGAATTAAGTAAACAAACAAGAGTAAAATCAGATTTTAGAGTCTCAGCTGTCTCAGAGGAAGACAGATTTAGGATGGTGGAGTCCAAACTACGCTTCTCTAAAGCTCTCAAGTATACAGGTAACCAAAAAGGGTACAGAAAAACACACCTGTCCAACCAAGAATTTTAGCAGCTGTGCTATTTATAGGATCACAACCCTGCAGCTTGATGATTAATGAAGATTGACTGTACCTGGTGACCCGCAGAGTCACACAGGAGTGAATGAGCCATGACGAGGTCACGGCAGCTGCTGAAGTCCAAATGGGCTGCAGCACCGCCCCCTCCCCAGCCGGACTGTGGCCCTGAAAACAGTGCTGTCCCAGCTTCGGCGCACTCATCCACGGCAAAAACTCAGTGCTAGTCCTTCTTCCCCCCCGGCTACTCCACCCGTGCTCCTCTGCAGGGCTTTGGGGTTCTATCCCTCCTGGTCAGCCCAGCGCTCCATACTGCGCAAAGCAGCAGCCGCAGCCCCGGAGCGGGCTGGCCCTGGGCACGGAGCGGGGGCAGCTTTCGTCCGTGCAACACGTAACTCACACTTCAAACCTCAGTTTGAAGGTGGTGCTCAGAGGCTTGCAAATCAAGTGTTTTCCAGTCTCTAAGTCATGGAAGGAAAGTCTTATTTGGTCAGCTTCCATTTCTTTCTATACTGATTGTATCGGAAATTTTGTAATATGAATGAAGCACTTGCTTCAAGCAGCACTTTATTTTGACTATTATTTGAAGAGTAGTTTTGTCTCCTCATGGAAGCAGAGGCTTATGCCTCAAGTCCAAAAGCAACATTCAGTCTATTGCCACCATTAAGGAATTTTCACCGAGTTCTGTTCCACTGTGTAACTCTTGGAATGACAAATGCTCCATCTGAACACAGGGAAAACAAAACTGCGAGTGGCATTCAAGTTCCTGTACACACAGCTTTTCCTTACTCTGCACAGCTGTTTAACCACACTTAACATCTTCACTTTCTAATAAAAACACAGTGAAAGCCCTTGAAATAAACATCTTTTTTCTTCTGGTTGCTACTACCCGGCCATGATAATCTGTATTTATCACTGCAAGCATTCTTTGGAGACCTAAATAAGAATCTTACATCTGTATCCACAGAGGCAGAGCAGTGAGACACCATCTGAATAAACTTTAGGGAATTGTACTAACACGGGCTGAGCATGGTGAGTACTGTTTGTGCCACAGATGGACAAATTTATTAATGGATAACCTTTGAAATTCGCACCTACCAATAAGAACACTGAGTTCAGACTGCAATCCGTACAATGCAGCCAATTAAACAACTTTCCCTCAACTGAGATGCATTGGACTTTTTTTTAATCTGTGTAGAACTTCCATTTGGTTCCCACTCTGCTAACTTCAAAATGCCTCTGTACTTCAGCAAAGCTCAGTGAGTTTCTCATGGGGAATTAGACAAGAGGACAAAACTCAGGGCAAATTTTTCCCATTAGCCACAACCATAGAGATGTTAACAACTGAAATGAAGAAATTAATGGTGACAAGCTTCTTTTAAAATAGATGAAACATCACTATTTCTACTTCTTAACGGTAGCTGATCCTTCAATGCTAGCTTGTTCTTAAAAAACCCAACTTTATTAAAAATTTCATACTCAAAAGAATTCTCCCAAATAGGAATTTGTTTCATTTTAAGGAAGTTGGAGTATTCCAACCTCAAAGAAGTTCTCACTTATTCTAGATTTTCTTACAAAACATATGAAAACCAGGTAGAGGTTTCTAAGCAAACTCAACAGGAAAACAGGGTGATTACTTGAGTTTGCACATCATATTTGCTATACACAAAAATATAGAAGAAATATAGGAAGAGATGCTGATTTCCGTCTCCTGGCAGATCACCAAAATTGGAATTTTTGCATATTTCCCTTGAAAACCTGAGACAAGTGCAGTCTTTCACCTAGGAATCATTATTAAAATTACTATCAATATTATTATACATCCTGTAAATTATAATTAATATCACTCAACAATACGTTTAAGCCTGGAAAGTCAAACAGCAAACAATACCATATGTGAGAATCAAACTGACATGCATAATTTCTACCTTCTTTCACAAATATGATATATATTTGCAATTTCCAGAATTCCCTGCATGAAGTAGCTGAAAATACCAGTTTGTGAATCATCGCTCTGGATTCTAATCCTTTTAATAATAAACATTTCATCCCACTGAATGTATTCATTAAGTAAAGTACTACTGAGCATAAATAAAACAGCAGAATCTAATTTATGAATTATAAAACAGTCATTACAGCCATGGTAAACACTTCTTAGAGTCATATTCTACATCTCAGTGGGCAAAAATATCAAGGCAAAGAAACACAAAGACCAAAAATGTGAATAGAACAATTTTGATGTTCACTTTGGATAAAAAGTTCAGGTGTCCTAGCCTCTAGTTCAAATAACTGATGCTCATTTTTGACTGTAAGAATGTGGGAAGCCAAGCTGAAGTCCAGGTACAGGACCCTTGATCCCTTGAACATGCAGGGAATAAAAAACATGCTATGTTTTCCTCATGTCAACACCCACAAATATTAATGCTTACTTAAACAGAGCCTGCATTCTGCTGTGCATATAAAATTTCCCTTTGAGCCAAACAGTAAGGAAGACTCCAAGGGGTGTAGGTCAGGGAAAGTTCTCTCACCTGGAAAGATCCTGCATGGTCTTCTTCTTTGTCACCTTCTTTTCCTTCCTTGAGGGCGATCAATGTGAACCCTCGAAAGTAGGCAGGAGTGGCAGCAGAAAGTGTCACTGAGAGTGATGAACAGAGAAATAATGAAAACATAACATTAATTGTGAAATCAGCCACTTGCATATCATTTCACAGCTTGAAAGGTGTGTGTGCTAAGCTGGCATTAACAAAAGCTAGAGCACTAACAGCATGCAGCCAGGCCAGCCAGAATACAAAATGTTCAGTCCAAGTTTCCACATAAACTGAGAAACACTGGCATGATGTTAAATACTTCAGCTTTCTTTCTTTTAGCTCCACCTTTTTTTAAAAGCAGATTGATAATCTGCTCAGATCTACAGGAAGGTTGTTTTGTTGGTAGTTTTGGGGTGGGGACACATGTGCTGGGGGTTTTCCTTGTGAGGGTTTTTTTGTTTGTTTTTGGGGGTGAGGGGGTGTTAAATGTAAGGGAACATCCTTAAATATTTGAATGCAGTTTTTGTCCTGTTCTGAGCACAGACAAGGTATTTTAGTACACAGAAAGTCTCTCTGTAATGCCAGGTGACCACATTGCCTGCTCCAGCTCAGCCACACTCAGCACAGTGCTCCAGCTCCTGGAAATGGGGGATCTCAAAATATCCTTCCTCCACTTCATCCCCAGGGCAAAACAGGACACAAAGTTACACTCATGCCTAAAGCTGACCTCTAAAGCTTGTGCTGCCGGCTCTGACTGCAAAACCAATCCCACACATCAGCAAACATCCTTCACACACCTGCGCTGACCAGGAAAGCAGTGCACAGATAACACAATGCTGACTAAACTGATTTTACCATGCTCAGCATCAGGATTAAATCCCTGATTTTATGCCAGTGCAAGAGAGCTTTATATCAACTTTCTGTTTGCCATCAGCAGCACCCAAGCACCAGCCAGCAACACTGGAGTTCACAGAATCACAGGATATTCTGGGCTGAAGGCAGCCCACAAGGATCATCAAGTCCAGCTCTTAAGTGAATGGCCCCTACAGGGCTTGAACCCACATTTTTAGCACCAGGCTCGAACCAGCTGAGATAATCTCAGGGTCAGCTGATGCTCCTTTGAACACTATCAGAAAGAATGAGACAGAACTTTTGAAATTGCCAAACTCTTCAACAAGTTACAGGAATCCTTTCCTGAAACAGGAGTAAATTTGAGGGAAAAATATTCTAGAATTCAATAAAAGAGACAGAAACTGAACCGTTAATGCTTTTAAGAAGCTTTTACTTTAAGCATAATGCAGACAGTGTCACTCGTAGTACTTTATTGTCACACTCCCCAACGCTGACAGGCACAATAAAAACTGAAGACCACCCACAGTTTTCAGAGCAAACTGCAGCTCCCAAGGCTGCTCCATAGAGGAGTATCCACAAGAGACTCCCTCTCACACAAATAAGCCATGAGGGGTTGAATCACATTGCTAAAAATTAGAGATTGCCCCTAAAGATATGGATTACAAAATGTGCCTTTCATTTGGAACATATGGAGAGCTCTTTGATCTAGAAATTCAGTAGTGGAAAAATATAAAATAGGCTATTTGAAAATTTCTAGCATTATGCAGCTGTCTTTGTGTCTAAACCCCATGGTGTTTGTACAAATACCCAACTTTTCTGACTGTATGTGAAAAAAAAAAAAAGGATTGGAGAGATTAATTTCAGTTTTCAACTTTTTGACCAAGTGCCATGCTTAGACCTATAAACCTGCAAACACTTGTACAAATCTGGGGTAGCATGTGGCATAAGAGCAAGTCCCCCAAATCACAAGATTTTCAACACACTTTTCATGCCATGGAACCTTGTTATGAGGTTAAATGTCATGTTTTTGGAGGGGAAAGAAAATTTCACATATTATATACCAAAACTGAGTAGCAGTATAATGCCATTAAAATTTCTGCTTACATTACAAAGTATTGCTCCAATTCATTAATTCATTTTCTGACAAATAATTACTATGATTAATCCAATTTTGTAAACTTCTGCAGCTCTAAATGAAAACCCACAGGCAGCCTCTCAGTTACAATAACTGAGAGCAGCACACTGCTGAACTCAGAGATGAACACATTACTCCTGCTTGAATACTGATTCTTAGAAATTAACTGTCATAAAGGTCTTTTATGCACAACAAATTTTTCCATATCATATGCAATTAAAGACTCTGAATCACTATGAGTAAAAGGTTACACCAGAAATACTTAAATATGTATGCAAGCAAACAGAGAATCCAGCTGTGAATTGACTCAACAGTTTTCATTTCCCTCACAGAGTTACACATCAAACCAAACAGTTTTCAAAATTCCAAACACCTACCTATAAAACAAAGATCTGAAATGCTACAGAAGCATCAGGGGGAAAAAAGCACAAGGAAGGTAATTCCAAAGCCTGACTCATAGTTTTTGAATGCCTGGGGTTAGCAATACTCCTGCTGCGGTTGCAGTCATTTTAACCCCGAATAAATCCTTGCTCCCTCCAGCAGGATGGTGCCGCCCTCCCCAGCCCGCGCTGCTCGCTCAGCAGCCGCATCCCGGCAGCTGCGATCCCAGCTGGGCTCGGGAACACATCCAGCTGAAAAGTCAAACAAGCCAAGCCCAGCCGGAGAGTTCAGCTGGGTCCAGCCCTGCGCGGCTGCTCCAGCGGCGGGGACGCACGGACACGAGAGAGGGGCCAGCAGGGCAGGGAGCCGGCCGAGCAGAGCAAAGCAGAGCAGAGCCGAGCCGAGCCGAGCCGAGCCGAGCAGAGCCGAGCAGAGCAGAGCAGGCTCACGGGGCTTTGGCGTCTGGGCAACCCCAGCTGGAGGATGGCAGGAGGGATGCGTGCTTTGGTAGCCCTGAGCTAGGCCAGAACACGGGGCAACACCTGAGCTGAGAGGGCTTCTGTCAGTGCTCTGAGCTGTCCCTGCGCCGAGGTGACACCGCAGCACGAGGGCTCGTCCCGAGCGCTCCCAAAAGCAGCGCTTGTTCTGGGGGTGGTTCTGGGGTCACTGGCTCGGGACTGGGTGTTTCAGCACAGAGAGGATCGCGCTGCCCGGGCATCGCTGCGAAGCTGTCAGAGCACATCTGGTTTTCACAAGAGAGCGACTCTGTTGCATAAGAGCAGAGAGTTCTTGGGCTAAACTCTGCCATTTTAAACAGCAGCTGAGTCCTGCTCACACTGCGTTCACACTAATTAACTCTCATTGAACAATACGAACTTCCTGCAAAGATCAGTTAAATCTCAGTGCAGGTCTCAAAGTTAAGGATTTCACTTTAGAGGGAAGATTACATATCAGCAGTTACTTTTGTCTGCTTCCATCCCTCCGGCAAATCTCTAATTACTTTAAAAGTTGCACTTTGGCACACACCTTCAACATGTTCCTCTTTCCCTGGTGTACCCAGCTAAAGGTGGGGTGATCAAAGCAGTTGCTCCTTTGGTTTCAGGCGGGAAATCTGACATTTCACATCCTACACAACTGCGCATCCTGTGTGGTACATTGCACAAGTACCAACAAATACACATTCCAAATTATAGGCATTTATCCATATTTTGTGAAACATGGGAATGGCTGATACAGTCACAGAGTAAGTGCTTGTTTGCAAAGTGTTTGCACATTAAGAGGAGAAGAAAGAAATAGAAATAAAAAGATTCAACATTCCTTAGAAGTTCCCAAACTAATGCAATGGAGCACAATACCTTAAATGAGCCTTTACTCAAAAACTGAGAAAGTGAACTGACTTACAAGTGGAAATTCCACTAAAACCAGAAACAGCATCCACACAGAATGTATATTTAAGGATTATAACTAGTCTAATCCTCCTTTTCTTCTTCAGAATAACAATTTCATGATATCATAGGAAAAAGTGTGTCTACTGCATGTTGGCATGTGAAATGGACATACTACTGCCTTTCTGTAGGAGCAATTTTATTTACATTTTAATAGCATGAAACTTACCTAATTTTTTCATGGAAATCTCATGCAATCATTAATCTAACTCTGCAATCAATAGAGCCAGGACTGGATCTTTTCAAGGATCATTACCCTGTAGCACCATCCAAACTTAAGGCTCACTTGTGCCTTTGAATGCAATGAGAGTGCTGACCTTCAGTGGAAGAAAGAACAGCTCCCTCAAGGCCCAAGGTAACCAGAACAGAGGAGAGGACCTCAACCCCAGGGTGGTGGGCCCACAAACCTGGTCATGCAGGGAGAGCTGCCCACCACATGCATTTGGCTGTCTGCTTCACAAGGGGAGAGGCAACAACATCGCAGCCTGAAATAGCAGGCAGGTGGAAGCCACTTGTACTGCAGCAGAAGTCCCAAATAAGGTGTCACAAATCAGCCATGCCAGCTGCCCTGTGCGACACCACAAAGACCACAGCCACTGGTGCTTTGTTAGGCATGAGGCAGCAGGATGGATCCCCAGCCCTGCTGTTACCACATTTTTAATTATCTGACACGAGAATGTGCCCTTATTTTGTGCTGCCAATGTCTTCAGACAGAGAAGGTGAACACCCATTCAGAGAAGTCGTTCAGTCCCCATGGCCACTGTTTTCTATCACAGCTCCAGAGGTGGAAAACCAAGGCTTCACAGATCCATACACACAGATCCAGTCATGGTTTCCTCTTAGGGCAAACAGATTCTGATTGATCTAAAGGTGAATAACTGCAGGAGAGCCATAAAAACTTCCCCAAAGGCAAACAGCAGCTGTGAACTGTGGTCTCCTGATTCCCACACTGCAAGAGTGCTGAGATATTTCTTTCAGTCATTGCAGCTTGAGAGTCTGATGTGCCACATCAAGCACTGCCATGAAGATAGATGGATGTCCCTATACTGTCACTTTTGTGGAGCACATTTGCATGAACAGTTAATTCCTGTGTTATCCACCTTGAAAATACTAGTTTACTCCAAGAGTCCACTAGGGAATGTGCCAAGGATCCAGATTGCATTAAACCAGGCAAGGGGCCATGGAAACAGGAATATCTGGCTCCAATGCTAAGGAGGTTGCACAAATCTTCTGCCATATTGCATATAGAGTAATTTTCAGATAAACAAACAAACAACCTCCTACGGACCTGCCATAATATCTCATTTTTTTAATCATTAGTTGGATTTTCTATCCTTTGGATAAAACAATAATAAAGTTTCAGTTGGACTAAATAAATGCCTTTGAAAACAAGATCTCAAAACTTTCTGTATGTTGTTAGCCTTTAGTGGTGGTGTAGATAACATTTATGTTACAGCAACACTTACTTGTGTTCTCCCAACCATTCAGGAAGTGTCCTTAAAGAACCATCTACACACCCTAATGGGCCACCTGAATTTTTCAGTCCTAAGTATCAGAAATGTAGGCAAATATTTTGTTCTACATTTTAACTTTTTACTATTAGCTGTAATGTTCTTACTTCCAAGGAGCTATAATAGCCTAATGTGATTTTATTAATTGAGTTCCTAATGCCAAGACCTAATATCTCCAGAAAATTAGTTCTGCTAATTCATCTGGGAGTTTCTTTCTTCCTACATTTCTATGCAATAGAAACTTCTTTGGTAGATGACTGAAAATGTCCAACAATATTTCTACAAAAGTGAATTCCAAAACTTTTAAAGAATGTTCACGTTTGTCACTATCAAAGAACCTGGTACATCTTTGTCCTGCTTAGTAGATGCATCAAACTGACATGTAACATGAAATCTTTCAGACTCAAGGCACTAATCCTAATGTCTGCAACAGATAACCAGCTTGTGGGAAATGTGCATTTCCTCACATCATATTAAAATAAAACAATTCTTGAGAAAAAAGTCAAATAAATATAATGCAAAGTTATAGACTGATGCTCAAAACAGGTAAATCACTGCTCCAGATATATTTTTCAGCCTTTAAAAAAACGCGATGATTATGCTACATGTGCACTTTTTTCTCCCTATCTATACTAAGATTCCCATGTTCATGCAATGGGAAAACATTGCTCTTTACCCTGGATCTAAGAAACACTTAGAAAAATCTCCCAAATATTTTTTCCAAAGTGATACCTACAATGTTAGTTGTGGTACCTAGAAATGTCCAAATTATTTTTAAAGTTCTTTTAAAATATAAAGTTAACAGTACATTCCAAGGTTTCTTTCTGCAGGCATCGTATAGTGAGGCAGGAAAAGTGACCAAAACCTGCCTATGCCTATTAATTAGTAAAATTCCCCCAAATGTGCTTTGGAAGTTCATTTCAAGGATTGCATGTGACATGCTCAGGGAAGAACGAATGCCTCCATCTCTTATTTACAGTGGTCGTTAGCACTGTCTCTGCCTCTTTCCTGTTTGAACCATCTGTTCATTTACCCAGAAAGAAAAAGGGGTGGGATAAACGTAAGTGGAAAATGTGGGAAGTTGGCAGTGTGCTGCATCATGTTTGCCCATATGCTAACTCATTATATTAACATTCATATTTCAGGGCAAGAACAATTAGGTCCGAGTTTCCTTTCCTTCCTGCTGAATGTTAAAGCTTCTCCCATGCACTGGGCTATATTTAAAGGGATAGGAAGAAATCCCACAGAAGTAGGTAAACGGGGGAAGAGTGTGGCTTGCATCCCTGCAACTTGTGATCTTGTGCTAGCGCTGAGCCGGTAGAGAGGATTCATAAAAGAAAGGAAATTCCTCTTAATGAGGAATGCTTAGGAGTAAAGTGATATACTAAAACCCAACTCCCTCTCACTTGTCATGGAAGCATCCCCAATAAAGTAATGCGTGGGAGTATATTCCCCTGTCTTAACCCACACAGTTACACACACACACGCCAAGAAGCATCCAGAGATGACAGGCAGAGACACGTTACAGTTCCAGAGCCACTTAGCCTGACCATTATCGTTAGCATGGCATGTAGAGGATGTCCAACTTACCCCGGTAACTGTTTCCAGGCTTGTAAAATTCTGGATCGCCCTCCACCCTGAGGCTGAATTCATTGTACCCTTCCCTCCTGGTGCCTTGGGCTCGCAGGATCCGACTGCAATATCCCTCGGATTTCGCGGCTTTCTCCAAGGTTTCGTCGGAAAAACCCTTCGCCACCAAGGGGAAAGTCAGCGCCAGGAGCCGCAGGGCCAGCGGCTGCAGATGCGCTCCCATCCTCGGCGCCCCGCACAACTTTTTGTCGCCGGGGCGGCGGTGCCCGGGAGAGGGGCGGCGATGGGAGCGGGCCGGGGGGCACGGGGGGGCACCGAGGGCAGGGCACGCAGGGCACGGCAGGACGAGCTGAGCGGTCCCGGGCAGCCCCAGCCGGCAGCGGCCCCCAGCGTGAGCCTGCCAGGTCGGATCGGAGGGACCGGCTCGGCTGCTGCCGGCGAGAGGGAGGGGACAAGCGGGGAGGGGGCAGAGAGGGAGGGGAGAGGAGGGGAAAGAAGGGGAGGGAAGGAGGGAGGGAAGTCTGATCTTGCCCAGATCCCGAACTGAAGTGCTGTTTTGTTTCAGAGCGTGTGATTTGCAGCTCGGTAGTGTTTACTTAGGCGAGCTGAATTCACAGGGTTTGGTGAAAGAGCGGAGCAGGGGACGCTGCTGTCTCCCAGACACCCAGCGCAGAGCCGCTGCCGCTCGGGCTGAGCCCACAGACCTGACATTAATCACCCGCATTCCTGCCGAAGTCTATAGTTACTGTAGGGATAACAAGGCTCAGAGAATTTCCCGACACCCCTCCGGTCTTTCTCCAAACCAGCAGACATGATAAACATTACCAGCTAAACCAGCGCAGATGGACCGAGCAGCCCTCGCTCGCTGACAAGCGAGGAGCATCGGCTGCAGCTGCTCGGGTACCACGGAGCAGAGGGAGAGCTGCGGGGAGGTGGCCGTGCCAGAAACACGACATTCATCTCCACTGTGCACAGCAGAGACTAGGGCTGTGGGAGTGTGCTCCCAGCAGCTGTGAGTACGGTTCACCTCAGTGAACGTGGGAGGTCTGCTCCAAGAATCGGGAAAATCCCAGCAGATGCAAACCGGAGAAAGCAAGGAGAGAGCAGGGCTCATTATCTTGCCTTTACACAAGGCACACTGAGGCGCAACGACACTGAATGACTTATCTAAATCCACAAAAGAAGATTACAACAGTGAAAAAAAGAAAGTGAACCTAGACCCCTGGGGTCCCTAACTCCAGGGTTTTGATCCTAAAATGCTGTTGTTCTCTCTCTCTCCACTGCTTTGTAAGTGGAGGAGAAAGTCGGAAAGGTCTTCAAGCAGTACCTGAATACTTTCAGGATGATAGATGCACAAGAGGGCACAAATCCCTTTCTAACCCCTTTCTCCAGGGTAGGATTGTAGCAGATGGATGAATGCAACCACATTTATGCATAACTTCCAAGAAGTATGAGAAATAGTAAGCAGTCCCCTAAGGCACTTGTTAGCATCATATAGGCAAATTTTTGGGTTCCAAACTTACCTTTGGAAGTTGATTAGCAGCAGCCTTGCATTGTGTGTCAAATCAAGGTGTTTATTTAAGGTCTCTGTGAGGATGCAGGACCTTTCACGTTTTGAAAGGCTACTTGCCAAGAGCTTTGCTACTGTTAGCTTGTTTATGTTTCAGTCTCCATGTTACATGCTTATAAAGAACATAAAGTGTCACAGCCTCAAACTGTTCATTCACTAAAGATAATGTTAACAAAGATGGGATTGGCTGGATGAGATTTTAGCTTTTACTGCAAACAGAGAGCTACTGGCAATGTCCCTCCACATGCCTGTAAAGAGGTGGTAGTCAAGCTTTGGTAACCAATCTGAGTGGTAGCATCCAATCCATAAGGATTGCTTAGACACCTGCTGCAGTGGCTAGGGCTGACTGCAGAGATTTCCACTGCTGAGAAAAGAGTTTGATTATGGAAGGATAAGTGGTCTTTACAACACAAGTTGCTTTTTCTGATCCTCACATCCTGCTGAAGGAAGGACAACAAGCAATCCTGGTTTTCCAGTGGAATATACCAGGTTCTCCGCTTCCACTCAGTCTGCTCCCGTCACTGTTTCCCTTCTACTCAACCTGCCACTATGAGGGCAAATCAGCCCATCATCTTTAAGGCAACAATATTCAGTCTGTTTTTGCTACTGAAGCCTTGAGCTGGCACAGCTATGCAGAATATTTCATTTCATGCTTCCAAAGACCCATGTTCACGTGGTTAATTAAGTGACTACAGTTCAGCAATGTCAGAAACTCTTGGGTCTCATTTGACCATGATCTTCACCTCATTCATTTCTGAGAACAAGCTTTGCTTTATGCAGGTTCCTCAGTCAAAGATGCCTGTGAATTTGATTAATTCTCCATATTTGACTTCTCATTTCTTTTGCTGAGATTGATTGAAAAGCAATTACCTGACTAAAGCACTCCTGACAGGAACTGCACAGGCTTCTGCACAATCCACCTTTGTTTTGAGCCAGAGCCTTGTGTTCTAACTCAACACTCCTCAAAGCCTTTCAAGCCCTTTTCAGATTTTTGGGGGGTTTATATGTTAACTAATATGGTAACTAATTAATCAATAACTTGATTTTCAATAGACTTTACATCTCTTACTTTCTAATTCCTGCATTGGCCCCGCCTGTTGCTTCTAGTACTTTTTTGTTCAAAAGCACTGTAAAGTTTCCTAGAAAGGCATAATACAGTGTTTTGCTAAAAGTGGATGCTTCAACTTAGCAACTGATATAGACAAATTAACCTGCACTGCCTACAGCCATGAAATGAGTAATTTGTTGTGGAGACAGTTTAGAATATGGGCAATGTCATTAAACATGGGCATCCTTGGGGTTTTCTATTTGTTCTACTAATTAGTGTGTGTTTGCCTAAAGCATCCAGCATAGTGCATCAGTCAGAGATGCATGCAAACTGATGAGCCCAACCATCCATGGCAAATTTAACAGAGGAAGCCTCGTATCTTAGAGACTGCAGAGCTGCTTTCCTTTGTGCACTTTCTGGGATGAATAAAGTTGCTGTCCATGACTATTAGGCATAACAATCGTTACTGGGATAATATTGCATCTGATGGAGCTGCAATGGTTGGAGGAAACTGCCTCTGCCCTCCCCCTCACCTCCACAAAGTGGGCTTTCCTAACAAACAGAGTCATTTCACAAGATCAGCAGTCTTTCTTACTTTTTTCTTCCCCTGTGAAGGAGCCCATTTTTTCAAGTGGCATTTTAGAAGACTGTACTAACTACTGCAGAATAGCCCTGCATTGACTGGAAGATACAATAGGTGGTGTTTATTTTTTTTTCCTCCTTCTGCTTCTATCATTTCAAATACTTATTTAAAGTCTTGGGAATTATCTACAAAGCAATAATGTGCAATGCAATTCTTGGCTACACAACACCAGATTTTGGGTACCCTAGACCTCAAAGTACACCAGTGCCCCAGGTAAACATCTACACTGATTACATGGATATCAGACCTCTTAAAAGAACTGGTTCACAGAGCAGAAGCCAAAAAAACTAGCCAAAATGAAACACCAGGGTGAGAGATGCCCTAAGTCTCACAACCATCAGGTACTTGATAACTTCTCTGCGATGTAGGCTTCACCTCCCTAAATCCAGTAGCTTTAGTATTTTCTATAAATAAATATAGCTATAATCACAACAGGGGGATACATCTTCACAAGATGTCTGGCAGGAATGTTACCCACTTTTACACAGGAGCTAATGATTAAAATATTCCTGCAGAATGTCAGAGACAAATGGGTTTCAGTTTCTTGCTTGGTTTGCAAGTCCTCAGATCCTCATCTCTCAGGAAGCTGCTAATTGTGAAAATCTAAATCTTCCCGAAGCACTCCCAGTCCCTCATGGAAATTTTAGACTTCTGAAGTTGAACTGATGTTCAAATGATAGAAAAGAAGTTGAGGGTGTTGTACCAATTAGAATGGATTTTCTGGAGACAGATCTACAGCACCTTTTTCTTCTCCTCAGACATTAACTGTACTGGGATCAAAAGCTACCCAGGGGTTCAGGTGGTCACCTCACATCAAAAGCTGGCAGTAACTGCATTCTGAATATCTCTACCAAATTAAGATACTTAAGTTGAGGAAAGTCACCAAAAGTTCTTTTCCTCACGAGCTAAATATCCCATTGCTCACAAGTGCCAGGACAGAGGACGCTGCTGTTCAGGCAAGGGAAGGGGGCATTGCATGGCTGGCAAACAGCGCTGCAACCCAGTGTGCAATAAAGCCTTCGGTGACTGGGAGGGCAAGCAGGGAGTCTGAGGGCTGCACTTTCAACTATGCCGAACTCATTTTCACACCTTTGTGTCTTACTATAGATTTAGCTATTAGTCTAATTTGCATCTCTCTCCTTTCCCACTGCTCCAGCAGTCACAGTCAGGTTTTTTTAAAACAAGATAGAAACTCCTTCTATTGATTTAGGTGGAATAATAATCCTGTTGCTATTAAAATTCCCCTCTATCTACAGCAATAGTGAAGCTTTTCTAATACAGTTCATACTGTCTGAAGCCTGTTTAGAAAGGGATCTAGAGATATCTGCTGTCCTATTAGACAAAGTAAAGAGCTTGGGAGACACTTAAAATGATTTCTTACTTCTCTGCAGCACTGTTCTCGACTTCTGTTCTCTTAAGAATGGAGGCAGTGACAAGTAATGACAGTAAATGTTTGCAGAGGTCTGTTCGCCATTTACACCACTGTCAGTCAATACAATGTATCTCCAAAATTAAACTTCCCAGCAGCTCGTTACATTTGCCTGTTCAGTCATGCATGCCCTCAGCATATTTTCACCCTGACAATGCAGAGAGTTTTCATTTCCAGGACATTTTATAGAAATATTTCGTCCCTGACTTGGTGAGAATGGCGTCATACATATTACTGGAGGAACACTGCAATGCTGAGAGAAACAGAGGCAGGGAGAGCAGCTCTGTTCAGGTTCCTCTTGGGTTTAACTGGGGCAAACCTCAATGAAGCTGGAAAATTGTGGGACAAAACACAGGTTTTGAAACAGCACAGAGGCTGCAAAAAGATGTAGAAAATTCTTGCCAGCACCCCAGATAACACAGGGAGAATATGATTTAAACTAAGGCCATTCTTGAATGGATTTTTGAAGGTCAAAAGTTGACAGAAGCTCATCTTCCACAGGATCTATTTGGGCGGGAGATTTGCTAAGGAAAAACCCAGGCTTCTTGGAATATTTATCTCAGGATTCCTTCCAATATCAGAAAGTAAGTATGTTTTTTAAAAATCTCTCCCTGTGTCCCACACAACTATTCAAGGTCTATCTTGGGAATCCTTGAAAACTCCCAAGAGCAGAATAAACAACCAGTTTATCCAAACCCGGTATGAGCTTCATTTACCCCTAAGAAAATTCACTGCAAACCTGGAGCACCAGGCATTTCTGGGTCACATCTCCTCCAGTTACACCCAGCTTTGTCCCTCAGCAGCCTCTGCCATTAGGAACTTCCAAGTTTCCATGGACAGGGGAGGAAGGGACCGGTTTCCTGTTGCTCCCATTGGTACAGAGTACAAGAGTACAAATTCAGAGTACAAATTCAGCTCTAAAGAAACCAAAACCAAATCAAAAATACCCATATAACCTCCCCCAAAAATTTCATCTCTGCTCCTTCCAAACTAAACCACACAACAATAACTCTGCAAGAGTGTGTGTTAATTTAAAACCTTAATAGTAACCCAAAATTCAACATCTTGGTAATTTATTCAATCACCTCTCACTGATTTTACATGATTGCATGTTCTTCTGCATCTGCCTTGACCCCAGTGCCTCTAACTTGGCTCTATCTGGCAAAAATAACGAACAATAACCAAACTGAATTCAGCTTTTTGGAATCTTTGCTATTTCGAGTCAGCTATTCAGTGTTTTCCCATCACCATGTTTTCATCCTTGAATTACTTAACACCTGTAGATTGACTGTTGCTTTCACCTGTTCACCCTGTATTTTTATTCCTCCAAGACATGGGATATGTGATAAAGTTTCTGGTTTTTTCCAGTAGCTGAACTCTCAGAATTGTAATATAAATTAAACTTTACATACAGAAGAAAATCTTTTTTTACTAACTCTCAAGCTGGATTTTTTTAAGGAGAACATAAAAAATAATTTATACTGTCTAAGAAAATGAATGGTTTATATCTAGACAAGTAATTTATAAAAAGACTTTCACCAAGTTTTACACATGCCCATTACTTATTCAATAAATCTGTCCTCTTTTTCAAAAAGCATTTTTACAGCAATATAATAAGTAATTAAATCTCACTCAACTCTGGTAAGAATAGGTCTTAATTAGATTGCAAATATGGAAAGAAAATGTGCAGTAACACATCCCACGGACACAACAGGCCCAAAAGCAAGAATGACATCATCTTCAGAGACCAAAAAACCCACAAAACCAAACACAAAAAAACCACCTCACAAAGTAAAAACAACAAAAACTCACAGCCAAGCAGATAAGGGAAGGATGAAAAATTCTGTGGGATTTCTGGCACTGACCATGAAATCAAGAGAGACGAAAACAAGAATAAATCATAAATATAAGGTGATGCCATCAGTGAACCCGCTGACACATTTGGGAGCTGGGACTATACTTCAAGCACACTGATATTTTGCAGAATAGAATTGTCTCCCAAAGCAAGCTCTTTACAGCAACCTCCTGCTACGTGTTACGAATTTATTTTGCCTATGTTCTCCTGCTGCATTCAATAGCCGTTCCTTTTAAAGGAAATATTTACTGTACCATGCTACACCATTGCATCTCCTTTCATCATTAGATGGCAGGTTTATTTGAACCTCAGGCTGCCAGCTGCAGCACTCCTGTGGTTTATGGACTGTTGACACTTCCCTTACAAGACCCATTGTCCCTGGGAATCTAAAGCAGCTACTTTACCTCCAGCCCCACGCAAATTAAATATTTGGAAGTACAATGAATTCTAAAGGGGGAAGTGTTCGTCTGACACAACGTACTACCAAGGAGAGAGCACGGCCAAGCTGAGAATGCAGGACTATGAAGAGACTTATTTCGGAATTCATTCTGCTACTGAGCTCACCACATCTCTCTGCAGCTCAGCTCCTTACTAGACAGGGTAGTAGAACATCTCCAGGTAAAAATATAACCCAAGAACAGACAATTCCTATGTGCTATTACTGCAATGGTTCAAGCTCTACAAGTATTAGAATGGGGTTTCAGTTTTTGCACAAGGAAATGTTTGTAGAAAGTTTTCTTTCAGTTTATTTGTGCAATTCAAATTAAGCCAAGTATGCCTAGATATTTCTGTGGATCACCAGGAGCCCAGATGAAGAACAGAGAGCCACTGCCCACAGAATCCTTGCAGAGAGATTCTGAAATTGGGAATAGCACAAAAAATATAATAGTTCTTCAAGAAAGTTTCTTAAATTTCAGATTTCCAGCTCAGATATTAAAGGAGCTTTGGGAAATCTTCTGAAGATTTACACCACATCTTTTTCATATCAAAGGAAGTTTTGTGTAATTTAAAAAGGAATCTAAACTATCTGAGATCAAATGGGTAAAAATACATATATGAAGACGTTTCAAATATGGATATTCATACACATAGGGAAAAAATTATTACACATTAAAAGATATCATCTCTTGCTTGGTAAACAGATGGAAGATCAAACAGGCAAAGGTCCTACATTAACAATGTACCTCAGTGTGAGTTCTGTGGACATGCCATCTTATTTTTATTGTCATCAGCATATAAGGCTAAAATTGCAAGCTGGTAATGCAAAACAGGGTTTGTGGGAGGAGGAAATATCTTTTCCCAGAGCAGCTGGTATAGCTGAAAAAAAATCTACAAGCTTTCAAACACAGCAGCCCTTCTGCAGGTCTGAAAATGAGTTATTTTACAAAGCTAAATGCATGTTCACAACAATTTCTCAGAGTTTAGTCTACACACTCATTAGAACATCTCTGAGGAGAAAGGTAATTGGTACCTCCGAAATAAAGAGGCTGCTAAAGGGGAGGAAGGAGGGAGGTGTCAGGGAGAGAGGAGGATGGTGATGAGTTGGTGAAAGAGAGTATTTTACAGCCTGCAGAATAAAGGGACGTTCATGTGGCAGAGGAATCCTGGAGAGTGACATAAACCAGCGTCTCCACCAAGCTCCTGGGTCTGGGGTCCCAAATTGTGCTATGGTTTAGTTTGCAGGCTCAGCTTTGGAAAACATTTTACAAGTTTTCCTTAACGGTACAAACCGAGAGAGACAGAGGTGCCCTTTGCTGGGAAATGCTTGGGAATGGCAGCTGGGAGGCGCGTGCTTGATGGATCTCCCCAGAGTTTCACTGGTGTCCTGGGAGAGGATGTTCCTTTTCCTGAGACACGAGCCATCAGCAACCACAAGCACAAAGATGACCAGCAAATTGCCAGCAAATTACTTCTGGGTTGGTTTTTTGGTTTTTTTTTTCATTTTCTGTTTCCCAGGTTGCATCTTTTGCCTGAGCAGACAAGGAAGGCTGACAAGCTCCATCCAGACTTCAGGCAATGTAGCTGTCAGAAATTCTGTAAACTGACAGAAATTCACTTGGAATCAGAAGAATTATAAGGGGAAATTCTGGACACAGAATTAGGTATGTTACTCTAACCCCCAGAAAAAAAGAAAAAGAAAGCCTAGAATCCAATACATTTATGAAACAGATTTCTTTTTCCTTTTAAAATTAAATCAGAGGAACAATGAAAGGGCACAGATTTCTTGAACTACCAAGTGTCTTGCCTTCTCCTGCCCAAAGCAAAGTATCATATAATACCATATTTCACTGATCTCCTTCAGTCATTAAGATTTTTTCATTACTTTGCACTGTCACATATGAAAATCAAGTCTAAAACACCAGTGCCCACAAGTATTATACCAATACCTTTTCTTTTCTATGTGGACAACAAAAAGTCTCTCCTGTTAGTAAAATATGCTGAATTTGTCTTTTATCTTTCAAAATATTGTTTCATTTCACTTCTAATCTCACTTGCAAAATATTGTTTCATTTCTAATCTAAATAATGCCAATGAATATACTTCATAACCATTGTATTCTGCCTTATGAACAAATAAAACCACCCTTTTTTGTCTCTTTTTTTTTTAATTTGTTTTTTTTTAAGTCAAAGTGTTCTTAGAGTAAAGCAATTCCACAAGAAGGTTATGGTGAAAGGGTCTATGAGAAATAAGTAGTCCATTACTCTAACACGTAAGGATATGAGGAAATTATATTGTGGAAGTGAGCTTATCAGAACAAGCTCAGCAGTCAAAAGTATTTTTACTTCAACTGATTCAATGGAATTTTTTTTTTTAAACGAACAAATATCTATTATTGGCCATCAAAAACTTGTACTGTATGAAAATTGCATTATGCATGAAAACAAATAAACATTGATCGTATTTTACTCTAATACTGCACATAGCATTTGCATAAACATGGTCAATTGTAATTGCATTCTGTACATTTTAGTTATAAATCACAGAAAATAATATAAAAGGGTGTGTATATACGCACATGGACGTATATATGACAGAATCACAAAATATTTGAGATGGAAGGGACATAAAAGGGCCATTGAGCCCAGCTCTAAAGAGACTGGCCCACATATGGATTAAACCCATGACCTTGTTGTTATCAGCACCATGCTCTGATTGAGTGAATCTCAGGTGTCTCCATATAAAATTCAAATCAGATGGAAAAAACAGTGTTTTCCAGGATAAATTCTTTTCCATTTTAAATCCACTCACCTACACCTTGACTTCCACTTGTTATTCCTTTCACTGGGATACAAATAGGGCAGAAGATTTTCCAACTGAATGAGTTACTGTTGGGCCATTGTTGATCAAAACCAGATCAACCGTGTTTCGTATAAAATATACTTGGCAGTTATAAAGGAAGTGTTCTGTGTGGGTCTACTGTGGCATAACCTTTGAAAAGCATCATCAATAAAAAATAATAATGATATTATTGTTTTATACCTCATTCACTTTTATAGAGACCTGCAGAACAAACCATTAAAAATAGTCTGACATCAGTGCATTGCAGTATTGTTAAATTTTTCCAGTATAAAATAGTCTTCCCCCTACCAAGAAACAGATTCAGAGATTCACCTGGATGTCTTCTGCAGTTAAAAGTTTTAAATTACATTAGAAACTGCATTTAAAATATTTAATAAATGTATAAGTAATAATTATCAATAAAAAATAATTTACTATTATGTAATAATATATTATAGAGACACATTATACAACTATGGATAATTTTTATTAATTGATAAAGTTATTGCTAATATATAATTTTAAACAATTAATAATTGATGACTGCAGTTAAAATTTAAAAATTATATTAATAAGTGCAGTTAAAATTTGCCAAAAAAAATAGAAAAAAATACTGCAGTTAAAATTGCCTCAGACTAAAAATGGCAGAGTTCAATTTGCTCATTTTATTATTTTAGTCAGAACAAACTTAATGGAGATGAGTCTTAAAAAGTTATTGTAGACATGGTCCTTCAAAAGTCTTTATGATTATTAGAAATCTGATCCAAGATTACCAGTCAGGTAAATTTGTGCTAAAACAAACTTCCTAAAATGGCAGCTGCCCAAATTATTTGAATGAAGACCTCGAAAATCCTAAATTGACTTTAACTTAAAGGTTAACAAACAATGACATTTTTATACGGGTTAGATACATCTACAGTGGGCGTGGTGCATCCCTCTCCTCTCCTTGACAGTTGGATGTTCACATTAGTAAAATGAGTGAAAAAAACCATTTTCACACTGAAGAATTTAAATTGTTATCTTTTAACAGTACATAGAGGTATGTAAACACATCTTTTCCTATTTTTATGCCCACTCACTAGATCCATTGTTAAGAACTCATAATCATCCTCTGCTTCTTATGAACACCATAAATTACTTGAGACAGCAATCCAGAAGCTGTAAAGTGAAAGTTTAATATTTTGTAAAAGGAAAGTCTTTATGTTCTTTCACTCAGTGAAATAAAGCACGTTACTGCCCACTCAATTCCACAGCGGACAGCAACTTATGAAAAATTAATCAAAACACAACTAATGACAAATGTGCTATTGATGACTGTGACTGGATCACTGGAACAACGCTATGAAACTTTATAGCACAGAATGTGACTGCACAGGCTATAAAACTTTCAACAGATTATTTTAAAGTGTTAAGGTTTATCATGACATGCACAGAAGTACCTCTGTTGGTTGGCCACTAACTTAATCCCAACCAGCCTAGTAGGACATTATTGTTTTCCACCGTTTGATAGGAAAAAAAACCATACAGGCTGTTTACTACAGGTTCTAGACAGACAGACAAGAGCTTTGAAATCTATAAAGCATTTGGAAAAGAAAATATATTTTAGCTTGTCCTCAGAAGTTATTTGAAAATTGAATCTGCCTAAAAACATAGCCAGATAATTTTGTATATGTGTGCACAAAGGTAGTAGCATCAAAGGTGATTTAAACTTGTAACTATGGAAACAGTATATTCTTTTTTAAAAAGCCAAAGCCTGGGATTATTGAAATGGAGAGAAAAATAATTCTCTAATGAAATTACCTATCTTCTTTGCCTGGACATTTCATCAAAGGACAATTCACCATACAGGGAGTCTACCCACAACCTCTGAAGCAAAAACTATCCTGTATCCTGAAAATGCAGGGAGAGCTTTTTGGGAGGCTCTCTCTGGAGACCCAGTCCTACTTCCCTCAAGTTTCAGATGAAGAATCAAAGCCACACATCTTGTGTAAATTCAATACCTTCATTTGGGCATCTAAATACATTTGGGCATTTAAATACATAGTGGAAAGTGAAAAGATGGCCAAAAGGACCCCGTGATTTCCTTGGTTGAACCTGTCCCACCCCAAATGAAAGTACAACAACATTTTTGCATCTTACTTATTCTCCCACAGAAAGAGGGAAGATGCCTCTAAAAAGACAAGAGGTTATTGAAGCAGAAATATCTCACACACAAGAAAAATCTGAATGATATTTGATGAAATATGACAATTTTGAAAAATTACTGTGGAACATTTAGAAAAATCTTTGTTCATGAGATGAGGTATCCTGCATCATGGGGAAGAGCTGGACACAAAACAGGTCAGTCATAAATGCTTTTCTGGGAGAAAACTAGACCTAAAATTACTGCCTGGAGTGACAAATTCTTAGAGTATTCCTTTGCTCTACTGATTGCAACTATTTATGGTCACATACAAGGCCTCACAATTTAATTTATGCAGTGTAGGAGGGCTCAAAGGAAACACAAAATAGGATGTTGAATTACAACTGGTGCGACATCTTGAAGAAAAGACAAATACAAGTAGATTTTTCCAGAATCAGAGAAAACCCAGCACTTCACGGTTTCTGGAGGAATAGACAATCAAAAATATGTAACTCTCAGCTAAAAATAAATAGAACCCACCTGTGTACCTGTAGTTTGTGGCCATAAGTGAACCAGGGTTCAAAACTGCATTTAAAATTACATACCAAAAGTGTTACAGTGTTTTGCAGCTCATTTACAGATGATACTTGGAGAGAATCGGTAGCCTGGTCATGAAAGCTATCAGAATAAGGCTTGAGCACCTAAACCTGCAAATATATCAGTAGGATCTACTGAAAGAATTCAAAACCCAGCTGTGTTGCAATTTTATTACATAATCTCATTTTTTCAGTGTTTTCTTTGTGCAGCCTGCCACAGATGCTAAATTATGCACTCATACACTGACAAACTCCTAACTGCTTTGTGAAAATACACAGCAGTTAATTTATCTTCCCTAGGTAAAGATACCAACATTTACCACAGCAAGGGCAGGATATTAGAGTAGCTGGTCATTAATGCCTAAACATTCATTTCATTACCAACAAATCAATAAATTTAGCATTTAGGAATAGTTTGAATATTTGTTTTGACATTTCAAATTTTTTGAAAGACAGAAATAAGCGTCATGCTTTGATTTTACCACAAATAACATGCTAATTAATAAAAGGTGGCGCCACTGCAGTTGCACATTAACCATTCAAAAATTCAAAAGCCAAAAAACCCACCCTAGAAAAACCTAGAAACACTTATGATTGGGGAAATATGTTTCTTAAGCAGCAACTTGTTACTGTGTGATTCTCAAAATCTCATGTGAAGCTGGCAAACCTTGAACAAGAAGTTATGAAACATATTTAAAACTGATCTACAAAGTGTTTGTCAAAGCCAAATAAAATGAAGTGCAGGCTGGAGGAACCAATGGCAAGGTGAGTAACACAACAAATATAGCAGCCCTGAATATTTAGTTCCTGGACTTATTTGCAGTATCTGAGTGTTTCTGATGGTGTTTTGGGTGAGTTAGATACAAAATAAAGACATGGTTTTTACAAGATCCAGCTTCAGGGATTACAAGTATGAAGATAGAAGTCTCTCAGAAGAGAACTGGCATTTGTGTCAAAGGTTCTTTGTGATAATTTTTAGGTCGTTGTGGTCTCAGAAATGTACAGCCCTCAGAGAAAGAACAGATTAATAACATGCAATAAACTGAAAAGCAAGAAGAAAGGGTGTCAGATCTCTGGCTGGAGTACGTCCCACTCTGGGATGTGGAACAACCAGAGGCGATTCCAAGATTATGGCAACAATCTTCATATGAATATCAGGCATCTCATTCCGTTCTTGTAACTTAAAGACTGATTTTAAGGCTTTGTCATATGCATTTTGCTTGATCAGGAGGCTTGCCTGGCAATGGAAGCAAAGCAAAACACCCCCAACAGCTTAACACTTCACAAAGGCAGTGAACCCACACCAAACCAAAAATACTTGGGGACATTTTAAGGAACTGTATTTAGGAGCCTGGGTTTGTGGAGACATAAGTCTCAGGAGTGAAAATAAGCCCAGCAGAAATTCCATCCTCACTTTTTTAAAGATTTTGATGATTCAGCTATTACAGAATTGCATCTTTTTGAGCTACAAAAGATATCAAGATACCTTGTGCTACTGACTGTTCCCAAAGCTAAGGAAAATAAATTATTTCAGAAAAGGTGGAAATTAAAGGGCAAAAACTGACTGACTTGGTAGAGATGGTGAAGGAACAGACCAGTATCCAAATCATCACTTCTTGCATATTATCCTTGCATATTCTTCTAATTTTTATGTAACTGATTGCAATAAGCAAATTGACAATAGCAAAAAGGAGGGGGGAAAATAAAAAGGAAAAAAAGAGTTTGTACCCTGTGTTAAAGAAACCTCAGTCAGTCCTGACCTAATTAAGGATACTTTGCAAGAGTACTCCCGCATAATGAAAATACAAGCCTTCCCCTGAAATGCTGCCAGGGAAACCTTCCTCTGGGATTATAATTGTCTACAGCAGCAGAGAATTAGACTAGCTGGTGCCCCAAGTGGTTTTCTACCAATGAATTGTGCTTCTTTGTTTAACTTCTTGTTTAGATGTTTAGATTTCTTTAGGTCTTCACCATTGTCCCTCCCACAGAACATATGTTCTGCCAAATGTGGGGGAAGCTGTATTTTGGGTTGGAATGGCAGGCAAATGCTACATTACACAAGTTAGTTCTTAAAACATTAGTCTTACTGCAAAGAGAGCTTGAAGTGCACACTGAATGTTTAGCATGTGCTGAAGGCAGAAAACAACACTGAATGTTGTAGAAACAGTGAGGCAACTGAATTTTGGAAGGGATTAGATATGTTCATTCCAAAAGTCATGTGCAAGAAACTGATCAAATTATTTATACTAAACTACAGAATAAAAGCACTGTGCCTAAATGCTAAAAATGACATTTCCTCAGTATTTTAAGTGTCCTTCATGCCTAGCTAAGGTAACTTGGAAAACTCCTGGGCTCAGAGCTGTCCATCACTTCAGCCAGAGGCTGCAGGGTATGGAAAGTATTAGTCAAAGCTTGGAGTCATGATGGCGATGGCACCCACAAGAGAAAGTTGTCAAGACCTTTTTAAATGGCCTGACAAGTTCATCAGTAGTGTCTGATTAACCAGAGAAAGCTGAACTAGACCCAAACATCTCCCGTCCAATGGGAATTATTGTCAGCAGATTAAGAGGGGTCTCATCTATTCTTTTAAAATCTACCTTCTATCATCAGACTTTAAAAAAAAAATATCAAATTACACTCTTTGCTAGGTGCACATTAGGTGAAAGTTAAGTAGAAACGCACATGCATCTGTGAACCAGTCTGTAATTTCACAATTGTACATTTTCAGATGGCTCCTCATTTTTTAAATAGAAGACCAATGTACAGTAACAGGAGGCATAACTTTTTATCCTTCTGTTGTAGTGTATAGCTTTGTGCATTATTTATGGGTTCTGTCACTTCAGGCTCCTATACAAAAATGGTGCTAAATCCACAGGGTAACTTTGGTGCCAAAATTACACAGAGTCTCAAAATCCTCAGTCAATGCCACCCACCCACCAGATGCTTAAAGATGTCTAGTTGTGAGAAACAACACAGAATAATAAACAACCTTAATATCACAACAGATTCTTGAAACACTACAATTCTAGAAGGAATTAATGCAGGAAAGCTCCTAATCAAAAAAGGCTGGCACTTGTCTCCCGAGCCATTTGGAATATGTATGCCACATGCTTTGCGCAGTTATTAGATACCAGGAATATCTGTTTCATCAGAATATATTTCTATTTAATGTTCCTAAGTGCATATGGCAACAGCCTCCTAGCTGGCGGGTGCATAGACAGGAACACATAATAATTAGAGCAGACCACTCTGGGGAGAGGGAATTAAAAGCAGCATCACTTGACTGAGACACAGGGTGTGTTTGGGGGGAGCATTGGTATTTTTTAAACTCCTGTGAATCTTTAAAACACATCAGTTTTACAAAAGAACATGAGTGTGGTTAAAAATTGTCTCCACCAAGTTTTTTCACCTTTGTGAATAAGGATATGCTCCATACAAGCACTTTTGCAGGATCTGTGCATTTTGCTTTGCGTCCCTTTCACATTTTTTCAGAAATCCGCCAATATTTTATTTCCAGGCAAAGCTGGAAGATTTTGGAATTGACAATATATAGAGCACTGATGAAACCTTTATGCTGAATTCTCCCAGCCTTCACTGAGCTTTGGACCCTCAGTGACTCAGGATCAAACAGTCACCTTGTAAAACGTGATTATTTGTCACACACACACACACACCAAGGACAGAACAGGGTTCATAAAGCATCATTCAGAATATGCATTTCATTTCCAGAATTCACCTCATTCCAGCGAGTCTCTTAATAAGATACAAAGAGCTTTCATCCGTGATCCCTTTTTGGGCAACCCAAATATATTCCTGCAGTACTCAAAGCAGTACTGGGGCAATCCAGGCCATGTGCAAGGTGGGATTTTATTTCACTCTGATGGAGCTTGTGCTTAGAGTGTGAAACATAAGATTTGTTAGAGGCAGTGCTTTAATTTCTAGGAACTGGAATTAACTTTCGATCTAATCTTTGGTCTTTCCAGATGAAGGTGTTCAATATTACCTAAATTAATTATTTCACCAAGTGACAGCCCATACTTCCTGTATGAGTCTTAGGCTATAGAAAGGCATTTTGAGCCCCTACCTAGAACTCAGTCTTTTCCAACAGTTTAAGCATGGACAAGTCACTTAGACTTCTTTGAGTTTCAACAGGAGGCTGAGATAATATGAAGAAGCTAGTTTACATAGTTTAGAAATACTTTATGACAATTTTATTATATATTTGTCTCAGAAGACAAAAAAGACTGTAGGCATAACTTCAAATAAATGAGCTGTTATAACAGTAATAATTCTCTTTTTTTGCACTTCTATTGTTGTTTTAAATTGCATTTGTTCTCAATGTCAGAATTTGTAGGTTTGTGATGTTACAAGAACAACATAATTTATGTTTTCCTGCTCATGAAAAATACTTTGACAATAATAACTCATTTCAACCATGAGTATGAACTACACACATGAACATTTAAATCAAAAGCAAAACCCACTCAATGGACAGATGGTCACCATGGTGTTTTTATTTTGGTCTGATCGTGTTTATCAGGAAAGGGAGAACAAGGACTCCCTTCACACTGATCTGTCCATCACAGAAATGTGCTCAATGCAGGGGTGTTTGCAGCACGGTGTTTCAGCTGTCTGTGCTCAGAGTGAGGTGGTGGAGAGCAGCATTATTCGGCTCATTCAGATTCCGAATATAAAATGTATTAAGTAGATACACAGCATTATGGAGGGAAGCCAAGAGAGAGAATTGAGATGCAATAAAGAGCAATTCTTGAGCTCATCTGACCCTGGAGCCTGTAAAATTAACCACACACTTGTGTGAATTTGCTTTTAAACAATCCTAGTTTTTGTTCAGGCCCACATCACCTACTCCTTGCACAGCATTCCAGCATTGTGCCTCCAGCCATAGGTAGGCAGTGCAGGAACAATCAAGAAAAGGTAACAGTTATTCAATTTTCAGAATACAGATGAGTCTTCAGACAAGTTCACTCCAGCTTCAAAACCCACTCTAACTCCTACTGGAGCTGATGAAAGTTATACCAGAAACAATAACGAGGTTTTTCTTTTAAACCCTCATTTCGTGTTCTCACTCCAAGGTTGCCTTGATGAAAAGACATGTGGTGGCTCTGGTAATTGTGCAGAGCTCTGCAGAGCTCATTCCAGATTTTTATGTGCTTTGCTTGACAAGGAAAGCAATGGCAATGTCTGTTCTGCGTCAGTTATTCAAAGCTAGAATTTCACAGCAATTTTTAGAAAAGAGATTAATTTTAAAAGAAACTAGTCCTGAAAATCAGAAGCACAAGAGTGTAAAAAAATCTAACTGGTATAATCTAATGGTATAATAAACTACCTGGGTTCAAGTAAAACCCAGACCAATAAATTAATACATGCTGCAATATTGAGTAGGCTGCATTGATTTCTAGTTCTTTCTCACAGTACACACTATCCCTGCTTTATGCATAGGTACATGAAATAGAAACTGAGATTCTGGACCCAGGGACTCCAAACATCAACCAAACATCACCAAAGAAAAGTGCTTTTAAAGTAAAAAACTGAAAGACTAATTGAAGTATCTTGTGTATTTGAAATAAAGTTAACAACGTTATGTGTTTCACCTATGCTGTAAACATCAACTGAATCATTCTCTCTACAAAATACTATGTGTGTTTTTCAGTTTGTCCCTCTAATTTACATTTTCTTGATACATCATTTGTCTTTATTTTTTTTTGTTGCTGTCATGCATTGGCATGAAATATTTAGGCATAATTGCAACCTAACTCCATTCCAAGAGTTGCCAAGAGTTGTCCAAAGTTTTTGGCATGTGGGATTAAGATACTTTGATCCTAAGAAAAGTAGAGCCAAGTTCATAGAGCCAAGGACCACATGGCTCCAGCAGCAGAAATGGGATCCTGCACAATGAAAAACTAAATCCTGCAGGTTTTTTCAGATAAATCTGTTGCCAGACTGAACCATAGAGCCTGACCAACTGCCAGGAAAGCAATAAAGGTAAAAACATATGCATTTTAATTTTATGTTAAATTATGTATGTAGCTCGTGCACTTCTACAATTTTTCACTCACTTAACTGTCAAAAGCATATTCACAGTGACCTTCACTGTGGCACTGTCATATATTCTAGAAATGATTAATGTTTTTATATGAATAATATAACTTCTTATGGATAGCAAATCTTCTACCTGATAATCACTTCTAGTTATTGGAGATTTATGTTCCACAGTACATCAATCAGAAAATGGCAGAATAAGGGGTTTAGCTCAATTTGAACAAATGCTGTCAACTCTTCCTAAGTCTACTGTATTTCCCATGCACATCTCTGTAAAGTAGGTAGGTGCCAGGTAGTTAAATAAATTCTAATAAATCCAGGTAAATCCTGGATTCACTGCAAAAATATTATGTCACTTTTTGAAAAAATTCCTCGGGAAATTCTTTTGGGAGAGTTGTTATTCAAAGAATTCAATATTTAGCATCATCAACCATATTATATTTTGCTTGTCAAAGCAATCCTGAAATAACAAGGAACAAATACTTTTTTAATTACATTTAACTTCTGATTATTCTCCTTTTGATCAGGGAACAAGGAAGCGCCCCAACTCCTACAGTGGTTTTATGATTCAGCATTTAGCACAAATTGCCTACCGGCTTAGAATTTAACTTCTCTGACTTTCCCAGTTCCTAGAAAAGGCATTTATTCAGGAGGCGATTAAGTAATTTTTCCTTAATTGTTATATCAAAACTGTAAAACACACGAGCTAAGCAGCAGCTTATTTACATACCAAAAGCTGGAGGCTGGTCTGTTGAAAAGTGTGTTAAATCTCCCAAAGCTTTCAACAAAGACTAGGCTGCAGCCCGAGAAATCTCTGAATCTATTTAGCACTTTCAGAGGAAAGCATAAGGAGCAAAAAAACCAAGGAAAATGTTTGGATTTCGACTTCCAGTATTTGGGTTTGCAAATAACTTATTCTAGAGACCAAGTACAGCTCTAGAGCACGAATATTCCTAAAGCATTCAAATGCTGGCTTTGTTTAGATTCTCAAGATGAAAAGCCAAGCTCAGATTTAAATGTGCAAATATTGAACACAAAGAATTTCTATTTACTTGAAAATTTAATTCCCTGAAGAAATATTACAGCTTTAGGGATATATGCTAATTCTAATTGCATTTATAAGCCAACTGAACAAAGCCAAACTCCCCAAAATAACTTCTAATGAAAAAACTGCTCAGAGTGAAAGTTTCAGCAGCCAGACCTCAGTAAATATGAAGGCCTAACACAAAGTAATCTTAGCTAATTCTGTGGGGTGGGATGCAGCAGAAAGTCTTCTGCATTTTCAAGTGACTGTCAGAAAAGGTATTTTAACAACAATTACTGTTAGTGCCTGCAGTTTCTAGGAGGTTTATGAAGCACCAACACAGTTCTGTACCCTTGTCCCAGGGTGGGGAGATGATGTCCATCATTAGGCTTCTTCAGGGATAATTAAAGCTTCTCCAGGGAGTACCGAAAATCCGGAATTCTGATTCAGACATTTAGGACAGGAATAAATCTCATACTTCCTTAAGACTGACCTAGAAAAATTGTCATTGTGAGTTGAGGAGCTGGGATTGAAAAATGTTATTGATGTATGGAGACAACAACACTTAGGCAATACCAGCAAGCCATGCATGTCTGACAGAATATTTGCATATTTCTATTTCAATCACAGGACAAAGATATTTAAGCTTGTTACAGATAACAATCTATTACTGCTTTTTTCCTTAGCCCCACAGTCACATCTACCATTATTTGACCTGACTTCACTCAACCTGATCTACATCTGATTTCAGATTTAATATTTTTATTTTTTGAACTTAGAATGAGCCAAAAAAAGAAAAATTGCTACCCCTCCAGAGACTCCCCAAGTCTCTCTACTCTCTCTCTAATCACTTAGGGCCTGACAGAACATGAAAACGATTCTCAAATTTTAACACAACACCAGTATTGTAAACAGGGGATCCTCCTACCAGCCCCAAATCTGTTGATAGGTTTGAAGCCCACTAATGCTTCAGGGATTCAGTGCTTCCAAAACAAGTCTTTATTTCTGGCTGAGAATTATGTGTCAGAACCTGACAGGCTCCAGAAGCTCCAGCTTTCTGGTTAACAGAGATAAACAGTTACCTATTACACAAAAATGAAAGGAATCTGCTACATTCTAAAATATTTTAGTGACTTGGCAACCAGGAATCAGTTACTTGCACTTGGATTTTCCCCTCTTTGATGTCTTAACACATTGTACTCAGGAAATCAGATAAATAAGAACTCTGAGGGAACCATTTCAACAAATCTGCCCATAAAATAGTGAAAGTTAAATTACAGTTCAGGTTTTGGAAATGGGATATTTGAATAAATCTATCATATTAAGACTAAAACTGCAAGACATTAAAACCCATCTTGTTTTCAAATAGTTTGACTACCATTTTCATTCTTTCCCTCCAGATCAGGACATGTTTTTAACATCAATTTATTATTCTGACAGACTTCTAAGGGGTAGATGAAATAATCGGGATTTTAAAAAATAAAGCAGACAACCAGAATTATAGTGCATGATTAAATATAATTAATTTGGGAGAATTACTGAAAATTTCCATGTCTCCAAAAAAATTATGATTTATGTCCACCAAACATAAATTATTCATTCCTTTTCTAAGTTGTATAAATTGACCACTGTCTTCAAGCAGAAGACGATGTTTTGTGTCTTTTACATAAGACCAAGGTCAGATGACATGTGGCAGGAGACAGAAGTTCTAAGTAATTCATAAGAAAAACCTAAAACTATTTTTGCCAAAATTTTTTCCAGTCACCTCTTGGATTAAAACCTATTATGCCTATGTACTAGAACAGATTTTTATCATTCTTATCCTGAAAATCAACCTTATGCTTATTACCCTACTGGATCTGGAAATTTTTACCAACATTGGTGTAAAATGCCAAATTTTAATGACAGGACTTCATTCTCTCATAAATGTCTTGTACAAATTATGCAACTGTGAAACTTTAAAGTTCCTGAAAGTTTCTTTTTTAGCAAGATTCAACTTGTGTTTGTTCACACACAAAAGAATAAGGCTTTCCACACCAGACAACCTATTCTCATAGATTAGACATCTCATCTTTATTCACTAATCTCAAAAGTCTTGGAATAGAGAGCATTTAGCCAAATCTCCCCTTGTTGCTGCAGGTCTCCATTAAAGTCAAAGAGAGCTTCCCCTCCAGTCCCCCAAAGTTATTTCCAACATATTAATTAGGTGCATAAATATCTTTGAGGATGTGAAACGTCCGGTTTCCGTCATCCTTATATTTAATTATGTAAATTACGACGGCAGTTTCTCTCCCTCAATGCCACCACACCGGAAGCCACACATAACATGAACCAGCAGCTCTGTGAGTCCTCCCCATCACCCGGATCGGCAGTGAGGTGGCAAGGCCAGCTTTTAAATCCGCATTAAACCAAGAGAAGATAAAAAGGACGACATATTAATTAGCTAATAAAGCAGGGATGTCTGGGAATGAATTTGCGGGGAAGCTCCAGGTCCGGCTGGACCGGCAGTGACGGAATTTGAGCAGCAGGTGGCGCTGCTCCTTTCCAGCGCTGCCCGTCGGACCCGGCATTCCAAGGTCTGGGAAAAGCCGGGATCTGCTCTCCTTCGGTCTGCCTGCCGGGCCGAACGCTGCTCATAAGGACTAACCAGGGAATAAAAGAGAGGAGGGGAGAAACACGCACTCACGTCCTGGAGAAACACTCACTCAGATCATGCTTTTCTCCCTTTGGAATTGTAACATTTAAATACCTAACGGATGTGGCCGTTTTTCCAAACCTCAAGCTACTTTGCATGTAGAAAAAAACAATTTGGTAGTTGTGAAGAGAGACGTTTCTCCTCCATTGACGTGCGTGGTTTGTAGCCCTCAAAACCTTCTACCGCCAGTCTTTGGGTTTCACCAACTTACCCATCAGTCAGGTAAAGGAGAAATTGCTGCTTCATCAGCTTCCTGCCTGCTCCCGTCCCATCCCACTTCCAAACACAGCCGTTCCTTTTTACCCTCAAGATTATTTCTGTTCCTCCATCTTGCTAAGAAATTTTTGGTTTTCACCTCCAAAAGACACTTAGTCTTTGGATAAATTTTAGGTAGTATGAATAAGATTAGCAAAAATGTCCAAGTATATAGACATATATTAAAGGGTGTACCACAATTAAATCCTTAGTGGGACACAGTCAGTTACTTATTCCGTTTATAGGATTTTGTGAATTCTAGCAAATCCAGGTATATCCTCATGTACTATCTAAGCCCATGCTACTTGCTTAGCTGGCCTGTTGTCAAAAGACTGATTTTTAAAGAAGTAGGATGAACGACCTTGAAAAATCACAACACACTCTCAGTTCTCTTGATCCATTATTGCATTTCTGATCTGCAGACAGAAGAGATCGCAAGAACGACCTGGTGTGAAAAACCTTGCAAGTTTTACCAGTAAATGTTAGGACTAGTCTGCTGGCCTCGAGCCATTCAGAAAGAAATACAAGGTACACGAGACAGTTTCATGATCCTTATGATTTTTTGATTCATTGGTGAATTTCGATTGCATGTTCTAGTCATAGAAACACTATACACCACTTCAGAACCTTACTTCAAATTTTCTGTACAAAAAGCCGTCAATTGTGACAAGAGCAGGACCTAAGAGATTTCTTGGTCTTTCCAATTGAAAGAGAAGAAAAATCTTAAAGTAAGGCTCTCACTTTGTTTTGATCCTGACAGCTATAATTGAAACTTGAAAGTAGTAGTGTACCAAAAAATAAAAAGTCATCAAAAAATTCTACATGGCATAAAATCTCAAAAAATTATTTTATTCCCTGTAGATGCTTAACAAACAAATTGGTTTTGTTCTGATTGTGTTCACATGAGTTCATTCAGATAATTTACTCTGAGTAACACACGTTTTCTGTGACACAGAAGAGACATTTTTTTTTTTTAATCAGCTTTACAGGAATAAAGCTTTACTCACACATCCTTACTACATTAACAGTGATAATAAAAACCAACCCCAATTAAAGTCATTTGGTCATATAAAAATATATTTTAAAAAATGTTGCCGGTGACCAGTATAGCTTAAGTTTGCACTAAAATGTGATCACACAAATGATGGTAGAGCCCCTCCCTTACTTTATTCACTCATTCTTTCAGAAGGAAACATTAACTCTAGACCAGAACATTAAACATCTCTTCTGAAAGTTTCTACATAATAGTCTGGTCTATAAGCACATAGGGTCAGAAATTTCTGCAGCCTAGAGAGGGAAATTGCAAAAGCAAGGTCATTATACAAGGGTATGCAAAGAACACCCTGACAAGAAACACCAGTGAAAAAGCAGAGCTTTCCTTTCTGAAAAAACAAATATAACTACCAAAAAGAAATGAAGACTTTAAAGCATATTCTTCTCAAAAAAATGCCCTTCCAAGGGAGAGAATGCAGTTTCCAATATTTTCTTACGTGGAAAAGGCAGAAATAAGATCTTTTCAATAGAACAGGAAAAGATGGCACTTCTAGAACTGCTGCGAAGCCTCTGGTTATTTTCCTATTCCAGTGGTTAAGAATTTGCTCGTGAAAAATAACTGCCCATTTTTGTTTGCATTTCAATGCCCTTCTCCAAAAAGTTTTTATCCAGGCTGCTCCACAAATGTTCATGCACATCTTTCTTACCATTCTTGAAAGACTTCTCTTCTTTTTAGCCCTGCATCTTCTTTTAAAAGGCCTTCTGAATTCCCTGGTTTTCAGACAACCTGACAGTGGCTTGGTGAAAGCCTCAGAAGGCTGGGAAATGGTTCAGGAGTTGAAGCAACTAATAATAGAGTTCATAACATCTGCTGACATTTGCTTCTCACTAATCATAAGCTCCACTCAGGGGATTTACCTTATTGGAGAGGCTGATGCTAGCGGTAAATAGGATGATGTAGAAAAATATTGCAGGAGAAAAACAGTAGAGTCCTTTCCTGTTGATTTTTTATGCATCTTTTCAGATCACAATTACTCTTCACATTCATTTTCTTAAGCACTTCAGCTCAAACAACCTAGTTATTCAACTATTCATATGAAACAGAAATTATATTAGTTTGACAAAATTATTCATTTAAAAATTAACATCCATTTTCCCTTATTTTTGCTCTTTGTACTCTTCTAAATAGAAAAGGTTTTAAAACTTCACTGACAGTCAACACACTTTTGCAGTCAATGGTAGAACCTTCCATACCTGCTTCTAAATTACTCAAACTGCAAGGACAACAGTAAAAATTAAAATTGTTAAAATTTTAAATTTGTTAAAATTGTTAAAATTGTTCTGTTGACCAGCCTGCCACAAGATTTCATACAAAACAGGCATATTTTGCTCAGGTTGCCTCAGTCCTGTGGTCTAAATTTCATAACCACCATGGATATCATGCCCCAAATTCTTGTATTTCTCTCCAATTTAGGTAATCTTTGTAGAAAAAGAATAATCAGCAAAGACTAAAAATAAAAAAAATAGGGAGAACCGAACCAACAACAGAATGATAAATAAAACAACTCTAAATTAAACCCTGCCACAACTACAGCATAAGTAGTCATGTTGTTTCACCATAAAATTAGGGAATGGTAATGAGCACTAAAACCACTATACTCTTTAAAAGGAATAAATACCATGTTTTCACACATGTATTCCATATATGTGGAACACTGAAATACTTTTGCCTGTAAAGCTATAAACAGTTTGCATACTGCCAAATGCTAAGATAATCTGACACCAAAAAATTAATCTGTAACGAACTTTATGAAAATCAAATTATCTATAAGTTGTATTTAACATGTATTCTAAAGCAAAATTGTGTTTGCACATATCCTACAGCAAGTACACCTCGCATTATCATTAATTACTCCAAATTAATTAATTCAGGCTTCCACATTAATGTTTTTCCCCACTTCCTAACAATTTCACCATCAGTCTGTGAGAACCATATAAAATAGAATCCCATTCTTCTAATAGGCTGGAAATTACCTCTCACTGAAAGATTTTCTAGTTTTTACTCCACACAAACCACTATGTCTGTTTAACAAATCTCCAGCCTTAAAAGAGAAAGAATTTGCAAAAACATAGCGATACCAGTAACTATTTTTCACCTCACAACACTGCACAAACTATCATGATTGCTAATAATAAGTTCGATAAGGTCGTTAAAATTTTTAAAACAAATAAACAACACCCCCCCAAAAGAAAAAAAAATCCCAAATTTTACATTTGTTTATAATTGCTAGAAATCACATACTGTAATATCACACAAGAGTCCCCAAAAGGACCAAAGAACACTTGGAAACTTAAATCTAGAAATCTCCAAAACTTAAATTTCCTGAAAAACTAGAGGAGCCTTAGAAACCTTGGGAACTGTAGAAACATTTCTACAGAGCTCTCTTAGCAGCCAAACAGGAAAAACAAAGTTTCCTCAAACTTTGACTCACATTAAATATTTTGTGTTTGGTAAATTCATAACACAAGACCTGATGCTCCATTTTTGCATATTGATCTTGAACTAGAAGAATATTTCATTGTCACTACCAGGTAATTTCTACAGTAATAGAAAGAAAACAAAGAATGTTTTTCATCACAGTGAATTGGAAAAGTTCTGATTTCTTTTTTTCTTACAAACTCTGATATAATTAGTTTTCCAAATCACATGGGGGACATTCACATTCAGATTAATTTGGCATTTGCTTTTGAAGCTCTTTCAACTGATACCAATCCACTGATTCCAATCTACCTGTACTTCCCAAGCAGGAAAGCTCAGCTGAACCTACTGCAAACTGACAAGAGTAAAATAATAACAAAGGCATAAAATCAGAGGGGGGAAATGAAATATCAAGTGGTTTTTGCAAGAAACATTTGCATTGGGAACAGTAATTTGGTACGACATGTATGCAACCAGGTTTGCTGCCATAAAGAACTATTTGGCCTTTTTTACTACCTGCAGAACTGCTCACTTGTTTAAATTTGAGGTTATTTAAAGCTTTTGTTTAGGCAGCGTCTTTGATCCTCACCTGTGTAGGCCATAAAGGATCTTTATGCCAACTTTTCCTCAACTTATTAGATGAGTCTGTATTTTACCTATATAAAGTTATCCCCACCTTCCTTGCGGGAGCAGATGGGTAGTTCTGTTTTCTGTCCAACTTAAATACAAGGTCATTGATCTGTTAAAAAGCCTTTGAAGGATTGAAGGATATTTTTTTTTGGGGGGGCGTTTTTTTTGGATGGATGGAATGTTTTATTGGGTGTTGGATAATTGTTTTATAGGTTTGAGTTTTGTTAGATTTTCTAAATTCTGAAAATACTTTTGTTATTGTTCTGTAGTTGAATAGTTACCAATATTCACAATTCAGATCTTGGAATGAACCAAGCCACTGCAAGGCTCCCAGTGGTTTTAATGGGATCAGGATTTGGTGCTGTAAAACAACTGGCTGCCCTTCTCCTAAACTCCATGAGACCCATAATGTCATTTATTATGTGGCATTAAAACCATGGGTGGTGTAATGCCTGCTCTCTGCATCATTTTACTGGTGCACACTGTAGCTTAACATCATATGTAGCACAACTCACTGCAGTAAAGTTTCCTGGGAAGTAGCTGTAATATGAAGTAATTAAAATTACAGCAGGATTTGCCTACTTAACCTTAATAAGCTACTCTGTAAGGGTACAGAAAACAACATTGAAGACATAGATTAAAAAAAATAAAAATAAAAAGTTGGGTTTCTGCTTAAAACTGATTTAATGTTAAGAATGAGAGAAACAAGTGTGTTTCCATTTGCCTGATTTCTGAGGAACTTTTCCATTAAAGTTACAGCAACATTTAGCTAAAGATATTTCTGTATGAAAATCAGATAATTCCTCACATGGGATATACAGTTTAATTTCTGCATTTCAACAAATTAACAGTAAAGTAGAAATGGAGAAAGGGGTGAAAGAAAAAAGTTAATGATAATTTTAATAATTTCACATGCTTCAATTATAGGGCAACCTCATTCCTCCATTCTCGGGCTTCTAAATCTGATCCTGTTTAGATTAAATAAAAATCCATTCATTTTGTAGTGAAGCCATGTGTCCATGTTTTCTCACAGTGAGAAATCATAGGGAAAGCCTTAGGGCTTGGAAGAACTGCCTAAAAAGGGAACAAAGTTTTCCAGTAGGCACTTTAAAATGTTCCAACTAATTCAGAGATAAAACAGATTGTTTACATACAGCAGACTGAGAGACAAATTTGTGTGGACAGAGCATCCAAAAGGAAGTAGAGAATCCAAAACTCAAATGCTTGCTATGCACATAATGGTTGGGTAGAGTTGCTTTATCAAGGATTAATTCCACAAGCCATGCATAGGAATAGATATGGAGCAACTGGAGAATGGTTTCCTGTAGTTGTATTCACAGTCTGTGTGAGAAGTTCTGTTCTAGAAGAAAAAGCTTTAAGATTTTCGAGTACTAAATGCAGAGAAAAAGTTGTTGTTGTTGAAAGTCTCCACATACATCAGAATACCCAAACATTGGGGTCAAGGTCAAACCCAAAGGGTAGCCGAAAACATTGTAAATAAAGAAGAAATTGATGATGCTGAAGTGCTAAAGTAAGAAATACTGGTCATACAAAATCTTTAAAATCTTTATTCAGAAGGAAACTTGCAGCTCATAGAGGAGATAAACCACTTCTTTTTTTTTTTCTTTTTCTTTTTTTTCTGTGAAGAACACTGAATTTGGGAGAAAGAGCTCCCACAGATAAAAGAATAATCACAGCAATCCACGGTCTGCTCTGCATTTTCATTTTCATGCCCCCCAATACTTTAGGAAAGTAAAAATTGCTAATGAACTCTAATCTCTAATGAACTGAGATGTAAAGCAGTGAAAAGTCAAAGGCTCAAGATTCTGCAAAAACATTGACAGGACTCATTGCAGAGCATTTCTTGTATATTTTATTACATGCCTTTAGGAGTATACTCATTCTTAATTCATAAATATCAACAGAAACAAGAAGAGAAAATCCTGCCCAGAAAAGTCAAGACCAGGATCATAAACCACACAAAACGCTGGCTTTTCAGAGCACATTTCTGTGCTGGCAGAACTCAGCCCCTACAAGTACAAGATTCAGTGTCCAACATAAACCGGCTGCTGTGAGGATTTTGCTCCCTCTTTCTGAATGTTTTCAATGGCAGCCTCTTTCTCAGTTTGGATGAAATCAATCAGTCAAGACTGAAGGGTGGGAAAAAAAAATAAAATGGGGTAGCAGTTGTGTGGGAAACAAGCAGCTGAAACCTCACAAGTGAGGTGAATGCTCTGTTCTGAAAAGCCCTCTCTGCTCTCCCCAGTGACCTTGGTGATCCCTCCACTTCTGTGGCAAACAGTATCCATTTCTAACACAAAAAGTTTCATTTTTTTTATAGGTTGTATAAATCTTCTCTAACAATTTCTAAGACAGAAACCAAGTATTTCATGTCTGTCTGGCTACCACTTGGTATTTCCTGTGTCATTGAGGAGCATTTTCCACCCCAAGCCCCTTCCCTTTGAGGCCCACTTCCCACATGGGGCACAGAAAAGCCAAAGAACACAGAGCCAGAAATTAGGCAATACACTGCCAAATTCTGTAGGCATTCCTTCCTTTACAGCATCTAGTGTTACATCACTCTAGATATTCCTAAAGAAATACATACGACGATCCAGCACCATTTATGGGTGAACATTTCACTTAAATGGTGAAATCCACCCAGGATTTTTTGCAGGCAGAGTTGCTACCCTCTGTTTGAATAGCTTGTTATAATACCTGGCCAGACCACAAATTGTTCTCTCAGGATTTTTGGTAAGGGGATATGGGACCAGAAATTATATTGAGCTTTACAAGTTGCTGAACATGCTTTCCATCTCTTCCTTGTACCCCAAGCAAGGATAAATATAGAAAATACCAAATAATGAGTTACGTAAGGGATCGCACAGAGATCAATACATATTTATAATTTTTAACTTGAATAACCAAAGCAAATTTAAAAAAAAACCAAACCCTCAGACACATTCCCATGTTTCTGGCTATTTTGTCAAAACAGACCTTCACCTAAACACCCTGATTTTTCTCTACCTGTCTCACTCAACCTGCCTTTCAGCACATCTTTCATATCTGTGGGAAAACAGACATTGTCTAACAACGTTTTTGGAGACACCAGGATCACTTCCACTAGTCAGCCTGACTTGAGGAGCACTGGAATCAGAAAATTTATCAGATAAAGTAAATTCCACTTCTGCACATTCATTAGCCATGCACTGAAATCCATTTTTTGGGGCAGCCTCAGAACACAGTTTTTCTCAGAAAAGCAGCAAGATCAGCATCTTAGATTAAGATGCTAATTTAAAACTTCATCATGAAGCTTTGTTTTCCTACTTTCAGATAAACCTTTCCAGGTTTCAGATGTGCTATTCCTTAGGTAAGAGCCCTTTTTTTTTAATCCAGTCATTTACAGACGCATTGTCTCTAACAAAGTGAAAGAATTTGAAAGAATATTTCATCTTACAAATAACCAAAAGAATCTGACAGATGAGGACTAAGGCATTAAAATGTCACATTCTCTGAAAAAGGTTCCAGTCTAAAATTCAGATTGACATTGGCAAGGCAGCAGTTGCTCTATAATGACACAGACTTTTAAAACATAGGAGGAAGATAAATGATTAAGAATGCCTGGATTGCAGATTCTTAAAGATCAGACTTTGTTGATGAGAAATGAAGGAAAATTTGGGAAACCACAAACAGTGCATCTCACTCAAACAAAACTCATTCATGTCAATAGGAAGTACACTATAAAATCCCAGTGAGAATAGCCTTTTAAAAAACATTCAAGTACAAATAGCTCTTGCATGGCTTTGTTTTCCAACACTTTAAAACACAGTATGTTCATTAAAAAATATCTGTTCTTATTATAGCACACTATAATAACTGTTTAGGAAAATATTTTGTTTTAATTATTAGCTGATGCAGCATGCTTAAAAATGTTTCCTTAAACATATAATTTCTGCAAAGGTGACTAATTATTATGACTAGTTTCATTCTTTAACCAAAGCAATGCAAGCACCATCAGCAGCCAATTTGTGGCCAGGCAGCTTCAGCATCTATTGCTTCTATTCAGCATCCATAATTCTATTCAATTCTATTATATATTCTAGTATATTATATTATTTTCCCAGACAAGGGAAAGAAAATTGATTTATTCTCCTTCTTGGGCACCACCAGTGAGTTCTGGTCAGCTGTACTTCTGCAAACCCAGCAGCATAATTTCTCTTGCAGAACTTTGCCTGTATCAGTGAAAATGGATAAAAAAAACCCAAAAACCATGCAGCACTGACAATCCAGCCTGAGTTTTCAGATATGGGATTTATAAAGCAACACTTTCAACAGCAAATATCCTTGACATTTAGTTGCTGAAGTAAAGTAAATATAGGACCCAATAGTGTCATTTTTATGGAGTAGAACTACACTTTGGAGTATATGTCAAAAGTGAAATTCATTTAACTAAACTGAAAAGAACCATCTAAAACTGACAAGGGATATGAAAATAGGTTGACACAAACATTTCAAAGATTCCTTTACTAGGTATCCCTGAGGAGGAGAAACTGTTAGCCTATCAAAGAGCGTTATCCTGCTACCTACAGAGACTCTTTGTGTAGGATGTTACATTTATGCTACAAAGACTTCACTGTCCGTTAGAATCATTTTGAGACTCGTGTGTTTCTGCTGTGATATTATACTCTCCGTACTTGCTCATTAACTCACACTGTTTGTTTATCAAGAGCGTGTCAACCCAGCAACAAATCTGGAGCTGAAATTTAGACAATGCATAAGATCAAGGCAAGAAAAACAGCACTGAATTCTCTGTTACCTGGAGTGAACTCATTACCGTGTATTTACATAATCTTGTTTTGGAAGCTGCTGAAATGACACTCCGCTTCTGAACCTGGTGTTTTTAGGAGAGGCTGGGAGGGAGAGGCGGAGGTGTTGCAGTTGGCATAAAGGAATGGATAGATTGGGAAGAGCAGCCACAAAGAAGGTAAAAATGAAAGTTCAGGCCACCAAAGCACGCCTTGTGGCTGGGGTCCACTACAGGCCACCGATCAGGGCAAAGCTGGCCATGAGGCCTCGCTTCAGCCACAGGAAGCATCGCACTCCCGAGCTCTCATCCTGGAGTGGGATGTGTCCTGGGAAAGCAATACAGCTGTCTGTAAGCAATCCAGGGGCGCGAGAAGAAAAACTTCCAGGTGCAGGTATGAGACAAAGCAGAGCAGGAGCATTACTGGACCTGGTGCCCAGGGGTACAGATAAGCTCATCACAGAAATGGGGTCTGGAGGCAGCCTGGGCTGCAGTGACCGTGCCCTGGCTGAGTTCCTGATCTCAAGGAACATGGCTATGGCAAAGAGCAAAGCCAGGACCCTGAATTTCAGAAGAGTGAACTTCTCGTTTTTTAAAGACTGAATGGATGAGATCTGGTAAACTGCTTAGAGACAGCAGAGCTGACCAGAGCTGGCTGCATTTTAGGACCACTTTTCTTAGGAGCACTCCATCCTGCTTGGTAAGAAATCAAGCAAGACAGGCCAGAAACTCCTGTTTTTACCAAGGGAAGAAAGAAATACCTGGGGAAATACAGACCTCACTTCTGCAAAGATTATGGAGTAGATCCTTATGGAAACAATATTAAGGCATATGCCAGACAAGAAGGTGTGTAATCAAAAGGGAACTGTAGATATAAAGAAAAGCCTTCTTGATGGGACTTGCAGCAGTAGTTTAAAGGGCCTGTTCTGTCCTTCAAAACCACCCCTGCACATTTCTGCTCTCTGGGGAGGATGTAGCAGAGGAAGTCTGTGTCTTCAGGCCATTCCATTCAAGTATTCCATGCTAGCATGGCTAGTTGTTTTTATTCCTGACCATTGTCCATGGATAAATTGTCAGGAGCACTTTTTTTCCCCTGATAAAAAGAGAAACTCCATTATTGGGTTCTGATGCTTTGGTATTTGCTTGCTTTCCTTACCTTGGGGCAATAAGGCTGAGAACAGCAATTCTGGACTAGATGATGATTGGACTTTACAAGAGTAGCTGGATTTTCCTATTGAAAGGATTACAAAAAGTGTAACACACATGATGCATGGATAGAATTAGGAAATTGGATAGAATTAGGAATTTGGCATAGGACAAGATAGAAATTAATACACTCAAAAATTTTTGCTTCATACATCGTGCAATGTGTTTCCACTTGCCTAGCTGAATTCAAACACTCAATCTCTGAATATCTTTTCCCCACAATAACTGCTTTTTTTTTTTGCTCTTAGGCTGCAGAGCATCTTGGTCCCAGTTCATGCACAGGCTGATTCTCATCTCTAGAAGCTCAAAGAAATCAGAACTACTTTATTATGTATGAACTTGTAGAAGGAAAAATCGGTTACTTGTAAACATTTACGAGCAAGCCATGCAGTAAGCTATCAGAATTCAATTATATTCAATATAATATCCTACTGCAGGAAAATAATTAATCTTGTATTCAAAAGGATTACAATGAACTTGAAATATTTGTTGAGGAAGCCAACTTTTCAAAACCCTTGTAATCAGCTCTGTAACTAAAAGAGGAGGGGAAAAGAGCAAGAAAAGAAATTCACACCTGTACTCTCTAGAAGACAGCTGTATAAAATAACTGAATAAACAAAGATGCACATTTCGGATCTGATCACCTCCTTTGAAAACATTTTTGAAAATAAATTTAGCTGCCATTATGAAGTTCATTAGTTTATATGCATTATTATCTCATTTAATTCATAATTTGTAGTGATTTCCCTGTGCTGCATGCCAGGGGGTCAGACTGTAGCTTTCCATACAATCTGGTGTCATTTTCATTTTTAATTCCTCCTCCATTTCTCCTTTCTGTTTTCTGAAAGTCTGTATCTCTTATTCTCTCTTCTTCTTGTCATTGCTGTCAATGACTACATACTCAGCTCTCTCCATCATTCTTCCTCTTTACAGGAGGGAGCTTCCATGAGCTAGGCAGATTGTGGTGGTTCATAAAATACATACTACAAGCTATCAGGAAGCCAGGAGAGCCTGGAGAGAGCAGGTCCTGGTTATCATACCCTGTACTCAAAGTTCAGCATCTCTGCCAAATGTCACCTGTGTGGTTGTCCCTCAGGCTCACTGAACGGGGTCCTTCTATTTCACCCAATTTAATCAGACATAAGTCTCTTCTAAAACCACCTCTTCAAATGCACCTTCCACTTACCACCCTGGAAAGGATTCACATGTTTGCTCTAAACACGAAGTGACTAAATGTATTCACTGGTTCCTTTGCTTCTGTTCACCTTCTTTTCTTTTCTCCCACCTTTTTGCTTCCACCATATAACACAGAAAGGTCTCTCATCTGCTCTCCCCTAATCCTTGCACTTGCCTAGAGTTATTAGGCTATTCTGGTTATGGCTGGGGTAGAGCTGATTTTCTTAGCAGTGGCTGTGTTTTGGATTTGTGCTGGACACAGGGTTGATAGCACAGAGATGTTTTTGTTATTGCTAGCAGGGCTCACACAGAGCCAAGGCCTTCTCTGCTTTTGTACAGCCACGCTGGAGGGGAGACTGGGGGTGCCTGGGAGGGTGGGAGGAGACACAGCCAGGACAGGTGACCCCAACTGACCAAAGAGATGTTCCAGACCGTGGGACATCATGGTCAGTGTGGTCAGTAAGGAAAATGGGGGAAAGAAAGAGGAATGGGGAGCATTTGGAGTGATGCTGTTTGTTTTTCCAAGTAACCCTGGGATGGGGCCCTGGTCTCCTGGAGAAGGCTGGACATCTGCCTGCCCATGGGAATGCAGGGAATTAATTCTTTGTTTTGCTTTGCTTGTGTGTGTGGCATTGGCTTTCCTTATTTAACCACCCTTATCTCAACCCTTGAGTTTTTACCTTTTACCCTTCCCATTGTCTCCCAATCCCACTGGTGGGGCAGTGAACAAGTGGCTGCCTGGAGCTTGGCTGCTGGTGGGGTTAAACTACAACACAGGTCTTCTTACAGGGGTTTCTCTTCCACGTGCCCTCAGGTTCTCTGTTTTTAAGAACAAAGACTTTGTTCTGTCTTCACAGAACATAAGGCAATGCCTGGCCCATGATTAGATGCCATTACAGCTTTGAAAAGAATATCTCAAAACTATTAACTTTGTTTAGAAGAGAAATCCCTATTTTCTCTGAAACAAAGTGGATCTGGATTTGATTATTGTCTGTATCTCCTGCAAAAATATTACAGAAAGCCAAGACAAACTAGGGCAGTTCATTCCATTAATTTCTTGGAAAGGTTTAATATAAGCCTTTGCAATTAGAAGTCCCAGAGAATGCTACACTGAAATAACTAGTATTAACTTCTCATTTTCCTCTAAATTATGACACCATGTAAAGGAATGTTTTTCTGCAATTTTTAAAGACTTTGTTCTTTTAAAATTCTTGATAAAAGAATTCTTCATGTTTAGTTTAGGCCAAAAGCTGGCCTTTGTATCAATTTGTGAGTTAGCATGCCTGGAAAATGATCATGTGAAAAAAAAAGGGGCCACAAATAAATACCTTTAAATCTACCTTTAAAAAGTTCTATTTGTAAAAGCAAGCAAGTGCACTTGGTGCAAAAACAATGGGAATTCCAGCTGAGCTGTAATGGCTTGGACCATTTAAAGAGCGTCAGTAAGCTCAGGGTTACTTTAGTAACTCACCTCTGACAAGAACAGAACTATCACATAGTGAGGCAGCCCAAGTGTTTTGTCTTCCAGACTCACTCTAGGGTCACATTAGGGGTCTGCTCTGGATCTTATTGTTATACAATTAGTGAATTCCAATATACATTATCCCAAATATTCCTCTCATTATTATAAATTTGTTTCCAAAACATCCAAGAAACACAGGTGGAGCTGGAAAAGTTTTGCAATTCATGCATTAAAAAGCTTTTTTTTTTTCCTCCTTGGAAATCTTGATTTACCATACTCCAAAGTAGACAATTATTGCTTCAATATAACCAGCTATACTCATCTAAAATTCCAGCTACATCCCAGGAAGTGAGAATTGATATGTGGCACGAGAACTCACACTTATTATATTATGTGATTTATATATAACTGAACAATTTCAGAATGCTTAACACGGTAGCACACTAAGCTTTCTCTAATTCCAGGACAATATTTTATGCTCATCAATAATCAGTTTGGGTTTTTTGTTCCTCAAAAAGCAAAGGTGGAGCACAAGAAGGGCCCAAACTAAAAGGTAATATTAAGAAAGAATCATCATGTTATACATGTTCCATTCATGACTGTCGTTGGAAAGGATGTCTGACACAGGTTTATTTCAGAAATGCATACTGAGCTCTTTCTTCCTTTTCTCCCAACTCTTTCTGCTGAGAATATCTGGACCAAAGGGATCATGATTTTATTATGGGATTGCAGGTCTATTTTGATATAAGCACCTTTTTTCACCCATCTCCACCTCCTTCCCAGGGTATAAAAGTGGTTGTAAAAAAAACCTTTCCCACAGAACACCCTTCCTTTTGGAATACAGACATTTGCTAATCTGTTAATTACAGCAAACTTCCTCTCCAACACCTATGTCTCTCACCACTACCAAAATAACCCTGGTCCAACACTTATTTAGCATCTCAGAACTGCACACCTCCTTCTTCAGGCAGTGCCTTAGGATGTTAACTGCAGACTACAGAAAGAAGCATTTCATTTCTGAGAGGAAAACCATCTCTGGGGCTCTTTCTGAGCAGCTGACGTTGCACTGCCCCACCAGAAGTCACCAGGTGATGGACAGGCAGGTGCTTGTCCGCCCCAAGGCAAAGCTTACTCACCCTTCTTGCCTGCCCTGTGTCAGGTGTGTTTGTGCCTCTGCACAACAAACAACTGCAGGAAAGCTCTGCCCGCCCTGCATCTCAGGCACTCAGAATGAGCGTGTGAATGCAATTCATTTTCATGATTGGTTCTGTTCTCTCACACTTGCAACATATTATTCTGTAAATTAACTTTGCCTCTCCTCCCTTTCAAAAGAACCCCATGAACGGCCTTTCTCTGCATAGAATATATCATTTTCCTTTGGCCAATATATTACCATGAGGTGCTGGTTTGCTGTTGTTGTACAGTCTGTTAATTAAAAGATAGTCCTAGGTGTGCAAAATATTAAAGTGTTTGCTAGAAATAGGAATCTATGTGTCCATAATGAGGTATATGGAGAGAAGTTACACTCTTAATGCAGCTGAGAATCAAAGGTGTTATAAGTGGCCTGAAATCAAAAGAGACAAAAAATATAGAGCCAAAACCTAGCAGCCTCCCCAGCTTTTAATCTCTGATATTTTATACCAGAGCATAGCTTCTGACACCCTTTTCTTTCACTGTCATTTTCTTTCTCTCAAAAAAATAATTTAGCAACCTTTTTTCCACAGAGTTTTACATTATTTGAGAAAGTATATGTAAATATATGGGAAATGAAAATAGCAGGCTGATGGGAATAGTTTGGTAAAATTGTACATGAATAAAAGATGTGAAATCATACTGTTATAAATGTCTTCATCCATTAAGTTTTAGTATCAAGTAAATTTCCAGCCATACAAAACTGATCTCTGCATCTGTCTTTCCCTATAGAAGTCACAGTTCACATTTGGAACATTATATGTGCTCCATAATTGAAAGAAAATACTATCAACTCTCAATTTTTTTCTCCAAATTAGTAAGTCAAAAGAATTTCATTCCTCTGGCGTCGAAATATTTAGTTCATGTATGAACAATGGAAAATACTAATATGTACATTTCCAGAGTTACATTGGAGCCTCTGTACATCATGGAAAAGCATGCTATAATTATAAACTTTCTTTATCTAATCATGCCATTACTAGGTGGCTAAATAGATTACATTCATAATTAGTATTAGATGACTCAGTACCTTACAACATACATTATACACATTGTTTCATATATAATTTACTGCATAATCAAGCAAACAGTGAATGTTTTCAGTTTAAACTCTTGATTTGAACTCAGTGCACAATTTAATCACCAGAATAGTCTGAGACATGAGGAAAATAGAAAATTCAAATATGAAAAAAAATACAGAGATATTTCTTCATAGGTATTCTTCCTGTAGTGTTCAACATTTGCCAGCCCTGAAGTTAAATTTTATCTGCTGCTCAAACATAGAATCAGAGAACGGTTTAAGGTTGGAAAACACCTCTAAGACTACTGAGTACAATCATTAACCCAGCGCTGCCAAATCCCACTAAACCACATCCCTAAGTGCCACATCTACACATGTTCTAAATCCCTCCAGGGATGGTGACCCCACCACCCCCCTGGGCAGCCCATTCCAGTGCCTGATCACTTTTCCAGTGAGAAAATTTTCCCTGTCATCCAATCATAGCCTTCCCTGGCACAACTTGAGGCCACTTCCTCTTATCCTGTTTTTTGTTACCTGGGAGATGTGACCAGGCTTCACCTTGCTATAATCTCAGGCAGCTGCAGAGAGCAATGGGGTTCTATATTTGCGTTCCCTCCCTTTAAAACGGAGCAAATTGGGGAACTTGAACTTCTCTGAAATCTACTGGATTCCATTTCCAAAACTAAACTCAGGAATGGTTCGGACTCTGGTTCCCTTTAATCAAGAACCACAGAACCTCAATGTAGCACAGTTTCAAGCTGAGACACCTTCTCCCTTTGAATCAGGGCTCACCACATAAAGAAAACTGGATCCCATCGTGAACTGGTACTCAAAAATACAAAGACAGCCAAGTCTACATCAATGGTGAATTTCAGAACCTCAAAATATGCATTTATAAAAGATTGGCAAGGTTTCAGTAATGAAGGTAATCAAACAGAGGTATTTCCATAAAACAGGGACAAAGATGAACAGTGAAAGGCATTTTGTTCACTCTCAGTCATTTTCCCCTCTTCTGACGCACAGCTAAGCATGTCCAGGTTTTATTCAGGAGGTTTTCCTGCGTGGTAACAATGATGATATCCTGTGAGATGGCTGGGGAATGCCTCCAGATTGATGAAAGAGCACAGTTAAATGGTATATAACCCCTTTTACATGCACTGGCATGAGCTATCCCTATCATCAGGAGACAGAAAACAACAGATAAATTGCAGTAAGACATTTCATTGACTGTCAGAGAAAAACATGAGAGTTTAGAAATTGTTCTCAAGTGTCACAAGAACAAGTTGTTTCTTCCTACACATTTTACTAATCAGAGAGAAAGAAAGTTGCAAAACTGTAAAGTCTGTTAATGCCCAAGTGATAGACTGGGGGGACTGGGAGAACGAGCTTGTTTTTATTGTAGAGGCAAGAAAATACGAAGTCCTTGCATTTGCTGCTGCCAGGTTCTAGGGGAGTTTTGAGCTAAAAGCAAGGTCTATCTGTTTACTGTGCAATATGGAATTATCAACCATGTACAAATTCATTTTAGAAAATTTAAAATCATAATATCTTCTTCACAAAGACTGTGTCCTAACGAATCCAAATGCAGTTTTACGAATGCAGGTCCTTTGTAACATCAAAAAAGCCATCACAAGTTACATAAAAATTTCCTGCAGTACTAAGGACTGGGAAATGCAGGAGAAGAATTTAGATGACATGGCAATCAAAACACCCAACCTACTCCCCCAAATGTCTACATAACATGCTCCCATCCACAGCTATTTTCATTTCAGAAAGCTAAAAAAATTTGCCTCTATATACATTTGTGTTCTTTTAAATTCCCTGATCTGCTAAGAAAACAAGATACTGTCTGTTGCTATTTTGGAATTTCTCACTAGAGATTGTCGTACGGAATATTTCAGAGGATTGTCTAAGAGTTCATTACCTGAGAGTTTCTATTAATGGCAATGAAGATAAAGAAGTTTCGTTTTCTAATCAATTATGTTATAGAGTACTACCTAAGTTAATTATTTTAAAGAGTATATAGTTATGATCCTAGCATAAAACTTTAATGAAATATAAGTTATAACCAACTAGCAATGACAGTGTCATAAAATATTCCCAACAATAAGGAATATGGACAAAAGAGTCTTTTTTTTGTTTTCCAATTTACCACTTTCAAATTCCATGGAAGACCTATAAGCCTCTTGCTGCCTTTCCAAGATTAATGTTAGTTTAGGGAAGATCAATGATTCCTTAGCCACCATCTAAGGGAAAAAACTTTTCATTTTTATATCCCACTTGTCAGTTTGCCACAGGTAAGAGTGAGTATGTATTTGGGTCCAATAGGCTCATAAATAAAGCGAGTAGTGACTAGAGCAATATACTGGGAACTGCTAAAAATGTTTTATTTTTATGTCCATTTCTTCCCTCATTCCAATCTCAAAAATACCTCCGTAGGATCTATAAATTTCCAAAAGAAGATGTGCAAGACCTCCTGCAGCATGATGTGTCTCAGTCATCATGCTTTGACACAAATTAACCTGGTACACAGCTTCCCAAATTTTTTTTGGTGGATTTCAGCATTCATTTGCCTTTGAAGAGGGAATATACTGAATTTACTTGGCTGTTCCTCACATAAGGAAGGAGTGACTTCTTCATTTATTACAAAGCAATAATATGAGCAACCTGTAAATTTACTTTTAATTAATATTTCACAATACTTACATCAGAAGCATTTTGTGGTTTTTAAATCTTTAAAGAAGTGAACAAATGTGAGACAGGTCCTGATATCAATTGTATGATTAATTGCTCCCTTAAAAATTTCCTTGTGTTTTTCATGCTATATTTTAGGATCCAGCAAAAAAAAAAAGGCTTTGATGATAAATAATATTTTTAAATAAATAAAATTTCTGCAGTAAGAATTTTTTTCCACAAAAGCATCAGAATAAAATCACAAATTCTCTTCATAAAATAGACATTTTGACAGTGATTCCTTCAAAAAATTAAAGCTAGATCTCACTTCCAGAGAATCTGTTGGAAGTATCAACTGAAATATTTCCAGCATTAGCAAATCTGTATTTCTAAATTTTGACTGCCTACCTTACTCAACTGTAATTCTGCAGAACTTTTTTTGCTACAATTTAATTGTTTATCACCCAATTTCTATATATGATGGGATGTAACTTGCTAAAATGTAGCAGTGCCATGTGTCTGTATAGTTGTATCACAATTTCATAAACAAAAAAAAAAAAAAAAAAACAAACAAAAACCCACCAATGACTGAGTTCCTCTAACGCAACACAAAGAACAAATATGGAAGATTTAATTAGATTATTCATAACTCAAATATCAAACAGTGAAGAAAAAGGCCACTGCATTAATCTCTGAATGTAAGTCCTTTAAAGACCACTGATTAATAAAAATTCTAACTGTGCATTCTTGAAAACTACAGCAATCATTACCAACAGACTAAAGACAAGGCTGGAAAAGAGAGGCAATTTCCTTCCCATTGCTATTTTAATTCACTTTCAACTGCTGAAAAACATTAGAAAGCCACTAGAAATTAAAGTCTAAAACACACAGATCTCAAAAGATTCCACAATGTGACATCAGTCCAAATAAAACATATAAGCCAACTTCTGAAAAACCTAATACTGGAAAAGTATGGATTCTGTTTCCCACATACGATTGTACAAACGCATACAATTACATACCATTTTTATACTTTGTTTTGCTTCCATGTCTTACTGGAAGTCATCATATGTGCATTATTCCATACAAAATGAAGATATGGGATACTGAATCTTGAGCACATATAAACCTTCTGACAAGTGAGAGCTGTTGAATCCATTTAGACGCTGAGTTCAAGGATTTCAAACCATGAAACTTTGCTCCTTTCCAAACACTCATCTCACTACTAGTTTGGGTAGCACTGCCTTTGATGTCAAACTGCTGCTCTTTGAACTTTACCCCTAGTACAAAAGGAAATTAATAACAGAAGTGAGCTCTATACCTCCCCTAATCTTTCAGGCCTCCTCAATACATTGCATATTAAGAAAGCCATACCTTCTCTTTTTGTATGTAATTTCTTAGGCTCTAACAAAGATGAAAATAAAGTCAAACCAAGAGAAAATAAGTCACATGAAAAGAATGTTTCATGAAGGAGAACAGGAGGGTTCTGAATGACCCTGAAATCTTGTGGAAAAGGCAACACCTGCTCCACAGGCAGGGATTTAGTCCCATTGAGAGACAGCATTTAGCTTTTTCAGTCATGTATAAAGGAAAATATGCTTAGCACATCTTTCCGCTCAAAAAAATATCTTTCGCAACTTATATATATTTTTATCTTAAGACAAAAGTCATTTAGAGTTTTTTAATTGAGACATCACCTGTATACGTTATTTCTTCATCCATATAATTTAGTTATTTTTTTACTGGGAAACACTGAAGAAATTAGTTTTAAACCAGAAACCTGCCATTTGTTCAAAAGGCTGTTAAAGTCATGATGCTCACGCTTCCGTTGTGTTTTGTTCATAAAACATCTCAGTCAAATAAATATTTACAAAATAGTCTGCTGTTTTTCAGCAGAAAATGGGAATTGTGGGACAACTCAAAATCAAATAGATTTCTATGGAATAACTGCAATGCAATATGTCACAGGCTTCTGGGTGGTAACTGGGGATACCAGAGCATTACAATGTAAGTGAGAAATGGGAACCATCCACTTAAATTGCGATAAAGAGATGTAGGACATTCCAATACTCCTTAAAATCAAAAGCCAGTTCCACCTCTGACTTCAGTGGGCTGTGGAAAAGCCATGGACTGTGGCACTGCTGACACTTTAGAAGTTGCTCAGAGTATATTTCCCCAAGGGAAAGATTCAAGGAGCAAGAATTAGAAGGATTGAATAAGAGAAGTCCGCATCAGAAAGGACAAGCAATTGACTGAAAGTATCCAGACAATTCCTGAAGTGCAGAAGCTCCTCAGGAACCTGAATTCACTACATTATCTTAACATCCAAGCTGGACGCCAGAATCTGTGGTTACTGAGGACCCCAGGACTCCACGACTCGAGGATTCCATGGCTCTGT
>VZTX01015191.1:0-34111 GCA_013400915.1 Pardalotus punctatus
CCACTCACCCCAGAACTGGCTCACAACAGCCCCACTCACCCCAGAACTGGCTCAGTGCAGCCCCACTCACCCCAGAACTGGCTCACAACAGCCCCACTCACCCCAGAACTGTCACTGCAGCCCCACTCCCTTTTCCAGGCCTGCTAGGAGGATCAGGCTCCCGGGCAATGCTGCAGGGCTGTGACACAGGGACAGCAGGGACCAGCAGGGAAGGGCAACAAGAGTTCACTGCTGCCTCAGCTGGGGGCAGTGGGAAGGACCCTGAAGGGTCACGGTTCTGCTCTGCCTTTGATTCAACCATGTCCTGCAACTCAGCTTGACCAAAGGTAACAGAAATCCTCATTATCCCTCATTTGCATATGAAAAAATACACCCAGCAACATGAAAACGAGGAATGGCTGTCCCCATCCATCACAGCAGCAACACATAAGCAATTCCACCTGACTGCAGTCCCACCTCCTTTATCCAAAACTATAAAGCTGCTGTCTGGGATCCTCCAGGCAGAGGGTGAGAGCACGGCTTTTGAAGAGGCCTGGTGGTAGCGAGGACCACCCCCCAATTCTGGGCATTCATTCCTCCAGCATTGTGGGTCAGCTTCAGAAAGTTCAGTTCTTGTGTCACTTTGCAGCCAGGGAGTTTTCCCTGTCACTCCCAGGATGCAGTCTGTAACACTGTGGAACCATACTTACATTTTTGCCCACATCATCTTTGGAGCTCATCAGATCTTCCATATCTGCACGCAGCTGCTTGTTCTGCCTCTCAAACTCCTCCTTGGCTTCCAGGGCCTCCTCCAGAGCCCGAGCCAGGGACAGGGCTTTGGTTTCCTTCTCCCTCGCCTCTGCCTCAGCACGATCTCGCTCCTCTGCATACCTGGCAGAAATGTTCTTCTCTTCTGCCAGCATCTGAACAGAAGAAACAATTAATCCATCTCTTAAGCTCCACAGTCAGGTCCTTCCTGCCTCAGGTGTTTTATTCAGGAAGTGGTTAATGCTCTAAGTTTAATTGGCTTTCAGAAGCTGTCTGGTCCCTCAGTCCTGATCAGAGTGCCATTAACAGAACAGCTCCAGCTCCTCTGGGATGAGGGGAAGAAAGCAAGTAAGCTACTCATCAAGACACAGGTTTCGTATGATTTCCATCTTTCACTCTTCAGATCCTTTTTTAGCCTACCTTGAGGGATTACAACAAAACTCTTAAGGTTTTGTTCAGCATAATTCCCATTTTTGTGTATGAAGAGCTGATGACTTGATCTAACAAGCCTCAGAGAGGGCATGTGGCTCACAGAAATTGGGAGGGACAAGTTCCTCTTAACAAAGGCCAACTGCTCACAGATTTATCAATAACCACAGCACACCAGTCAGACCCTCTTTTACACAAGGCTCATTTCTGCAGCAACAATAAAACCAAGATGCTGCTGAAAAATATTTAAAAAAACATGAAGATGACAGGAGAGTGGAGTACCTGATCAAACTTCTTCTGCTTTTTCTCCAGGTTAGAGACAATCTGGCGTTGGTGATCCAGATCCACCATCAGGTCATCCAGCTCCTGCTGCAAGCGGTTCTTGGTCTTTTCCAGTTTGTCATAAGCCAGAGCCTTCTCCTCCAGGCGCTGGCTTAGGGACTCCATGTCCTTCAACAGCTTCTTCTTAGTCTCCTCCAGGCCTTCAATGGTTCCCAAGTCATCATCTACCTTTTTCTTGGCCTCAGCCAACTGAAATTTAATAAGAGAAAATCAAGTTTCTTAGCGCATCCTGAGAGGGAGGAAAGGCATCCCGGTGCAAAGTGCAGAGGCAGAACAGATGTTTCTGCAGACTAAGGGGACACAGAACCTGGGAGTTCTCAGGGTGCTAAGCAGGGCAAAGCCCTGCCCATCACAGTTCACTGTACACAGCAGTACTGCAATGGAGAAAGACAGGAAATTTCATTCCAAAATCCGGTCCAGCACCTGTGCAAGTTACACAACGTGTTTCCCAAAGCTTTGGGACACCAATTCCTTCTCCTGGAATGTGCAGGCCCTGCACAAGTCCTGCCACTCACAGCAGCTCACCTGGGACTGCAAGGCCAGCATCTGTTTCTCCAGGTTCTTCCTGGCCTCCTCTTCCTCCTCCTGCTGCTCTTGCAGGTTGTTCTTCTCCTCTTCCAGCTGCCTTATCCTGCTGCTGAGGTTGAGCTTCTGGCGCGTTTCCTCCTGGAGCAGCTCCTGGAACACAGGCACAGGCAGAGCTCAGTGTGCTCTGAAACCTCCACAGTCCACATGTGCACCTCCAGGTTTGTCCTTCTCTCCGATTTTGGGGCAAGGACATGTTTTATGAAGACATCTGTTAGCTGGGTTTTCAAAAAGCCAGTGGCCATTCGTTTTGGGCACACTGAAACCTTCATAAAGCACATTTCTGAGCAGGGAACCCACGCCAGAGTCTGTTCTAGAAGTTAATGGATGGTACTTTTCCATCTTTCAAGGGACTAGCACAGATCACCTGAAGTTTGATGACCTTCAAAGTGTATTTTTCTGTTTCAGACAAGAGTAGAGCACCTATTTTAAACCACCTGGGAAGAACACAGAGCAGCTGCTGCAATGGCAACAAGCTCCCAGGTTTTTCTGCATTGCTTAAATGAAGGTCACTCTAAAGGCAGCTGTAATGTGGCAGTGGAAACTTCTGTCACAACAGAAAGTAATGAAAGGTGTAACCCCCATCCCACCCCCTCTCCCCCATCCTGCTCCCTACAAACCCCTCCAGCTGGGATTGACATTATTCAAGGAGTTAAGTGGGCTTTTATACAGGGAAGATAAAATATACTGAAGTGATGAATACCTGCAGAAAGCTGCATTTTCCTAATTAAGAACCAAAAACTGACAGTTTGAACTTCAGCTGTTAGAACTTGAAGCTGTCAGTAAAAGAGAGGGTATTGTTCCTCATCTATCCCAAGGATATTGACATTAAATTCTACCTGGAAATGGTTGTTGTTATTTTTATTTGATTCTTATCTCCCACAAAGACATAAAAGAGAACTAGTAACCAACAGGTAGTGAAGCTCAGATAATGAAAAATTGGTTGCATGTGTAGCTGAGCCATTCCAATCCATCCCATTTCACTGGACTGAACAGGAAATTCAGCTTCTACCCAGGGGACTTTCCAAAGCATGAGTGAAAATGTATTTTCTGTCAGCATTTCCTGAGGAGCAAAGCTCCAGTGCCAAGTGCAGCTTTGCCACCCACACACCTGTGTATCCTGAAGCTGAGATTCCAAACTGGCTGCATCCTTGGCAAACTTGATGCCTTTCTTCTCTGCCTCCTCCAGGAGACTGGAGACATTATCCAGCTCATTCTGCAAAAACAAGAGTCCAAAGGTAACAGCAAAGCCCACTGGGAGCTGGAACTGCAAACACAAAACCTCAGCAAATTCCAGGTATGGCAAGACAGCAACAGATCCCAACAGAGAGAACAACAAGCTTAAAATACTAAAGTTTCGCTACAAAATTGAAGTTGAATGTCAGTCCTGAAGTGCAGTAACAAAACAAGGCTTATGCTATTAAGCTCTGATATTCAGCACAGCACTTTGCTCTGATACCTGCATTCACACTTTAATGCTATTTTTAATTCTAGAACCATATATTTCAGGGAAGCATTAATTCAGGGATTATCAGGGTGGCAGCTGGGTTTAAAGCATCACTGCAAGAGAAAAGGTTACTGCCACATGCCAGCTTCTTATTTTGGGCTACACTACTTTTATATACAGTGAGAGACAGCCTGAAAGTTTCCTCCAAAGAGAACTGGGCCATTCCCTTTTTGAAGTGCTTTAGCCTGATTTACCTGAAGTCCTCATTGCTGTGGTTCAGGGGTCAGCCATGGCTGCACTTTGCCTATTTGTTCTGTTTCCCAGGAAATTGAGCTGGTTCCTGCAATCCCTCCCTGCCACGCTCCCAGCTTTGAGCACAAAAGCAAACCTAGGCCCACCATCAATCTTTGCTCAGACCTAAGGAAAAGCTCAGCCTGATCTATTCAATTCTGCAGCCAAGCCAAAAACCTGTATTCCAGCTGGACTGTGCAGAGCTCCCTACAGGATTTGCTCTCCAGGATGGAAGCCACATCCTTAAAAGCCCCTGTAACTCTCACACAGCCCAGAATGCTCAGGACTGATGTCCCAGATTTCTCCAAATGAGGCACTTCACCACTTTAAGGCCTCCCAAGTCCATGGGAGTCCTTGCTGAGGTCACCTCCACATCAGCCACAGGCCATTCCTGCACGTGATTACAACTTTGAGCTCCTTGCCTGTTTTCCAGGATTTTAGGACTTCCAGAGCCTTACCTGCAGCTTGTTCGCCTTCTCCGCCAGCTCCACCCTGAGCCTCTCCCCTTCTGCCACCTTTGCAGTCAGCTCCTGCACCTGAGCATCAAGTTTCTTCCTCTTGTGCTCAGACTCTGCCTTGACCTGCTGCAGCACCTTCACCTCACAGGCCAGCTCCTTGTTGTCAGACTCTAAGCCTTGCTTGTTCTTTTCAAGGTTTGCTTTGAACTAGGCAAGACAAAAGGGAAGAAATTCAACACTTTGTTACAGGTGAGTGTTTTCTGCTGAAACAATTCTGCAAGTCAGGTTTGCATGTTCAGAGAGAAGCCGAGGGCTCAGCACGATGTGAGCAGGGAGGGTTTGAGGTGCTGCTGTGAACGTTCTGTGCCTGTCAAAGACGAGGCTTGTGCAGGGTGCTCCTGTCCCAGCCCCCACAGGTAACAGTGAGCACCAGGAGATCCCAGATCTGGGATGGCAGCACTAGAAATGATTGTTTTGGGAGCACTGGAAGGAGGAAGGAATGTGCCCATTAGCAGATCAGCATGGCTCATCTCACAGAAATAAAAGGGAAGACATGAACCAAAGCTGCCCTGATTTGAGTAGGCAGAGCAGGCTGGAAGTGCAGAACAAAGCAATTCTCAGCACTGCACTGACATTTGTCAAAAGCCTTTTAAAAAGCAATAATTGGCAGAAGGGATGTTTAAGTGTCATTCTTGCTATATCACCCGAGCTGCTGCCACCTTGTCACAGGACCTTTGTTTCAGATTGCAGGGTATTTTTTCATCTTTTCATGCTCCTATTGAGAATATTTATTGAATAAGGAGCAGAAGACATGCAGAAGATTTTCAGGTGAATAAAGCTGGTGAAAATCACAGCTTAACTTCTACATTTCTCACTTCATTTCACATACTAAGGAAGCTTGTGAAGTATTCCCAATACATCAAAACATCACTACAGGATATGAGCTGTCCACACACACATTTATGAATGATCCCAAGTGGAATTTCAAGAACTAGAGACTCCTTTTTTGGCAGAGCTGGAATAATTCTCCTGAACAAGAAAAGGAGTCCTGTGCTCCACCTGTGCCTCCTGCTGCCTGCTCCGGTGCTGGTGACCAAGAACACAGCACAGATGTGTTCCCAAAGCTGTAACACAGTCAAACCTGCAGGATAAACCTCATTCAGCTGCAATTGTGATGTGCTTTTGGAGGACAGCTCAGCTCTGTGGATATGGAAAACCTTAGCTCAGGTACAACAGAAGGGCCCACAGCACCCATGGTACTCATACACAGTCCTGAAGCAGAAAATTCACTTTCTTCTCACCCTTTTGGCCTGTTCAAGCTGTTCAGAGAGCTCTTCCAGGGCAGTAGCATGTCTCTGCCTGATCTCCTGGATCTGGGCTTCGTGGTTTTTGGTTTCCTCTTCAATTGCTTTCTTCAGCTCAGCCACCTCCTGCTCTCGCTTTGTCCTAGAGGAAGCACAAAGGGTCATCAGAAAATCAACATTTTAGTCTCCAGTAAATAAGAGATGAATTTCAATGGTGCTTTCTGACACAATGATCCTACCTCAGCTCTTGCTGTGCTGCAGTGGTATCCAAAGTATCTTCCAGTTCAGTTTTTAAAGCCTCCAGCTCTTCACTCAAATCCCTTTTCTGCTTTTCCGCCTTGTTCCGTGACGCCTTCTCAGACTCCAGATCCTCCTGGAGCTCTGCAATCTGAGCCTGCAGCTCCCTTATCACTTTCAGTGCATTGTTCTTCTGAACCGCTTCTTCATCCCCCCTGTCAAACACAGGCACAAAAATCAATGGTATTTCACCTCCTCTCATAACCACCTGCTTAAATTATCTACAAAAACAGCTGAACTTTTCAATGAGAATAAAACAAACAGAAAAAATTACAGAATGGCTGGGTTGGAAGGGACCTTAAACATCATCTATTTCCATGCCCTGCCACGGGCAGGGACAGCTTCTGCTACCCCAGACTGCTCTGAGCCCTGTCCAGCCTGGCCTTGGGCACTTCCAGGGATGGGTAACAGACACCACAGACAAAACCCCACAGTTGTTCTCAAGACCCCACCAAAGGGCACTATCAGAATGATCAAACTTCAGTTTACATGCAAATATTCCAATTTCGTAGATCTCAACACTGCCCCGGAAATGTTCCATCTGTAGAATTTTCTGCTCCTGCAAAACTGTACTTAAGAAATACAGATGGTGTTCAGCGTAACCGGGGACTGCAGGAGTCTCCACAAACCCAGATAAAGTCTGTCCTGCCCAGCACTCTGTTAGGACCCACTGAGAAATACACATTATTCCCTTCTGAGGCTGAACTCTGAGAAATACACATTATTCCCTTCTGAGGCTGAATTCTGAGAAATACACATTATTCCCTTCTGAGGCTGAACTCTGAGAAATGCACATTATTCCCTTCTGAGGCTGAACTCTGGGAGATTAAAATGCTCCCAGAGCCCAAACACTATTACACCATGTGAAACTTTTTGGGGCATTGCAGAGCAAGGATGCTGAGAGAACACTGAATTCCTTTAAACCTCCCAGGTCTGTGCACAGCACAGGCGTCCAGAGCTGCTCAGAACTGGCTGCTGTTCCACCACTGCCAGCTCTGATGGGCAGCCAGGTGAAATTCAGTTTGGAATGGGGAGCAGGTTTGTCCCACACCCACCTGGCCAGAGCAGCCTGCAGCTCCTCCTCTTTCTTGGCCAGCTGGATCTTCAGCTCCTCAATCTGGGCTTGCAGCTCAGCTATTTGGTCCTGCAGGTCTGTTGTTTCCCCATCCAGTTTTCTTTTTGCTTTTTCTAACTCCTGACGGGTCTTCTCCTCCTTTTTGAGGCGTTCTAAAGGAAGCAAAGAATTACATTCAGATGGAGTTGTTTCTCTTGTCACCCTCAGGAGGTCTGGGGTGACAGGAAGGGTGGGAAGTTTAATTTATGCTGCCTTAATTCTTTCTCCAGTCTGCAGAAAAATGAAACAGCAAAGGAGAACTGTATGATTTAGTCAGAAAGTCAGAGGGAAGTCTGTCATAACTGTGCACAGTTTGAGATGAAGGAACAGAAACTTCTTGGTAGAAAATAAGGAGTGGGATCTAACAGAGCAGCTTGAGCTGTTAGGCCAGATAATCACAGACATCAGCACTCAAAAAAGATGAACCATGGACTGGAACCAATGCTGGCCTGCATGGCTTTGGAAGGGCTAGGCCAGACTCCAAAAGGTCTACTGGAAAATAGTCTGGCTTAAACAAAACTTGAATAAACCATTTTTGCAAGTATCCGTGCTGCTTAATCACAGCCCATCAATATTTAGCAAAACTCTGCAACCCTGAGAGCTTCCTCCCAGTAATTTAATTGTGCAGCTGGGATAGTCCTACCCTAAGGAATTCTTTGGGACAACCATCCCATCAGCAGTGCCACAGCAATTTCCCTCACACCCTTCCCAAGCCTCCTTCTGGAGCCCTGCTCAAGAATCACCTCAGAACCATCCTGGGATATTTGGGATTTTCCAGACAACCTAAAGTAACACTGATTTTCTCTAAACAGTTTCACATTCCAAAGGAATTGTACTTTTCCCTCTGTTTTTACATTATGTTCCTGGTGAGTGACAGTTAGAGCAGGGTCACAAGACCGAATTTTGTAATTGAGAAAGTTCACAGCAAACTGAATTAATTTTTTTTCCCAAATATCAGTGCCTAGCAGTGCCAAGACTCTAACAGAGAGACCTTAATGGCTTCTTGAATCATCTCCAAGAGTAAATATCATTTTACTCTGCTTTCCTAGCCAAGAAATTGCATGCCTTAAATATAAACTTTAATTTCCACTTCTAAGGTCATCAGTCTTGGAATGGCACCATAACCAAACACATCTTCCAAGCTCCCAGTCCTGATTTAAGCACAGAGCTACTCCAGCATTATTTTCCAGCAAGTAAAGCTTACTTAGACCCATCTTAAGGTCTCTGAATGCAACTGGTAAAGACAAGGTTCATCAATCACTGCTACCCCTATTAGTTCAATACCTTCCTACACAGATAAGGTAAACCTTTGATATTCTTCCAGAAGCACATCAGCCTTAAAATATGTAGCAAGACAGACCATGACACACCAAGTGCAAGAACTATTCCCAAATTAGGGCACTGAGAGCAGCTTTGTCTATTATTTTGCAACTTTGACTTGGCAGCTCATTAATGTTGCGTAGTATCTATAGTCATTTTATTAAAAAAACAACCATAAAATCAAGAAAGGTTGCATATGGGGCGGGTTCAGCTTGTGACACCACTGGCAAAACAATCAGCAATAAATGGCTAAAGGGATGGAATCATTTGAGATGGAATCATGGAATGGTTTGGGTTGGAAGGGACCTTAAAGCTCATCTCATTCCAACCCCCTGCCTTGGGCAGGACACGTTCCACTAGACCAGGCTGCTCAGTAACAATAAAACACTAGAAAATAAAATATATCTATGCATATAATGCAGACAAAACATTCAGAAAAGCAACACCATTGATATTTGCTTATGAAAAAACAATCCTGGAAGCCTAAAGAGTGTCTGCCGCCATTCCTACAGAAATACAGCGCTCTGATGTTGTCATGGAAAAGCAGAGCAACTTCCCAGGAGCCAGGATGATTTCCCTGGGTGCTGATGGATCCAGGCACCAGCAGGAATTTCTGAGTGTGTCTACAAAGGAAATGGATTCTCAAAAATGAGAACCTAACAAGTTCAGCAGGAGAGAGACTGAGCAGCAACAAGTCTTGCAAGAGACACAGATTTCCTTGAGGAATTGGCTGAAATGGCAGCTATTGAGTGTCTCCAGCTCAGGTTACACTCCACAGGCTGAGCATCCCCTGTTCCCAGTGATCCATTCCCTCCTGGCAGCACGGCCAAGCTGTTCACAGCCCATTCCAGGCAGAACAAACCTTCCAAATCAGTGATCATCATTTCCTGCTTGTTCTTCAGTTTGGCCAAGTTTTTGGCTTTTTCTTCTTCTTCAGCCAGCTGAGAAGAGCATTCAGCAATTCGATCCTCCATCAGCTTCTTTTCCTGGGGAGGAGAAAGGGGAGAAAAAATAACTTGTACAACAGAATTCAAGAGTCCCTAAGCAATGGAAATAAAGGAATGCACAAAACCCATGGTGGGGGCCTCATACACACATCTAATACAGATTTAATTTCAAGTGATTGTCAATATTAAGGATCAATCAGAATTGTTGAGAAACACAAACTGATTTTCCAAGAGTGACCTGGAATTCAGCACACAGCAGGCCTGGCTTTAGGACAGCATTTGGAAATCTGTCTGCAGACAACAATGGCAGCTATAATCAGCTTTCCCAGCCCTAAGATTTGGAAGAGTCAGGAAACTGGGAAGAGTGCACGACAAACTCTGAACATCCATCCAAACTCCTCTCCAGTGTCTCAGCTTCACCCTGCTCAAGCTCCAGGTGCCAATGTCACAGAGAATGTGCCAGCAGCCCTGGGAGCTGCCCCTTGGCACCACCACTCCTGGTGTGCAGCATCTCCACCCTGCACGCCGGTCTCACCTTCAGAAATTTGGAATTTTGGTCCTCCAACAGTAGGATCTCTTCCTCCATCTTCTTGATCTTCGCTTCAGCTGTCACTTTTTCAAGCTGCAGCTTCTGCCGAGCTCCCTCCTCCTCATCAAGCTGTTCCTCCAGGTCCTGGGAAGAGAGGCAACTGCATCTGTGCATTTTCCAGGTTATCCACGTGCTGACATTTATTTTTGTTCACTCAGTGACAAAGAAGTGTTATTTCAAAAAGCCCCTTGCCCTAACACTCACTAAATCCACAGTTTTCTTGTTAGATTCATTCACAGGATCAACGATCTGGTAAGGAAATCAAGGGCCTTGGGATACACGTGGAATTTTTGACGCTCTGTATTTCAGCTTTGGGTGAAATGTGCTGTCTAGGAAACACACACTCACTTCCACAGGGCTTCACCTTCCTAATTCCAACCATAAAATAAAAAAATTGTCATTAACGACAGCCAAATCAGATCAGACTCAATGTCAGAGACTTCCCAGCACACTGCACCTCACTGGGGCACCTGGTGGAAAAATTCCAGGCTCTGGGAAGAGATTCCAAAGGAAACAGCTCTCCTTATTTCAATATCACAGCTGAGACAGTTCTGTTATTGGCACAAAGAGCTAAAAACGCAGTAATGCCCTGTGCTTCTACCCATTTGTGTGTTTAATTATGATTCTCAGCCACACATTAATGGACATTCATGAAAAGGCATCAAGAGCTGTGAGATGTGGAGTTTATTTCCCCGCTGAAAGACAGGTAAGTTCTCAGCTACTCCCTTTTTCAGGGACCCCATTATTCAAAAGGAAGCATCTAAATAATCTGATTTTCACAAAAAACCTCAACCAAGTAACCTGGAGGAAATGACATCGTCTTAGTAAAGTCAAACGAGGAATATTCTTCATGATGCTCACTGGATTTCAGTCAAAAAGGAACATTTCTCTCCCAGGTGACACCACCCCATCGGTCCCTCTGCAGTCCCCACACAATCCTTCCAGGTTCCTGCCCTCTCAGCAGCACTTGCTGCCTTTAATCAACTCTCAGCACACACCAACAGGGCATGGGCATCCTGACTTTGCTTTCTTTCCTCACCCTCACATGCCTGGGGACCACACAAAGCTCATCACACTGAACACAGCGAGAGAACGAAAAAATTCATCTTATTTCACTCAGGAGCCAAATTCCTCTGTCCTGTAGAGATGCTGAGGGAGCTTCCCCATCCTATTTCTCCATCTCCAGTCACTGAGATCCATACCTGGATATGGCCCTGCATTTTCTTCTTCTCATTCTGCAGTATTTGGTTTCTTTCCTCCTCCTCCTCAACCCTGGACTCCAAATCATGGAGAATTTCTTCCAGCTCTTGCTTTTTGGCAGCCAAGCGAGCCCTCATCTCCTCAGCCTCTGCAAAGAGCTCTGTCTCAGCCTGGAGCTGCTCTGCAAGAATGTTCTTCTCCTCCAGAACCTGCAAATACAAAAGGCAGTAAAGTTTTTAAAATGACACTTCAAAGCCTCTCATGAGAGATTAAACTACAGAGGTGCTTCAAGGCCAAGAGCTGCTGCAATTCCTGACTGCCATGTCCACGTCCCAAACCAAAGACCTTTAGAAGGGGCTTTGGCAGCACTCAGAAGACACCAGCTGTGGCTCCAGCAGAATTTCCCAGACTGTTCCCAGCACTCACCCTGCAGAGCAGCACCAGAAAACCACGGGCTGATCCTGGCACTCAGAGTCACCGGGACACACAGCTTGTGGCCAGTCCCAGGCCCCATCCCTGAGGATGTCACTTGTCACCGGCCATGGAGCCACCGACTGCCACTCCTGGAGTGCCCCACTCAGCCAGTTCCTTCTTCACTGAGTGCTGGACTCCGTGTCTCCAGTTCTGGGACTGGGATGACAAGTGGGACAGTGCCAAACGCACACATCCAGGCAGGGGACATCAGCTGCTCTTCCCTTGTGTACCAACATCACAATGGCACCACACAAAGCCACCAAATCTGGAGAGCTGTCCCAACTGCCTGCCCACAGCTTGCCCAGCCCAGGCACACAACGACAGCGCCACTGAATTTCTCCTGGAAGCCAGGAAAGGCCACAAAGTGAGGTTTTGTTTTGTGAATGTGTTTCTACATCCCGGGGAGCAGCTCACACTGTACCTGCCTGCTCCACACTCCAGCCCAGTGGCAATCAGCTCACCTCATTCTCCTTTGCTCCCCAGCTTGGCTCCCTCACGTGGGACAGAGCACAATTCATGTCCTACATATCAAAAGCTGATCTTGGACACGAACCTGTTGATGCTTCCTTTCCATTTCCTCAAGTTCTGCCTCCACTTTTGTCTGTTTTTCTTTCACCTTCATCAGCTCCTCATCCTTGGCTTGAAGTTCTTCTTCCTGACGAGTGACCTGAAGAAGAGGCTTCACCTGCAAAGGGTTTGAAGTGAACAAGTGAGAACCTGCACTCATCTATTTACAGGTGAATAAAACAGAATAGAACAGAACAGAAGGAACCTTGGTGAAGACTCTCCACCACTGCCAGTGCCTCAGCTTCAAATATGCAGCACAATTCCTCTGCAGGATTTTCAGTGCACTCAGCTGCTGCTGCTTCTTTGCAAAGGCCCTGAAGTCAGAGAAAAAAGTTTGTGTTAAATAAAGCTGATCACCATTTAATTTTCAGGTTGTCACACTCCAGACTTGCAGAACATAAACAGGCTTATTTACAAGTTTCAGTAACTACACTGAATTTATGAGTTCTTGCTTATATAAAGAGTCAGAGCAAGAGCTGGATTCCCCATTTCCAGTAATTACAAATGCTATTTGTTCTTACTTGCAACAAGCTTTTTTCTTAAAAAGACAATATCAGGATGGATTGGCTACTTCAGGTTTTTTAAAAGCAGCTTTCCAGAGTACTTCCAGGAACCTCCAGTGGGACAGGAGGAGAGATCTCCTTTGCAGCCACCATAAAGAGTTGTGTGCGCCACAAAGGCAAGAGCAAGGAAGGGAGATATTGTTAAGGAATGAAGGTGCAAATCCTTAATAGGCAAAAATTCCCTTACTACCCAGGATACAACTACAGTCCATCAGGCAACACACTAAGGAAATCTGTCCTGAAACAGTTTGAATGCACAGCTCCCTGTCAGAGAGGCTCGAGAGACCCAGCAGATCCAAGGCCAGGAGCACACTCACTTCCTGGCCAGGTATCCTCGGCACACTGCCTGGAAGAAGATGATGATGTCGGTGATCTTCAGGTCCCGCTCTTCTTCCAAGTGTGCCAAGACTCCAGCTCGGAAGAAGATCTTGCTCTGTCCAATTCTGTACAAGTTGGGGTCCAGCTCTAAGGCTCTGATCTAAACAGGCAAGGGCATTGTTGTTACACCGAGAAAAGCACAATTCTGGGGGGAATTTTTCAATGTTTTGACAATATTTAGCTGTAAACACTTACCATACGCTCACAGGCTTGCTTACCATCCATGAAACCTTTGGGAATTGCGTTGGGAGTGAGGATCTCATACCTTTAAGGCAAATGAGAAAACACCTTTACATTCAACAATAAGCAATGATTTGCAGTATAAATTTATAGCATAAACACCTTTACATTCAACAATAAGCAATGATTTGCAGTATAAATTTATAGCATAAACTATAGTGCCCAAGTGCACAGTTAGGGAATTTCTCCAGGTTTTTCCAGCAGCCAATTTTAGATTGTTTCCTTTTCCCTACTGTCTTTAGAATAAATTGTAGTAGTTAAACACTTGAAGTTCAAGGCCTCACACACAGGTCTTGATGTTCTATGAGCTGGGGTGGGGCAGGAGGGAGGAGTGGGGTCTTCATTCACTTAACAAGGAACTTCAGCTCCTAAGAACTCAAAAGCCTGTTCCTGCTATTACCTCTGTCGGAATTCCTGGAACACTATCCTGTTTGGGAATCCTTGCCGACAGATCCTTATTCCTTCCAAAACCCCGTTGCACCGGAGCTGATCTAGAACCAGGTGCGGGTCCAATTTTCCAGCCTGGACAAAACAAAACAAGGATGGCTTTTAATTTGGATTAGTGGAAAACTGTCATTTCAGTTTTGCAGGCTGCTCTCTTCAAAGCCAACTGTCCAAATCGGGAGATGTGCAGGGAATACCGAGGGGATATCGCTCAGTGTGAAAACTCCGACAACCAAAACGTGATCGGAGAAGGAAGGCCCAGAAATAATGGAAACGCAGGGAAGAGGGAGTGCTGAAATTTCATAAGGATAATCAAGGAGTAATACAAAATAAAATCAGAAGAGCTGGGGGAGTGCTGAAATTTCATAAGGATAATCAAGGAGTAATACAAAATAAAATCAGAAGAGTTGGGGGAGTGCTGAAATTTCATAAGGATAATCAAGGAGTAATACAAAACAAAACCAGAGGAGCTGTGGGAGTCCATACCCTCTTCTCGTGGTTGGGGATGATGCAGCGCACGAAGTTGGGGTTGGTGTTGCGGAGCGTGGCCATCAGCTTGGTCAGGGACTCCTTGTAGAGCTGGCCCACGGTGCGGAACATGCCCTTCTTGGTCTTGTAGGCAGAGCCGAAGGCGGTCTCCGTGATGCCCGTGACCTGGTCCAGCCCCACGATGCGATCCACTGCGGGACACAGGGAAGGGCTGAGCGGCCCCGGGGCCGGCAGGGTGGGCAGGCAGGGAGGAGCGCGAGGGCGGCAGCGGAAGCTCGGGGACCGAGGGAGGCAGGGCAGCCGCAGCGCTGGGGACGCTGTGCAAAGCTCGGGGACCAAAGCCGCAAACTTATCCAGCACGAGAGTGGAGCTTCGGGAGGTACGGACTGAAATATCCAGCTCTTTACTTGCAGTTCTACATGACCAGCAAAGCTGTTTTCGGTATTTAAGTCAGCTTTATAGAGATATAAATCCCAGCTTCCAGGCAGCTTTCTATCTGAGTTCTTACAGTGCAAAATATTTCTGGGTTGAACATTTGGAATTACACATCTGTGCGTATTTGCTTAAAAGCAAGGGTCATTTATGAAAATGATATAGATTAAACCTGAGTTTAATTAATGTTTAAATAGAAATTTACAGAAGAGTTGGATACAGTGTTATTTCAGTAACAAGAAGGGAAGAAAAAATATCTGCCAGACTTCTGCTCAGCTGCTGTTTGGAAGAGTTCCTCCCATTTTAAAATACACCTGCAAAGAGCTCCCTACAAAAGACAAGTTTCAAACCAGGAAAACTCCACTTCAAAGCTGCCATAAAGCATCACGAAAGAGATTTTTCTTTGATTTTACTGATCATTTTGGGTAAGGATCTCAAGAGTTTGGTTTTCAGAAGCACAAATTAGATATGTGACCGCCATCATTAAAACCCTGAATGTGATGCCATGTCCATGCCAAGAATTATGTAAACAGGTCACTAAAAAATACACAGGTGACTTAGCACCTCAGTAATTACAGCTGTTGCTTCTTAGGACCGAGCAAATCCCAACATTTGTGGGTTCCCCATGGAATCCAAGCTGGCCAGCCAGAAACAAGCAACTATTTGTAGGCTACAGCTTCAATTTTGTTATGTTATCCTCAAATTCATTTAAACCAAAGAGAGGGAATTATGCTTTTCTACCAGAATTATCTGACAAATAAATTACACTATTTAACATCTTCCTTGTACTCAACTGGTGAAAGGTCTATTAAAAAAAAAAAAACAGAAAAGGAAAATTAAAAGCAGAAAGACACAGGGCAGTAAGTTTGAATAATCAGTTGTAAGTCTTGTGTGTAGAGCAAAGCCCAGATCCTCCACAGGGTTTTGAACACAAGAACTAACTTACTAAAGTTAGGAAAATAACAGGTAGCAAGGTGTTTATAAGATCATATCCCAAATATTTCTTTTGAAGCAGAATTCAGTTCCAAATCAGACATGGGATGGAGATTACAGGGAATCAGTTTTATAGAGGATGAAATGATTGTCACTACTGGAAACCTGCACCCACCAGGCCCCACTAACAACTCCAACCACTCAGCTCTTTTTCACCACGTGCTTTCTACAATTTGGCAAACAAATCTGATCTTGCACAGTTTTGTTGTGCTCCCCTTTGTGCTCCAGCTATGGGAGGGTGATTTATATTTCAAACAGGATTATTGGATTTAAATGTTAAGCTTTGCCTACAGGTTTAAAGCAAACATGGAACTGCATGACTGGACCATCACCCTCTGCTGAAGCCCCTGAAACAAAGCCCTCCAGGAATTCCTTCAGGAACACCACTGGTTTCCTCAGGGGTGGGATGTATCAGGAATAATGAAAGATAAACCCAAAGTCTTCACATCCACAGATTTCTGAACTTGGGAGAGGAATCCAAGAAGGATGAGGAGGTTGAATTAAATATCTGAGTGTCTTCAAAGACATTCCAAGTGCATTTCTTGATCTCTCAATACCTCAAAAAACATCTGCAGTTTATACAAAGGGGAACATTAATATAAAGAGGTTTTTAAATAAAAGAACAACTCCAACAAGGCTGGAAGAAGTTTAGTTCACTTATTACCCCCACTAAAACTGCAGCACTCATTCTGATACTTCAAAACATTCTCAAGCTCTCCTCTCAAAGGGACACAGCCACATCCTAAAACATCCCAGAGTTTTGTCAATGTTGGACTGCAGAAAGAAGCTTGATAGTGTTACAAAGCTTATGCATTCTCTCAAATGCTTGGAGCTCCCAGAATTGTCACTTAGAGGCAATTCCACATCTCCTCATGGAACTAGGAAGCAACAAACCTTTTCATCTGCAATGCATAACTGGAGATGCTTTGTGTGTGTGCAGCAGCAGCTGGACAGGAATGCACTGGGGGCCCCAGGGGGGCTGGGGGGTTTTACCTAAATTCAGCATGAAATGAGAAGTTCATGCAAGCCTACGAGCAAAAATGGTTCTCCTGTAGGTACAACAGCCCTGCCTTTATAGGCCTATGTTTGATATCCATTCACCTGGTGGCTCATGAAGACCAGTAATATTGTCATAGAAACAGGCTCTCTGAATATTCTGAATCTCTAAGGCAGAGAAACAGCAGAAACAGAAAGACAGAAGAGCAGATACACAAGACACTTGAGTTAGTAAAAACAACAGGTTCATCAATTGCAAACACACTTCACTGTGCTACAGAAGCAGTTAGGCCACAACATATTCCATGCACATTTCAATCGGCTGTGGGAACAGGGTTTGAGCATTTGGACCAAAACACTATTGCCTCTGTGGGTGGACTCCAAAGGAGCAGATCCCCAACCAAAAAGTTCTTTACAGATTCATTAAAGCTGCTCTCTGTGGCTGCACCAAGAGGGAAACTCAGTATTAATCTCCAGCACCATCTACATCACAAGCTTCATTTCCTCCTCAAGTAACAAACTACAGGAGTTATATTCTGTGACATGTAAATATACTCTAATTAATATACTGTGGTGTTAAAAACTAGAATAGGAAAGTCCCTGATAAGTATTTATTTGGCTATTTCTGCTTCTCAGAGCATTTTGTTGAAAGTACTGATAAATACTTTCAGGTGATGTGCAGGTAACCTGGCTGAGCAGCAGCGCACAGCTAAAACAGGAACACACTTGATTTCAATATGCAATATCTCAGCACTCATTTTGTTGAAAGTACTGATAAAATACTTTCAGGTGATGTGCAGGTAACCTGGCTGAGCAGCAGCGCACAGCTAAAACAGGAACACACTTGATTTCAATATGAAATATCTCAGCACTGCTATGGCTGTTAATGACATTAATCCTAGGAGATGTGGATTTCCAGAGTGCCACCCAGCCCTGCAGAGGAAACACCCGTGCTGGTGCTGCCAGGAGTCAGTGTTTTATCAACAGCCAGAACCTCTGCAGCTGCTCACACTCAGGACTCCACTGCAGCAAGTCCCAACCAAGGGGTATTTACAAGATTCTACACAAAACTGGACACAGAGAAACAAGTAATAAGTGAATATCAGTTCCAATAATGACCATGAGAAGCAGCTACTCAGAAATGGTTCATGTGCAAGGGACCAGAGGTGCAACTCAGCTTCCTCGGTGTACTTTGGGCACTCAGTAAGAGAGAAAATGCTGTAGATATTTACAATGGAGAAGGGGAGGGCGAGGAGGGAACAAGCACCAAAAAAAACCCCAAACAACCCATCCAGCAAGGTAAAATGACCAACAAACTGTGCTCAGAGCATGATCTCTTACCATCCTTCCAAAGCTCAGCCACGAATTTGTCTGAGGACTGGTGCAGGAGCGTGGCCACGTTGTCGTTCAGGGGGTCCATGTTCTTCATCAGCCACTCATCTGCCTTGTAGTCCACCTGCAGAGCAGCCAAGGGCCACAGGGTCAGACACAACCAGCTTTATGTTCCTATTTATCAGCATCAAACAACACTGGGTGTTCTCCTCTTACTCTCAATGCTCAGAATCACAAAGGCTGGAAGAGACCTCCAAGCTCAGAGAACAACCTTGGGTGTCCACACCAACCCTGGGTGTCCACACCAACCCTGGGTGTCCACACCAACCCTGGGTGTCCACAGTTGGTTTGCTGAGCCTCCTCAGAATAGTTCGAAGTACCACAAAAGTTTGTTATTCTTTTGAAAGAGTAAATGGGAGTTTTCTCAATAATTCAGCACTCTGACTTCTTGCTTGCTGATAGCTGGGTGTTCACTTGCTGCCCAGTTTATTGCCAAAAGAAGGCTTCACTGTGAAGATGTAAAAGCAGCTCTAGGATAGACACCAATTACTTTAGCTAAATTACTAGAGAGTAAATTAAGGATGTGCTGCGGCATGAATTTTTTTAATTTCTCTACAGTATTTGCATTTAAATACTTGGTTCTATAAAGAAAACAAAGCTCTTATCTTTAAAGAGCCAAACCTGTGGTTTCCAAATAAACCTGAAAACTCATTGATACCAACGTAAGTTGGTGTTTCTGGTCCCAACCCAGACAGCCCTAAAATTCCCCAAATCCAACAAAACCTCTGCAGATTGGGTATTTTTGCATAAAGGCTTTGGAAGGAAAGCATTTTCCCCAAACCAACCGCTCAAATCAAGAATGTAATGTTTAACCCTTACCTTCCCTGCATAGTGAATGATGCAGAAGTCTGCTTTGTCCTTTAGCTGTCTTGGCTTTTGGAACTTGGAATGAGTTCCTTGCTCTTGGACCAACTTTTCCACAAATGTCTTGTCAGTAGCTTTAGGGAACCAGCATTCTTCATCCAGTAATGCCAACACACCAGGAGGATTTGCCTGAAATATAATTTCATAATCTGTATTCACGTTTTATTTATTTTTTATATATATGTATTTAAAAGTTGAATATTTACAACATCCCACTGGACATCACAATAGGGGCAGTCCAAACTGATTCAAACATAATTTCTGTTGAAACAAGCTGTGGGGAGTCCAGGGCAAGAAGGATGTTATGGCTGGTTCAAACAAACTCATTCCAGTGTCCACGGAGACACCACTGAGCTGGGCCAGTGCTGACCAGAGCCTTGCTTTGTAAGGATTCAGACTTAAAGAGTTCTGAAGGATGCAAAGTTCACACATTTGGAGAGAGATGTTTCAATGTACCTCCCACCTGGCATGGCATTTACAGAACAACTGTGAGGGTTCTGAGGTTTGCTTTTAAATTAATAACTAACCCGGTGTATTTTAGGATATCCACCTAAACGTGCACACTGAGGGCAGCCACACTTGTCCCCTGAGGCTTTTTGGAGGAGATTTCATCTTCCAAGGAGGCAGAACTTTCAAAGTGCAGACCTCTGATAACTGAACCAAGATCCCTTTTTCCCAAAGGAAAGCGGGAATGCAGCTTTTCTGCTGGTCAGGATGCAGGGCAGCACTGGGAGCTCACCTGAACCCCAAGAACAGACTAAGGTGGGGAGCAGTAACTGCAATGGCCCAGGTTTAATTTAAAAGGTGACACAGGTGCAAAGAACTATAAACTTTCAGGAGTAACAATCTCTGTTCTCCCCATCTGCTCCTCCTGCTCTTTCAGGGCCTCTTCAGCTTCCATAAATCGAGCAGCCAGAGGAGGATGGTAAAAACCACAGTGACTAAAACCACTTTTAAGATCTGTTTTCCTATTTGCAAGGCAGTTTTCTGGGGGAAAACTCTACTCCACAGGAAATTTCAGGAATTTTTCTATTGATTTCAAATGAAGAAAGTTTACCACAAGTCTTAGAAAAACTTTCTACCTGAGTCCCAAAGCTCCTGCACCACAGTGGCACAGTTTAATGACAGTGACAGGATTAATGACTTCATTAGTACCAGGGAAAAAAGTACAAAAATAGCAGCTTCATATCCTGAGCTGAGTGTTTTACACTGACATAAGGGCAAAATCCCCTCTGGAAAAATCCTTTTATTAACAATACACAGTATTTTAGATTTGAACTTCAGCATTCCAGTTAATTCCCTTTTAATGACAGCTCCATAAAAAATGTCTCATTTGCAGGCAATAAAAGACACACTCAGCAGTCCAAGCTCTCCTCCTCGGAGCATTATTCATGTGCAAACTTACAGGTCTTTCAATTAAGTCAATGCAAGGCTGCAGATCCAGGCCAAAATCAATGAAATTCCACTCGATCCCCTCTCGCTGATATTCCTCTTGCTCCAGGATAAACATGGTGTGGTTGAATAATTGCTGCAGCTTCTCGTTGGTGTAGTTAATGCAGAGCTGCTCGAAGGAGTTCAGCTACAAGAATAACATTAATATGCAAGGATGACTCAGTGATGAGATATCACAGATTTGGAAGTCAAAAATTTGACTTTATAAGGAAATTCTCCAAAACTCTGCGAAGTTCTAATATAACGTAAAGAAAACTGGAAAACAATTATACAAATCTCCAGATGATAAATTATAGTAGGAACAACCATCACACATAAAAGAAGGATCAAAGACTAAATTAGGACTTTTTGCACTGCAATTTTGGGTTGTCAAAGCTTTTGTACAACCCGAAGAAACCCCTGGTGTAACCTCAGAACACGCTGCTTTCAGTGGCTCTGCAGTGTCCTGATCCCACAAAAACAGGGAAAAGGAAAGCCCTCCTAGGGATATTTCCAAGTACCTCGAAGATTTCAAATCCAGCAATATCCAGGATTCCAATGAAAGAAGCTCCCTGCCGTTTGGTCCTGTCCAAGGCTTTGTTGATGCGGTGAACGAGCCAGCGGAAGAGGCGCTCGTAGGTGGCCTTTGCCAAAGCTTCCACTGCAAAGTCCGCCTGAAAATCCAAACAGGAAAATTTATTTACCCTGGAAAAGCCATCAAAAGGACACAGACATGGATGTTATCACAAATAACTCAGTAAAAGAAGAAGCTGGATGGAGTTAATACCGGTGAGGAATGAAAACAAGCAGTAGGAGCAGTTTGGAGTTTGATCAATGTTAAGAAAAATTTCTTTCTAAGCTGTTCCATAAAAACAAAAGGTCTCCAAGTATTTGATAATGTCACAACATTAAAGGATGAAATCAGGAGAAAGTCAAGGAAAGGTTTCTTCTTTCTTCTACCACTGATTTTTACCATATAAGAACATTTCACAGAGCTCAAACAGAGCAGCAAACAATCAACGCCAATTCTCTTTGTTAGGAGCTAATGAGGATGAGGCAGCTTGGTCTTTAAAGCCCCTTTTAAACCTTACCTGTTCAAGAACATTTCACAGAGCTCAAACAGAGCAGCAAACAATCAACACCAATTCTCTTTGTTAGGAGCTAATGAGGACGAGGCAGCTTGGTCTTTAAAGCCCTTTTAAACCTTACCTGTTCTTTGGTCTGGGCTTTCTGGACGTAGTCCCTGCCCACTTTGATGCGGGGGGTGAGGATGGCCCGGGTGAACTCCATGACGTTCATCCCCAGCAGGTGGCAGAGCTTCTGTGCGACTGCAAAGGGACAGAGGGACAAAGGGAGGCGGCTGAGGAACACCAGAACAGCTCCTGCTCGGGGCTGTGCCAGCCTGAGCTGCCAGCTGCTGCTGCACGGTGCCCCAGGCCACCCCCAGGGTCCTGTCCCCAAGGCTGTGAGACCCCTCCACAGCTGCATGGCCTTGGGGAAACGCTGGATTTCAGAGATGGCAGCTCATGTAACAGCTCATGAGTACAGATCTTTTAGGTACTTTAAATGGGAACGTCCCTTTTCTCATCTCCAGGAAAAAAAGGACAGTATGGGGACATGAGACATCAAATCCATCACACTAAAGGTGCCTGAAAACTGGTTTGATTCAGGCAGCTGTGCCTGGAACAGGGCTTTGTTACACTGGCCAGGGAGCTGAGGACTCCCCATCCCTGGCAGTGTCCCAGGCCAGGCTGGACAGGGTTTGGAGCACCCTGGGACAGTGGGAGGTGGCCTTGCCCAGGGCGAGGGGCTGGAACTGGACAATCCTAAAGGTCCCTCCCAACCCAAACCATTCTGTGTTCCAAGTATTTTACACAGAATAACACCACAGGCATGGCTTTAACAGCAAGAGCCCTCCTGATGGCATTTCATTATTTAAATAGTGCATTACCCACAGCAGCCCTACTGATCCCTGTTGCATCAATCCCCCTCCCCAAACACGTGGCCCAGGAGGCTGGCTGGTTATGATTCCACACTTCTAAAAATGACAGTGACGCCAAAGGTATTTTTAGGTCCAGGGAAGTGTTGCCCTTTAGCAGGAAGCTCTCCACACCACCCAGTAAGTACTTGATCCCTCATCTTTGTCATCTGACAGCTTCTTTTACTGTCAAAATGAAAAGAAAAAGCTATTTTTTCAAATCGGCATTGGAAAACAGATTTTCATACCAATATATAAGAGGTTCTGCTGTGTTCTTTTCTCTTTAGTATTGAAACCACTATTACTGCTCTTTAATGTTGACATTCTCTGGCTGGCCATGTATCACTAGAAGGGTTCCTGAACTGACAAACAACCAGTGAAATCAGGGGAGTGTCACAAACTGAGCATTCATTGCACTTGAGCTACAAACAGAAGCATTTCTGTGCTTTGAGTATAAAAATATGCACCAGCACATCAGACAAAACTCCCAGCCTCAGGGGTCAAGCAGAAAGTGCTATCAGGATCTTTAACACAAACAAATAAACAAAACAAGAATTTACAAGTAGTAAGTAGCCACAAGCTTGGTACAGTGACACACTGGATATTATAAAGGATATTCCAGTTTAAGGAAGGAGGGTGCCCCCCTCCCAAAATACTCCAAATACCACACTCGGCTCCTTGCATAAACCAGGGACATGGAATTTACTGTCCCAGCCTTTCCAGTCAGTAATAAACTGCAGTTTAGGTAAGAACAACACCAATAAACCACAGCAGATGTAATCCTAACCATCACATCTGCTGAGCCACTGCAGGAGGCTGCAGCCAGCACTTCTGAGCTTCCTCTGAAGAAAACCAAGCCACTTCCAAGTCCAACTTGTCACATCTGAGGGTAGCACTGGGTCACACTATTTCAGCTTGATTCATGTGGCACTTTAAAATAAGCATCATTCATCTGAGGATCACAGGATGGCTTGTGTTGGGAGGAACCTTAAATATCACCCAGTTCCACGCCCTGCCATGGGTTTGTTTGTTTATAAACACCTTCTTGTTTGTTTATAATGAGAAAGGGACATTTCAAAGGTGGGACTGGAGAAAACCCTGACTATCCTGGCTCGTGTTTTATTACTGCTGGGGTTTGGATAAAAAATTCTGGGTTATTATAAAGCCAAGATACCGAAAAGCTTCTATCAGAGGTGAACATGAACTTTATGGGATTGTTTATGAACAGAAAGGTTCCTTCCCACTCAGGTGAGCATGAAGTGACTCTCCAAGTACAACTCCTCCATCCTCCTAACCCACAAACGCTCTCTGGCTTCCCTGCATCTCTGGGATGTGCACTTGGAACCAGGATTTGTTTATCTGCATTCACCATCCACAGGGGACAATTTGCTTCCCATGTTCTTTGAATTGGTTCCCATCTCCACTGCCCACACAAACTCCTTCCCATCCATGGAGACAATACCTGACCTGTATCACACCCAGCCTCTAAACAACAAAAGTCACTATCAGGACACACTGATTTCTCCACAGGATGCAGGGAAACCCTTTACAATGAGATGTGACAGGAAGGGAGAGATCAGTTACACTCAGATTCTTCAGAAAGATGCAATAATATAGACCATATAATCTAATTCTTAAACACAAGAGGACAGAAATATGCTTTAATTGTAATATGAGGCTCTAATTGTAATCTGAGCTCTTCATCCTTTTAGCTTTATAAGTCAGAATTTCATATCCAGTACAATAAATAACCAATATTATCAACATACTTATAGCTAGTGTTGTAATTCAGAATTTATGCCTAAAACCAACGGGAATACAATGAAAATCAAGATAGTCAAGAAGCATCTGTATCTTTCCATATGGACAAGGACTCAGGTGGGTTCTCTAAGCCAGCAGGAAAAGCCCAAAAAATTACTCCCTTGCCCATCTTTTCTCCTCACTGCAGCACAGAAAGTGCCAAATGCCCAATCAGTAACTGCTGGCCTTTAACCCCACCTGGGCAGCAGCCGCTGCCCTCAGAATTTTGGGCATTTTTGGGGCATTACAAGTGATGCATGTGCTCAGCAATTTGGGAGAGTTACAGAATAAGACCCAGACAAGAATCTGAGCTGTCCACGTGCAGCAGGTCCTGGGAATGGTGGCTCCCACCCATGTCAGCTCTCCAAACCGTCTTTCCATGAAAACATTTAAAAGGTTGGCACTGGAGCCTCAAATAAAAACTGCAAATGTGCCTCAGCAGCTTTTTTTTGGGTGGGTGAAGAAATATATCCTTCAAAATGCTGATGGCATTGCAGGCACTGATAAATCCAATCTCAGCCACAGTGCCAGCACACTCCAGAAATCAGGCTGCTCTAAATACAGCATTCCTGTGCTCAGCCATTGCTCCATGGAAGTTGTGCTTGGCTCCAGGGCTCTTATCATTGGCAACAAAACTGCTCTCAGGAACCAAAGAAAACAAACTGATTTAAGCATGAACTTCTTCCTAGGGCTTAAATCTTTGGAGAGAGCAATAAACAAGATTACAACCAAAATACTTGTTCAAAGCTTAGCAGCAATGCAAACAGCATAAATTCCCTTGATGGACACTTCCATGTGTCTGCAGGAGGAGGTGGAAGGGGAGAGGTTTAGGAACTGCCTGTAGGTACCCCCACCCAGGCCTGGCCTCATCTTGGCACACAGCACTGCCAAGGATGCTCAGCAGACTGCCCTGGGCTCGTCAAGATATGCACTGGACAAATGGCAGGAAGAAAACTCCAGCACAAGTCAAAGGACACCCTCCAGACGTGAGCAACTCACCAGTGTTCTCTGGCATCGAGGCTTGATCTGTGTTCCTCTCCTTCTTAAAGGAAATGTTTCCAAATTGTAGCACTGAGGACACCACTTTGAGCATTGCTGTGATAGCAAAAAACATGTGCATCAGTTTAATGGCAGAGGGCTCAGCTTAATACATTTTTCTTCTGCTTCTTGTGTCACTTTCCTTCCAAATTCCAAGTAGAAATTCAGGGAGGAAATACAGTTTGTACTGTGCTTGGGCAAATGGCTTCAATTCAACTCTAGTTGAAGCTAAGCAAACATTTTCTTCTGGCTGTCAAGACACTGAAGCAACATTAAATTTGGTGACATGAAATCAGTAGAGTGTGTGTGTGTGTGTAAGACAGAAAAGGACACTCTGAAAATGCAAAAGGTTCAGTAACTTACACAAGATCTCATCGTGTGAAAAGCCCATGATATGCATGGCTTCCATTGTCTCCTGGAAATTATCCTTGTCTTGCTGCCCAGGGATGGGGATGTAGCCATTAGATAAAAATCTGTAATTGTTAAATCCTTCAAGCAGCAGGTCAGCTGTATTGGGGGGAAGGGGAAGAGACAGAAAAATAAGCTCAGAAATGCTGTTCACACCCACCCGTGCTCTGTTCTCACTCAACTCCCCACCCCTGCTTTAGGAAATCAGCTCCTCAGATATGGCTACAAGCCAGGACAGAAGCTTCTGAAACCCTAAAAATACAAGTGCACCTCCCAAGCTGAGGCCAGATTCAGACTGTCTCTCTGTAGCAGCCTACGTGAGCTCTTCGATGCATTAAACCTGCACACAGAACATTACCCAGACCTAGCAGCATCTCAAATCCACATCTGGAATATCCTGAAAGGATGACCTCTACTGAAAGGTAACAGGCCCAGGCAGAAATGGAGTTAGGGATTGATGATGACCACATCAAGGATGCTGAACACCAGCTTATCTCGTACAGGAGGAGTGGATCAATGCTCTGAAGTCTGTATCTTTATTAGTTTCACTTATCACAGCCTACCAGAAGTTCCCATGGAGGGGAAAAAAACCACAGAGTCGAGATAACCACCCCAGTACTGCAATGGCTTGAAGAAAGCAGCAGGGTTTCATTAAGTTTAGGTTAAATTTCTCTGTAGGCTTGAGGAGATAGGGCTGCCACTGCTGACCAGTGCTGGTTGTTATCAGCTGGGAACTTTGTGGTTTCAGTCAAGGGATTCCCAGCCAGAGAGTGCCCAAACTGGGCTTTGGCATCCTGGAGACATTTGCTTGAAATGCCAGAATGGCTCCCCAGCACGTGATAAAACACTGGAGTTATTTCAGAGCAAAGTTACCTGGCTCTCCTTCTTTAAAAACTTATATTTTATGACCAAAGAGCAATCCAAAGCCACCCTGTCCCACTGAAATAACAAATGCAGCACCCAGCAGGTTCACAGACTGAGATTCCCAGCTTACACTTGAGGTGCTCTCCTGCTCCAGCCAGGAGCTGATAGAAGATGTGGAACGTCCGCTCGTCCTTGGCCTGACGGACAGCACGAGACTTCTCCAGCAAGTCTGGGCACACCTGGAGTCAAGGATCACTGCAGCCTTGGGTTCAAAACGTACAGAGCAAACAAGAGCTCCAAAGCAGGCTCTGGAACTAGTCTGAGACCAAAGAGAATGTTGGGAGTAATGTCCAGAGCAGCTGGGGCTGCTCCTGGGTCCCTGGCAGTGCCCAAGGCCAGGCTGGACAGTGGGGTTGGAGCAGCCTGGGACAGTGGGAGGTGTCCCTGCCATGGCAGGGGTGGCACTGGGTGGGCTACCCAAACCATTCTGGGATTCTGTGGCTGGATTACATCAACATGAACTTCCAGTGACTAAGTAAGGGATTTCCAGCTGTGACTGGCAGAAACCCATTTTTCATCTCATGACATTTCAGCACTCCCTGTTCCCTGCACTTCCCGCTCCATGCAGCCACCGTTGTGTGCCATGGATCAGCTGCAGTTTCGGTGATGCCATCCTTCTCCATAACTTCTATGGAGGTCATAGCTGAACTCTTAATCCCAAAAAACCAGCAGCTGCTGAATGCAGAAGTACTTTACCATCTGAAGTGCATTTGTCATTTCTTCCAAGCATTGCATTTTTCCATAACAATCCACACTGCCTTTAAACAGCTCCCAAATTCAATTCCAGCAGCAGGTACTGCCTGATTAGCTGCCATGAGCTGTAATCTTATTTAATTTTCTTATTTCTTGATATTCCATATTGTAAAGCCAATGTGGGACAGGGATTTGAAGTGACACTGGTAAGGATGAGTTCCTGTGACAAAGAAAAATATTCCCCAAGAGCTAAAATCCTCCTGTTTTCACAAAGCTCTGGGTAAAACAATTCATCTGGACTTTCCTAAAAGCTGCCTTCATTCCTGTGCCGTGGTGAATGAAAAAAAACCCACTTATCATTGCAGCATACTTTGAATAACTATAGATCTTTTCCCAGCTGCATTGGGAAATCACATTTTCTAACAATTCCAAATATTTAATGCACTTCAGATCAAGCAGTATAAAAACACAGCAACCAGATGGAAGCTTAACTACAGCATTGTTTATGATCAATACTCACTTAATGTTTTTTCCAAGACTTCCAATTTCATCATTTTATGACCACTCCACTGCTATTCTCTCAGAAAACAGGCTAAACTCAAAATTACACAATACATTTTTAGCACAGCGAAAACAACTTCAGGGGAGGGCTTTCAGTGCCAGTATTTTTACTCAGTTTTACACGCATAAATAAAACGAATCTCGGAGCTAAAGCTGAATTCGCTTCAGTATTAATTATAATAAGTATAATAGAAGATCTGGTGTTATTGAACCTCCTTGGGTGTGCAGAAGAGCTAAGGAAGCAGGAGGTGGCCCGGCTGTGTCCCTGGATAAAGAGCATCCCTCTCCAGGCAGGAGCTGCTCCCAGTGCTGTCACAGCCAGCCGAGCTCCTGGCACCTCACACAGGCTCAGCTGCTCCCGAGGAAAGCATTGGGGCATTTTCAGAAATGTTCCCAGATCAAGCACATTTTACACGGTTTCCCTTTTTGACACACCCTGGGTTTAAGGCCAGGCTGAAAATCCAGCAGGTTTCGGAGTGCGGAATTGGGGAGTTTAGGATTTCCGAGCAGGAGGAAGCCGCTGAATCCGTGATATTCGATCGGCTATTTTGAAACCAAGGAAGAGAGGGATGCTGTCAAAGGAATGTCCAAGTGTGGCAAACTTTCACTGCATTCCAATGAATTCTAGGGTTAAAGGCAAAACAGAGCAGGGAACTTGCATTTTGCAAGGAGGTGGCAGGAAAAAGGATACAGGTCTCAATGTTGGCCCCAACAATGTAACCGGTGACATCGAAGTTAATCCTGATGAACTTGCCCTGCAGAGAAAAGGAGATTTCCTCATAATTACTTTTTTTTTTTTTTTTAAATTCAGACAATGCTATCTGTATCAAACAATCCAAATGCATTCATGGATCAAGCATTTCCCAAGTTCAAACGAAACCTCTTCCCTTCCATGTGCTCAGCCTTCACTCCAACAGAGCACGTTGCACACAAACACAGTCCAAAGATTTCGGAACTCCTAGCCCAGATTGGTTTGGAATCCAGACTTCAGAATATGAGGCTCAATTTTCACTGACCAAACACTCTGGCTGGGGTGGGAAGCAGTGCTGAGATTCCAAGTGTGCACCTTTCTACAGCAAAATTTGGGTGCCTGAAGGCACTTCTACTCCCAAATCTCAGGTTCTGCCTGGTCCAAAACATTTCTCCTTCCTTTTCCAAACCTGGCTGGCTGCTCCTCCATGGCCTCTCTTCCCCAGCAGTTGGTAAAGAAAGGACCAAATTAAATAACAGACCCATTTCTAATACATAAATCTCAAATAAACAGCACATTTCCCACGTGTGCTCTTTCATGAAGGGCAGCTCTTGGAAAGAAAGTGGTTTTTTATACCAGTTTTATGTCACCTCAGCTCCCCCATCTGATTTTTCACTTGCCTACAAACATTCCCAGCACAACAGGCTCTGGTTTGGAGTTGGATCACTTCTAACTACCTCATCCCCATATTTCAAACCTGTGCTCATCAAATTGTTTGGTATTGCCATGGCTGCAAAAATGTGAACATCCAGTGGGAATAGCCAGTCCTACACTGGGCTCTCCATCCTCACTGAATCCAACTTCCACAGTCCTCTATCCACACACACTCATTCAGAGAGTTGGGAGATCAGGGAGCATCACAAAGTTTGCTATCACCTGTCTAAGCACTTCTGCTGATGGTATCTGCACCAAGCCACCTACTAAAATCTTTTACAGAGCCCTTGGAAATTGTTCTGACAATCGGGATCCAAACCTACCCTTATCTCCAGTCTGATTGTGTTATCAGCTTGTTAAAGTCAATTCCTGTCTGGCAGATCCACTCCACTCAGGGACTGTACTGATTTTCTTCTCAAATATTCTACTCCACAAGCTTGCAGGGTCCCTGTCTGACAGGAACAGCCCAAGATAATAATCAGGGTATTATTTTGGGGGACCATTGCCAAGCTGGAGCCTTCGCCTGCCACCACTTGTGCTACTGCAACTCCTTCCCAGAGCCCCTGCCCTTCTCCACTGCCCTGGTAAAGCCCACTGGGCTCAAGATTTGAGGGCACAAGAGTGACCAAGTTTGTCCCCTCAGTGAAGCCAGGGGAAGGCACAACCTCCCCACCAGCCTGATCTTGACTCAGTCTCAGAGCAAAGCCACTGCCCCAGGACTGTGGTTGTACAAAGCTCAAAGTGGTGTCTGTGAGCTGCAAAAAAACAGGTGGAAACACCTGGAATTAGCTCCAGAGGTTCCTCCCTGCTGTTCCAGTCTGGGTGGAAAGGCAGAGGCACCAAAACCCCCATGCCAGGGCCAGGGCACAGGGCTTGTTCCCAGGCATGGCCTGTCAGGGAGCAGCTTCTGAACTCACATTTCTGGGTGTGAAGACACACAGCACCCTCAGCTCAGCTTGTAACTACAGCATTTCTTAGAAACAATCCCAGAAAGCTGTATTTATAGCTGGCACAAAGAATGAACTGCCATTTTACTGAAATTCAGGCAGCAGAACTGATATCTGAGGCACATGCCAGCCCCAGCAGGGCAACAACAGCAACAGACACCTGACCCAGCACGGGCAGCACAGAGCCTGGAATGTGCCGTGTTACAGGGGAACACAAACACGAAGCACTACCTGAGCTCTAGGCAGCGGCTTTTTCTGATATAATTTGGAACCATTTTGCTCTGCTTCACCCTTAGAAGTTATCTTGTTTCCAGCTACCAAGTTAGCAGTTCCACCAGCAGGAGTAATTGGGAGGAAAGGCAGTCACTAAACAAGGTGACACATCAGAAGAGGGTCCCACACTCCCTGCTTCCAAGTTCAGGCATCACTGGAGAGGTCACTAATCCAGTTCATCTTCTTAAAAGCGCAGTTTTAATAGAACCTTTCAGCTGGCACCAGCAAATCTGGCTACGGAATCTTTAATTTAACATTTAGAGGCTGCAGTGATGCTCATCTAAGGGCTGAATTCTGTTGACACCATCACAGCACTGAGTCCAGGGCTTTGGAAAAACCACATCAGAGGGAAGCATTTAGTGCTGCCACATAAATCCAGCAAGCCCACTCTCCTGTCCAATGCAAACCAGAGATTTATTTCCTGAAACACAAGAGAACTGCCCTTGGTAGAAGCAAAAAAAAAGGGGAAAATAAAATCCACTGGCCTTCTTTGAGCCCTCGCTGGTGTTATCAGGAGCAGGGCAAGGCTGGCAGGCTCGTGCTGCACAGGGATGCCTGTCAAGCCTGCATGCCTGAACAACACCACCTCTCACTTTGTGGGAGGACAGAGATTTTTGAAGTCAGGTTTTAAAATGGCTGGTAAAGATTATTTTTTTCTGCATGAGATGAGACCATCTGGAATGCATTATACTTGCTCCTTTATAAAAACAGAGCTGGAGCCATCAGAGTGATTATGTTCATGATGGCAATGCAGAGCTCAAAATAACACAAACCAGATGCTAACATCTTTTAGGAAAAAAGTATTCTCATTCAATTAGTACAGTCTCTGATGGATTCAAGACAGGTAACAAAGTGGAATCGTTGTGCAGTGAAACCTGTTGATGTTACAAATCCTGTACCCAACTTCCATAAGCATCAGGCAACAATATAAATAACATGGCTATAAAACAATAAAAGCTGAATTTCCACAAAACTCTGCTCTCCCTTCTCAGCTGAAAGGGCTAATGGATTTAGTCATACAGTTTTCCAGAGTTCTTATCACTGCAGTTGAGTTCATGCATTATAAATCCAAGCAACTGTTGAAATGTCAAAGGCAGACAAGAAATCTTTCATTTGTTCTGTAAATTTTAGTGCTGTTCTTGCAAGGAAAAAGATTTAATACCTCCTGTACACTTTTGAAGTTGTACTAAAAACATCTTCCCCCTGAAACAAGAGACGGCTTTTTTTTTCTTCCTTCAAAGGAAAGGAAGTTCTAAGAAGTGGTAAAAAGCTATTTATTCACCCCGAGTCCCACCATAATTTTTAAAACAATGGAACCCATCAGAAGTGGTTATCAGCCACCAAAACACTCTGTGAACAGGAGGCAGGGACCCAACAAAAACATGGAGCAGCTACAGCAGTGCCTGACACCTGGGCTAAGTCACCCAGCGGCTTTTTGACTCTCCTGCAGTAAATCAGTACATTTAGATGGGTTTTTATTGCAAGTTCTGTGTTTTTGTAGAAATCCAGGATGTTCTCTCCAATCCAACCAATTGATAAAGGCCCAGCTATGGATGACTCTGCCAGTTCCAGGGGGAGGCCAGAGCCCTTCCCACGGCACAGCAATCCAGCAGGAGTTTGTGCACACAGCCCCAGCTCAGCTCCCCAGCACAGTTTATTCGCTGGATTATGAGCACTGCTGGCAGCGCAGGGATGGCTGAAGTCAGAATAAAACAATGTTTTGCCAAGAGCCAGTGAGGATGTGTCTTCAGCGACCCCAAAAATGCAGAAGGCACTGTAAGAGAACCTGGATTCAAAGAGGAAGAGAGAAAGCTTCTGATACTAAGTAGAGAAATAGCTAAAAAAAGGTCATTTCTCCACAAACAGCAGAGCAGGTTTACAGCCTCTGGAGACACAAGGGGGTACTCACAAAGCGGGAGGAGTTGTCGTTTTTCACGGTCTTTGCATTCCCGAAGGATTCCAGGATGGGATTGGCCTGAAGAAGCTGCCGCTCCAGCTCCCCCTAAAACCACACAGACAGAAGAATAAACAGATTTATCCCAGAGCACCTCTGATGCAGGGTTCAAGTTCTGCCCCTCCTGACAGTCATTTCCCCCGGCTGTGGCAGTGCCACCACCTCCAGAAGGGGATTCTCATCCTTCCCCTCACTCCCAAATCTGCTGATCTCCTCTATCCAGGGGTGAACGTGGCTGGATTTTTGGTGGTGTTTTTCTGGTTGGGGTTTGTTTATTAAAACACACACACAGACACACACAAACAGCAGGGACCAGATAGGACTTGATGGGTGTTGAAAGTCAGTGAAGATGGAAAAGAAAATTCACATTTAGGGCTAATGAAATCAGGCACAGACCTTGAGTGCTTAAGGGGAGAAACCAATTGAACTGCTCTGAATTTTACTGCAGGGTTACTCTTCCTGTTGACAATACAGCTACCTTGGAACACCTATTTTCAAACTCAGAAATACTGATTTTCAAACTTACTTTCAGGTCAGTGAAACTCCCCTTAAGCCAGACTGAAACTCATCTCATGGCAACCCCTCTGACCTGACCCCACCTGAGGAGGCCAGAACAGCAAAGCAGAACTGGGCAACGCCAATCACAGTCATTTGCAAATTGCTCAATCCAGCCAGCATTGCTCAGGATGTTTAATGCATTTTTTAAATGTTTCTGTAAGTTCTGGCCAAGGAATTTAGAATTTGATGTACTTATCTCAAGGAAATTGCACAACAGCTTTTACAATTGCTGTCCATGAGGAAGTCTGGTAACAAAAAAAGTCTGTGCTGCTTCCAAGAGCCCAGGAGACACAAATGTATACAGGAAAATATATTGTCTTCCTGCTCTGAAGGATGGCTTGGGAAAAAAAAATTAAAAAGAAAGTGAAGCTATCTGGAATGTAGTCTCCAAATCCGACATTTGTGTTCATGAACCTGCTTTTTCCAATTATTTAGAGTCTTGATGAATAAAGGCCCCAGACTGAGCATCAAAGAGCAGGAAACATTAAGTCTCCTAAGGCTTCCACATGAGGTCAATTCTTAGACAGCAATTTTTAAAATTCACTACTTAACACCTAAAAGAGTTTTATTTGTATATTGAAATATATTTCAAGCTCTCCTGGAAATTAATGGCTGCTCCTTCTTCCATGTGACCTCAAGTTATCTGTTCAGAACTTGCTTACTTCCAAATATATTCCCTTTGGGACTGTGTATTCCATAATCCTGGAGTAAGTAAAGAAGGAATAAATGTGAGTGGTAGCCCAGAGCACCCGGAGCAGCGCCATGGCAGGGCTGCCAAGATCACAGCTCTCAGAGCACCTTTCACTGACAAAAAACCTGCAGTTGGGGAAATCTAGATCCTGCTGTACCCACTCTGTGCTGTCTGCAGTTGATGCTCTCCAAATTCCCGTGTAAAAGCCTCGGATCCTGGGAATGCTCCCACCTTCCAGCGCTGCCGGCTCCCGCGGACACCCCAAGGTCAAAGGAGCATTCCCTGACCACTGATCCTGGGCTAAACCCCAGGGTGCACAGCAAGGGCAGCGAGTGTGTCACAGCTGACAAGTCCAGCCATTCCCAATTTTGGAAGAGAAATCCCCTGACTCCACAGGGGCCGCTCGTGGACATGGCTGTGTCAGAGGAAGCTGCGTGGGGCCGTGCAGAGACCTCTGCAGGGCAGCAGAAACACCCTGATCCCAATTCTCTGACCGAGGCAGGAAGGGCTCAGCCGCCCCTTTGTGCCCCCCGCTCCTGTGCGGAGAC
>VZTX01015192.1:0-60973 GCA_013400915.1 Pardalotus punctatus
ATATATAAAACAGATTTCAGTTCTTTTGGTTTCTAGGTAACTTGTATGAAATATTCAAAGTTGTGTCCTGGCTTAGACCCAGCCTTGAGCCAAACATTCTTAATTTGTTAGAGTGCTAATATTGCTTCAGGATTTTTCTTGTTGCCCACAAGGATGAAGAAGTCTTCATCGTATTTTACTTGTATTAATTTCTAACTCCTAGAACAGAACTATACTGATTTTTAAGGACATAACTCATACAGTATGTGCTAATATAGGGCAAAACTAAATTTTTATTAAAATTTTTGCTCACCAACTACATTGACTATTCTTACCAGTGAAAACCATTATATTACTGAAAATCTAGTTTCGACTATTATATATACATGATTACAAATAATAGCAGTTTGATGTGAGAAATCAGAAACTAGGTAAGAACCAGCTGTTGTGGTTTCTGAGAAACAGAAATTGGTGTGACTTCCTTTAGCTATGTGGCATTTTCTTTTTGGCAATGATGTGACCAAGAAGACTGCAGAGTTTCAGCAATATGCAAAGAAGCAGCCCATTTCCACCTGATGGACATTAACTCCTTGTATTCCATTGGATGTTGTATTTGGTAAAAGATAATTTAAAAAAAAAAATCAAGCCATATTACACTAGGTTCATCTAGGTTTTTTTAGAATCAAAACCTTTGATGATTGTAGAAATGAGAAAGCCTGATGGCCAGTATTGCCAAGAAGCCAGGAGTTTAGAGAATTAACTTAGCATCTGTACCAAGTGAACATAATTTTATAAACCTTCAAATAACAGAGAGGTTTCAGAATGATTCCATTAAGAAAGGAGAATCATCTAACAGAAAGCTTACTTTCATCAAAATAAATTATTTGATAATATTTTAGAGATTCATTTAAGTTACAGTGAGCCCCTAAGGTGTAAGTGCCAGTCAGCTGATCAATTAATTCATGAAAGATTTGGGTATAGTGCAACGTCAGACTTAAAATTTGAGCCTTAAATGCAAGGAATTCCATTTTTGGAGAAAAGTCTAAGATGTAAATCTCACCCTTACATACATGGGTTTTGATAGATTATTGGCAGTATAGATTAACCTCATTTAAAGCTGGGAATAGTTATTGTGGTATGATTAGTTTTCCTGTTTCACATATGTTGATATATGTATCTAATTCTGATAGTCATTAAGAATATCTATGTGGTTTGGGGGGTATTATCTTCTGACCTGCAGCACCTTTATTTTTAGGATTATTCCAGAAAAAACTTATTTTTAATACTAGTTGTGATTTAATATTAGCCTAGATATATTGATGTCATTGTGTTGCAGTGGTGACAGCAGCCTGGTGGCTTTCTCTGAGTTGTTTTTGAAACACATGGATGTCCATGAGCTTCTGAAGATTTTTTTTTTTTTATTCTATCACTGCCTGTGTATTTAGAATGATTATGCTGTGATCTGTGCAGAGTATTAAATGAAGTAACAGCTTGTCTTTTATGTTCTTGAGTCAATCTCCAATTTTTATTGGCACTTATATATTTCATTGTTTATTTTATTAAGTGAAATCTGTTTCTCTTATGTCCTGTGCAGAATGTGAAAGATGATGGGCAGCATGTATGGAGATTGAAACACTTCAACAAGCCTGCCTACTGTAATCTCTGTTTGAACATGCTAATTGGAGTGGGCAAGCAAGGTCTCTGCTGTTCTTGTGAGTATAACAATTTGAGTGTCCATTTACTTATGTCTATTCCTAGAAATGTTCTTGCTGCATAACAAAGAACTAGTAGCTTCCCACTACAAACCATTGCCACCACAGTAGTGTCTCCCCCTTGTCTTCTCTGTTTGAGTGCCCAAGGTTCTTTTTTTAATTTTTTTTTCAGGATATTTGGCTTTAAATTGTATTGTTCAAAGGAGTTTTCTGCTTTTGAAGGGTTATCACTGTTAGTTCCCTTTGGAGTCTGTCACTCTTTTTTCTTTACTACTATTGTTTTTTTATTTTTTATTAGTGAGTATCAGGCTTACATTTTAACTTTGTATTTTTGTTACTCCTCTTTTGTTTTTATTAATAATTGTACAATAGGTTTCAACTTGACAAACATCAAAGTCCCATGTTTGTTGATTCAAATTTTGCACAAAAATGTTCTGTTGATTTGAGGGTGAAAATCCCAGTTTCCCAGAAATCAAGTTTCTGTAACAGTTCTAAAGTTTTGTGTAGATACTTGGTTTGCAGTCATAAATCTCAACCCACTTATTAACTGATTATAGATTTTAAGGAAAGGAACACAGAAAAGCTACTGCTTCTAATTTGGCCTTCATTGGACTATTAGATGCAGTTATTATCCTTCAATTCCTTGAACTGTATCTTGTATTTCCTGATAAGCTGTGTTTAACCACCTCATAACACATCTTTTGAGAAACCAAGGCTTGCTGAAAGATACGTTTTGTCCTTTTTAAAGTTTCCAGAAATGGATGATCCATAGCTTTCTTTTGTGGTGTGTTCCAATGATTTCTTTCTGATTTGAATATGTCTTGTAGATAGTTCTAGTGATTGGTTCATGTTATGCCCTGCTCCATTAGATTACTGAGATCTTTGGTACACAACAGTATTCTTCTCCTGATGATACCAAGTCACCTATCCTTTTTCTTTTTGATAAACTAATCAGTTTCTTAGTGTAACTGACTCTCACCATTTTTGTTATGAAAGATAACCTCTCACAGCTTATTAGGACTTTTCTGCCTGTAGAGTTCTAATGATTTAGTTTGAGACCAGTCTGAATGAATGAGGGCTTTGAATTGACCATTTCTCTCCTCCGGGGACCACAGACCTATCTAAAATATAATTTGGATGTAAATCCTTGTATGCATTTTCAGATAATATAATTTCATTCAACATATTATGAAATGAGCAAGATAAATTTATTAAAATCCAGACAAATAGAAGTTGAACAACTTCAGATTAATAAATGCTGATGACAGTAATTGGAACATGTGTGTATGTACATATATATATATATATATATATAATGCTGACTTGACTATTTGGTCTTGAAATGCTGCATTGGTTAATATTCTTTTATGTCAGACTAATATCATGAAGAAATAAGACCCTTATATGTTGGAAAGGGCGTCTTATTGAGCAAATAATGTAGATCATCATCTTTGGGAGTTATCAGAAATGGGTAGACCAGTTAAATAAACTGTCCCAAAAAGACCACCCTTGCAAGAGCTGTAATTTTTTTCTTCTGCTGCAGTGTACCTCTTGAGAATGCATTTATTGTTGTGTTTGGCATTTATTTTGTGAAAAGAATGGTCTCAGAGTATCTGAAGAACATCCACGTGCTCCTTTCAATTACTTCATGCAGCAAGAGGCATGAGTCTACTTGCAAAACTATTTCGCTATTTCTTTATTTAGCTAAGCTTTTTTCCAGTATATTTTCAAAGTATTGCTATAGATTTCATTATTTGCATTTTAGATTGTGTGGGAGGAAAAAAAAAAAAAAAAAAAGGAGGGGAACCACAGGGGTCCTCACCATCCCTCCATGGTCCAATCAACAATGTTACTCCCTGCAGTTTGTCTGATTAATGGCTGCGCCTCCCACTGGGTTTGTGTAATAGGTGCAAGCAAGGTGTTTAGAAGTACTTTGTGCTTAATTGCTCTTGAGGTCAAAAGCATGAGACATATACCATGCAGGGAGAAATTCATTCTCAGTTTTTAAGAGTTGGCTCTATTGAATGCAGGCATAAGCAGTAGCATTATTTCCTCTTCTTGGAACAGTTGTATCACTGAAGTCAGGAGAGCTTTGTGTTGTACTCTGACATTTGTGTGTTTTCCAAATGCAGCTAGCATGATCTTTACAGACCTGGTTAGCAGCAGTAGTTACCTAAAACTGGTGTTGGAGGGCTTAGAGGGGAAAAAAAAAAGCCTTCTCAGGAGTTGGTATTTTGTAAAACAAGGGTTAAAGTTATGGTGATTACATGGAATGCGTGAAAACAATTCCTACTTGAAAATGGACTAATCAGCCATTTAAGATTTATAAATCAATGGGAGGAACAACATAAATTCATTGGCTTTTATTTTTGTGCTTGCCAGCTGCTCTCATGCCTATAGTTTGTAAAATATATGTTTCTTCCTACTAGCAAATGACACCAAACCATTTGGCAGTCTTCAATTTGTCTTTAATACTTTTGTCATTTGGGAATTATTGTGAAAAAATTTAGTGAGGTCTGATTTAATTAAGCATTTCCTGTTATGCAATGATAGTGCATTCTTGGATTTCTCACTTGCATAATATTTCCTGTTCTAATTGGCCTTTTGTATTCCATGGAAAAAGCAGTCTAGTTTGAGTTTTCATTGACTGATTGGATTGATTATTTAGAGATGACATGCTGGTAATGTCATTTGTTTCATAGAAAGAGAGTCAGAAACACCATTGCCTCAACATTTAATAACGTGTGTCTTTTTTTCAGTTTGCAAGTATACAGTCCATGAACGCTGTGTCTCAAGAGCTCCCGCATCTTGCATCAAAACATACGTGAAGTCTAAAAAGAATACTGATGTAAGTTTGGGGTAGCATTAACTTTGCCATGTACCTGTTAATTTGGTAACTCTATGTGTATCCACATTTTTCTTTTGCAGGTAATGCACCATTTCTGGGTAGAAGGAAACTGTCCAACAAAATGCGATAAGTGTCACAAAACTATAAAGTGTTACCAAGGCTTGACTGGACTTCACTGTGTTTGGTGTCAGATTACAGTGAGTATACTGTAGTGAAACCTTCCACCCAGGTTAGAGAGATAAAAATTATTGAATGTGTTTCTATAGCCTCGTAATCTGCAATTTCTCATTCAATTTAGTCATCAGCAATGACTAGCGTGTGTTTAAGGAATGGTATATGCAGGATGTTCTTAAAACTTTTTAATTGTGGGAAGCAAATATGCTTAAAGGTAGACTTTGCTTCATGACAGTATCCAAATGAAAATAATGTATGACACTAAAGAGCAGAATTCCCAATCTACACTATGGAAAGATTACAAAAGAGTTTTCAGTACCAGGAAAAATCAAGGTCACTGTGACACTAGGTCTAATTGATGATGTACTGACAGGCAAATGAAATTGAGGACATCTGGTAGAATACAGTGATTCCAAGTGTCTGGGAATAATAGCAGAGACAAGTTGATAACATACTAATCTGTGCGTCAAGTCAAATATATACAACTTTTGTGCACTCCTTATTCAGCAGGAACCAGTAACTGGAACTAATGACATTCAGGGAACACTGCCCTTATAAGTGAGATCTTCATGCTAGAAGGAGCAATGCCAGTATTTCTGTTTCTAGCCAGGGCAGGATTTAAATCTAAATGAATAGAGAGATTCAGCCTTCTTCGCACATATTTGCTGATTTTGCTGATGTCATTATTATTATTGTTATGGAACAGCAGTTGTTTGTTCAGTGCTTTAAATAATAATATGAGACTGAGGCATTGGTGAATGTTTGTTTTCAACATACAAGTTTGGATGTTTTATGGCATATTTTATTAACACAAGAATACAAAATATGAAACACCATCAAAGAAAATAGATCCAGGATACTTTCAGTGATAAGCTGTTATGATTACATTTAAAACAATATTTTAGAAGGAAGCAAATATGTAGTCCAGATTGCTGTCAAAATTTGGATAATTTATGTAAAGAGTAAGACACCCAATCCAAAATGTTTTGCATGCAGATAATTAAACTTAGGCAATGGCTATATGTGTTTAGCAAGACAAATAAGGGTGTTTTGCTGTAGATACCGAAGTGTTTACATCCGTATAATATGTGTATATCATTCAAGAAATATATATAGTGTATTATATATTGATTCTGAAGTCAAAGGAAGTTGCAGATTCTGTATTTTCTCATTAGAAATTATTTTCCCATTAATTCATGTGAGTCTGGACCAGATTTGTAAAGATCTTTTACTCCTTGAAGTTGAACATCAAGATTCAGAGGATTTTCATAAGAACTGTTATTCACTGAAGAAGAACTGAGGAATTATTTGTAATTGAAATCACTCTAAAGGAAAAGGCTAAATTCTTTTGAAAATATCTTGGGTGCTTGTGTGCTTATTTAAATGCTTAAATAGCTGTCAAAATTCCAATTAGAAGTGGGTCTGTGTTTTTTGACAGCTGAAACTGAAAATGTTGGCACTAAGGTTTATAATTTTTCAATTTATTTCCATCAGTAATTTAAAGATTCTTTTTGTACAAAGTAATTTTGTATTTTCAAATAAATTTATTAATGTTTCTTTCTTTTTATAGCTTCAGATGTAAATTAGACACATAAGTGAAAAATGAGTATTTTTAATACTACAAATTATTTTTCAAACTTCTATTCACTTGCAATTCTCTGTATTCAATATATTCTATTGCAATAACTTAATTTTCTAAGAGTAATTCGTTTATTACAGGAAAAAGGTGTTTTAAATTTCTAACAGATGCATGATTTTTGAACAACTATTCTGAAGTTATATAATTATCATCATATCCTTCATACACTTTTCAACTCCCTGTATCACACATTTATGGCTTTTAATTGAGGAGGATGCTCACTATTACAGAACTAATTCTGAGTCTCTTTCATGCATTCTAAATATCTGTCCTTACAACTTAATAGGGTCACTTTTAACATCAAATAACTGACTCAAGTCCCAAAATTTAGAGGTGTTTTAACTAAGGAGAGACTTGCTATACTGACTTCTCAGCCAAATCCATGATCCCTCTTCCATATAATTTGTAGTTCTCTACCATGGCCATGTACATTTTTTCCCCCCTCATTTTCTGTCCAGCAAATACACTTTTTCCTGCTCTGCAGGTTTGTGATGGAGGTAACATTCCACTGGAGCTAGGTTTAGGGCAAGGGAGTTTTGGGGAAATGTATTGAAAACATGCTAAAATATAGTTTTTTTGAGAAGAGATGCATATTATTTTATTTCTTTGTGTCAAAGTGTTATTTTCATTAAAGCTACATTTCTTCTACCTCTTCTGTTATTTGCTATGTGCCAATTCTGTTGTCAGAGATCAGCAGAGACTAATAAGAAGATTTAGCTATTTTTTTCACAGATAAGTTTGCATGCCACTGAGTAGCAAAGCTGCTAATTACCACTGAATGTGTGAAGATACTTTTATTTGATGTAACATGGCCTGGTGTGCATTAATTATGGTACAAGTAGCCTTACCACTGAGGCAGAGAATTAGCATGACAAATGATTTAGATTACAGGGCTACCAAAATACCCTCACAATAAGGCTTTAATACTCAGAGTAAATCGAAACTCGTTAGACTTTTATTTTCCGTTGCTAAGAAACTGACTAAAAAGGTAACTTTGCAGTATAAATGAATATGGACAAGGCTAATATTAGGTGCCATTCAGTTCAAAATTCAGAAATGTCATGTTAAAATGAACTGTACCCAGATAATTTTATGAAGACCATATTATCGGTAAAGTTTATATACATCAGCAATTGCTACAATTTTATTGTAATTTTAATACAGTTCATATGAATTAAACCATTTAAGGGAAAATGAGTCAGTCATTGAAAAAAATGTGATTTACAGATGGAGATGCTGAACTACAGATTTTGTGGCAGCTTTTGAACCTGTTGAGCTAATGCTGTATGCTACCTGTTATACTAGTTAAATCACTTGTTAATAATCTTTTTACCACACAGCTCCTGATATTTATTAGCCTGATTATTTTTCTCTACTGTAAATACACATATCTTTTCAAAAATGTCCATCAGTATGGGAAATGGATGTTATCTGAACATCTTAATGCATTTCATTGAATCAATGCAGAGATAAAAATGCAGAATAATTTAGGTTGGAAATGACCTTTAAGATCATCAAGTCCAGAAAAATAGACTTACACAAAATTTCACAATATTAGGTTTATTTGATTCTGACTATCTTTAATGATTTGTTGAAGTATACCAATGCAGTGTGAATGCTTTGCATGATCCAAGCACACAATTGTGCCTTTATAATGTGTGGCTGAATATTTAGAGACATTTGAATTGAATTAAATTCTAAATTATGAACAAGAATTATTGATTGCTAATGCAAAATATTTCATAATTTATCATTACTTGTTACTGTTTTATGTTCCTGTTATATACACGTTTGTCCATTCAACCTCTGTAACAAAACGGAATTAAGCCAGTGCTCTTTCAGTCAGCAGACCTGAGGATATTCTTTTCATGTTTTCAGAGTACAACTATTGTCATTGCTTTTAAGAAAACTGGATGAATGCTAAGAATAAATTAGAAAAAGGAGAGTAGTTCAGGTTCCTCAGCAGTCAGTGGAAGCCTGAACACTGATTTAATCATGACCGAAACTTACCCAATGAAGATTAATGTATATTCCTATGTTCTTCTCTTACATTTGAATGTGTAGTGGCTATCAGCTTCAGGAAGGAAGCAGAGTTACACCAGTAGTGCCAAAAGCTGCCTTGAATTACTCACTAGTAGTAGAACAGAAGTTCCTGGCTCACTGAAAGTTCTCTTCTGAAATGAAGGTTTTGGTCACCAGTAACAGTGTGCGGATATTGCTGTACTGCCATGCAATGTTCTTATTCTGTGTGCTGATCCACACATACAATTTCCAAACGGGAAAGTACTTTAATCCATAATTCTTCAATATAAATCCATTAGTTTTGTCTCTCCTAGGGGACTTTGCACTGCAGTGTGTTTTGGTTTTGTTCCACTAGTTTAGTAGTAATTAGGTTAGTGAGACTCGCCCCATTCTAGGATGCCCATTTTCTTACGCTGTAAGAGTAAAATATCTAAATTGAATCTTCATATTCTGTCTTCATGTAGTTGCATAACAAGTGTGCTTCACATCTGAAACCTGAATGTGACTGTGGACCTTTGAAGGACCATATTTTACCACCCACATCAATCTGCCCAGTAGTATTGGTGAGTTGTCTGTCTGTTAATTTCAGATCTAATTCTCTCTCATATGCATAATTAAAACACTGTTGGGACAGGTATTCGTTAAATTCACAGGACTATGTGAACCTTAAACACAATGTGTAATCCTGGCTGATGGGTTTATAGGCATAAGCGTGTTTTATCCTCTGCATATTGCATTTTCCCTCATGTGAGAATGAACTTTCTGTAGGGCATATTATAACTGAAGCTGACTCAGGTTTTATCACTTATTCAGACTGTACTTACCAGAAACTGTATAGGCAGAACACTTCTACATTTTACATCTTTTATAGATCCAACTTCCCAGAATAATGAAGTTATTCTTATGGGCAATTTTTGCTTGGGATGCATATTGTGTATCTGCAATGCTGAGGTCTCTGATCTAAGCCGGAGGTTACCTAGAGTGATGACACTGGTCTTGCAGTAAGCTATGCATCAACATTATGGTATATTTTATTCTGCAGTCGTGGACAGTAAATTTCTCTGTCCACAAAAACAATAACTCAATTTAATGAAAATAAAAATGCATGCTATGTGTAGGTTGCATAGAAAAGAGCTGACCAATTTATCATTAAAAAATAGCTTGAGAATTAACTTATGTATTCACATATTAAATTGGATATTTTATGCTGATGAAAATCATAGCATCATCATATTCATAAGAGAACAGATGAGTGGTCCTCTTTAAATATATTTCATATTAAATGTAAGAAATACTTGAACTTAAGAAAGTGTAAATTATTGAGGGGAGGCAAAAAAAGAAAATATACATCCTAATCTTAAACCAGTTGCTGATCCTTAGGAATAATATTTGTGCCTATTGTAAATTACTTGTTTTCTAATGAATCCTTTTGGCTGTTTATAAATCTGCTAAGGAACAGACACTAGACTTTGGCCCTCTGCTTGTGTAAATTGAGAGTATTCCATTGCTCTCAATGAAGGCAAAGCAATGGAGACCTGCCTTTAATATTTATGAAATATTTTAAATATTTTTTAAGTCACAAGAGTGGCTTTGTAGTTTGTTTCTATGGTGTTTTGGTATTATCTGGACAAGTTCTGATTAATAGTTATAAAATATTATTTTAAGTTTGTTGGATGATTACATTATGTATTACCTTATTTAATTTTCAGGATTTGAGGTCATACTTTAAAAGTTTGCATCTGGAAATTATGATTCTAATAGTTATTGGGCTATTGTTTTCATTTTAATGTTATTTATCATTTGCCATTGGTATAAACGGAATGAAGCCTCAGCATGATATTTTATCTTCAATTATATTGGCGTAACTACATTTTCTTTTCAGGAGAGGAAGAGGAATAGAGGAATTAAGATTTTTGTTCCACAATTGGAGTTTACTTAAATTGTTTAGAGGATATGTAAAACCACTCTAGAGTCAAATCACCCTTGAATAGGTTTTTTTTATCTCCAAATTTTCAAGGCATAAGCAGAAGTAAATATGTTTTCCTGTATTGGAATCATGTTACTAACATTGCAACATGAGACATGTATTTCAGCACAATTTATATTAGGAATGGAAAATATATTTTACTGTGATTTAATGGGGACTTTATAATTCTGCAGTATATTTGTTCATCTAGTGTTTTTTTTCCAAAAATGCATTAAAATCCTGAGTTTAATTGTGTTACAATACTACCTCACTAACCTAGCTAATAGTAATTTCTTCTAAAAGTGATTGGTTATAGTGTACATATAATTTGTGCTAGCAATTTTTTAATTAGTGTCTCCCATTTCCTGTTATGGGGATTCCTTTTGAGAAACATAATACTTCAGTGTATGTGAGACCAGCATTCTCAATTATAACAGCAAAACCAGTGAATATATCTTTGTCAAAACTGTCAAACCATGCAATAGGAAGTATGTCTGTTAATAAAAATTATGTGTTAAGACATAAAAATCTGACAGTGGAAGGGTCCTTCACCTAGGTCATATTTAGCTGCAGTGATCAGCTGAGCAATAATATTCTTGCAAGGCTGTGTGTATGTGGAAGGTAAATAAAAGCAGATAGTCGTAACGCTTGCTGTACCAGGTTGATCCTTGAATATTTTGAGGTGTCAGAGAAGAATGTATTTTCTTCTCCCACATAATGTAAGGAAAATAGCAAGATGAAAAATCTTGTAACTTTGATCTCCTAAAAGTTTTGGCCCTCCTTTCCACCTGTAACTTTGCAAGTCCAGATTTCTTCCAGAAAACTGCAGAGTTCATCTCGAAACAAGATGTCTTCTCCTAAGTTTTCCTTCAGGAGTACAGGCTAAATCCCTTCTCATCTTTTCTCTTTTGCTGACGTTAGGGACGTTCATATTTTTGCATTTTTCATCCAATATCGTGTCTCATGAAGTCCAGCCTCAACAATTGCTGCACAGTTAAAGGACTTTTTCATACATCGCACTTCACACTACTGTGTATTATACCATTGTTACCAAAATTATCTCTCAGCTGAGTGACTCTCAGTGTCTGGAGAGAGAACCAAAATGTCTCAGCATCTGAAAGTTAGATGGCTGGTCTAAGTTAAATAGGGGTCCTCCATTCTTCAAAACTGCACAAAATACAGCTTGTCAAATGTTATTCTTAAATATGATAAACTACATTGTCAGCTGAAAAAGTAACAATGGGGAAACTCATGTAGTTGATACTGTTTACATCATGAAAACATCACATATCTGTCTAGATTCAATGCCTTATAAATATTTTTCCATATCTCAGTGCAGTAATTTTAAATGTTTTAATAAAATGTAGTCTGTCAACTTTAGTCCCTTTTACTTTTCTGTTTACCATATATAAGGCTTGTTGTAGGGTGAAGTTTTTTGTTCAAGTTAAATGAGTTTTGTTATAAACTGTGCAGATCTCAAGTGATAGTCTTTTAATAGATGTCAGATACACTTTAATGTTACTCTCTTTTATTTCAGTAACATTTTAATTAATTCATACTGATTGAATAAATGTACATTGAGACTTGTTTCCTAATGAGGGCACATTTAGAGGAAAGGTTTTGCATCATTCTGATATCCTGTGGGTAATTATATTCTAATTATATGGTGGGGGGGAAAAGTCTATAACTCAGTACTGATATTGTTCATTGGACCCAATTAATTACATGCACATAATGAAAGTTCATGATAAGGTTGACTGGCAGTGAGTTTAAAAATCTTTAACTCAATTGAATCCTAGCCTACCAGGAGTACAGAATTAGATCATAACCAGGTTTAAAACTGGGTATTGGAATGAGATGAGTGAGTAGTGAAGAAAACAAGATTGGTCTCTGCTTATGAGACAGTTTCCCTCACCCTGTCCCTCCATAAGGCAGAAAGGGCAAAATGTTAACGTACATTTTGGCTCCTTCATTTCGTGCCTTCCCTTACTTTGCCCCATTTATTGATGAACATATAGAATGTTCTAATTTTTATTTATGTCTGTGGAAAAGTAATTAGATTTTCAATTTCCCAACAAAATAGATACAGACCTGGATAGTGACAAACCAACCAATGAAAGCTTACTATTTAATAAATAATAAAGTACATTTATGTTATAACGCATGACGATTTTGATTCTTGTATTGTATGTCAGTTTTACAATGAATTTTGTTCACTTAATTTCTAACATTGCTTTAAAAAATTCTAAACTGTTAATTGTGGAATAAAAATAAAAATAAGGAATAAATTATAAAACACGAGGTACCCTGCTTACAATGTGATCATTACTATATGGCAATTATCATTGTCCCCATAGTAACCAGTTTATTTCAAAAGTGGAGGCTCTGGTATTATATTGAAGGTAAGAAATTTAAAAAAAAACAAAACAAAAAACTGGGTACATTTCATTGTGTTTTGTTATTCAACTTCATTGTTTTTCCTTCTGGGAAAAATGAGTCATAATGACAAAAAGTTTGAAACACCTTACGTTTTGTTTCTTTTCTCTTGTGAATGGATTGGACTTTTATTGTTTGTAGTGAAGATGTTATAACTTTTTAGGACAAAGTCATCTGAGCCTAAATTCAAATTATGTAAATATAGAATATGTATATAGAAATAAATTGGTATGCATAAGATATATAGAATTTTCATACATCATAGTGTAGATCTGTTTATATATACTCGTATAAAATACCATCATAAGTGGAATTCACTTGACCTATTATTTTAAAATATAAGTGGCTATATGTTTTGGAGGAGGAAACAGATCTATCTGATTTCTGTTTGATTTAGCATTTTATTGTACAAAGTCACAAATGTTCAAAAATCTTTTGTTTATGACTAGTTCTATTTAGGCATGTAAAACAATACACACAGCAGGTTACAAATGTTTTACTTAGGAAATGTGTCTTATTCTACTAAACAGTGTACATTGTGATCTATAGCTTCAAACTTTTATGTAAATATAGCAAGTGTGTTGACATTCTGGCAAAAGACAATACAGAATTAAAGCTGAAAATACTGTTTAAGAATTTTCTTTCATGTCAGTATTTAGAGAGACTAGATAGAATAGCTATTGGTTGTGTTATAATTGCAGCACAGTTCAATAGATATTTTTTCCTTGTCTGGTAATGTTTTAGTAATACTATTTTCCTGTGAGGTATGTAGATGTTATTTACATAGGAAAGTGGAGTTGTAGAGAGAGAAGAAGGGAATTAGCAGGGCTTGGTTGAAGAATGAGCTTTCTAATCCCCTTTCCAGTTATTAATCCTAAAATGATTCTTCTGTTTTTATAATAGTAGACATCAGTTTTAGCTCAGTTGAATCCAAACTCAACATGGAGCACAGAAAGTCAGTGCAGTGTGTAAGCATTTTATGAGCAACTCAGTCCTTTGAAGTTGAGCATTAGCCTTATCCCAAGTTTCTGAACAGAGATACTATTAAAAAAAAAAAGTTATTAGAATATATATGCTTGGAGGGGGAGTTGAATTTAAATCTGGTTGTTGAATATTAAGTAATGACATAGCAATTGAAAGAGATTTAAAAAACAAAACAAGCCACTTTTTTCCTTTTCAATTGTGTATCATATTGCAGCTTCAGTTCTCTGAGAATCTAAATCAGACTTGAAATATAATGGTGTGCTTATCTACACTAAGAGCTTTTTCATTTCTTTGAAGTCAGAAGGAAATTAATAATTGCCCTGGAGGAAAATGTATCTTCCTAACTAATTAGCTGTTCGACAAACACAGTTCAATGTTAAAATAATAAAATGCTGATAAACTGAAATGGCAGCCATTCAATCATTTTAAGTTATATCTAGTTGCCTGCCCACAGCTCATCACTACTGTCTGTTTCTAAGTTTATTCCTTATATCCTCTCCCATTGGAGTTTAATATGATTTTGTTTTCAAAATTCTTTTCCAACACTTTTGTCTTTCTTGGACAGTGTATATAATCAGCTGCTATAGCCCAAGTTCATTTAGAGATGCAAATCCAGTCGAAAGTCTTGGACCATATATTGAGGTGTATATTGAATGCATGCAAGATCTAAGGCAAGTGGTCTTCAGAAAACTGAATGAACTAAGACCAACATGCTAAATGAGAAAGACTTGATTGTGAATTCGTGTGTAATTCTTTACCTTTATTTTGACAAACTAAAAAAGCAGCACAAAATATATAAAGTTCTCACATAATGATTCCTTGTTCAGAAGAAGGAACAGTCAGCAGTTTTAGAAGTTATTCTTAAATGGCATTCCATACCAGCCTTGTCTGGTTGCATGTATTTTGGGTACCAGTATTATGGGTGAAAAAATGCTTCCTTCTGATTGACCAAATGGGATTTTTCCTTTTTTTTTTTTTTTTCCTTAGCTGCTAGTGCTTTTCTTAAGCCAGTTCTGAAATTAATTAGAAGCCTTAAATTTTCCTTTATAGTATGGGCTTGTGCAGCTCATTGGGACAGTATTTTTGCTGAGAATTGGTTGATAATATTGTCCACTGGTTGACTTTTAGCTTCTGTCTAGGGATGTAGAGCTGGGTATTGTGCTACAGCTCTATGAGCTTTCAAGACAGCAGGATGTGGTGTTCAAATATTGGCTCCTTTGATTAGCATGTACACAGACTTAGAGCTGGAAAGGTGGAGAATATATACAATAAATTTTCAAAATATTTTAGCTCATCTGATATAACAGATGTTATAGATAGATTGCCCCCCATGGTGTAGTGGTGATGTGGGTTTTTTTTAGCTTTCAGGATTTTTAAATCTTTAATTCTCTTTGATTACTGTATAATTATGGACAGAAATTGCATGGAATGGGATTTCTGCAAGCAGGGTCTTGAATGCCATAAAAGTTTACAAAATTACAGTCTAGCAGTACCTCTTCTAATATTTATTATTTATAATTATTATTATTGTTATTATTATTATTACTACTACTATTATTCTAATATGCTTAAAGATTCCCATGTTATTAACCAAAATAGCTGTAAAGAATCATGGAGCAACCTTCTTTCAGGTTCCTTAAAAAAAACCCCAAAGCATCAATTTGGTAGTCAAGTCACATGTTTAAACTTCCATGGCCTTCATCTTGAAAACATTTGAGGATATCTTTATGTGGTATTCCACGCATTCCATCTGAACTTCTATGACCAAATTCCTTTGATCAGTATCTTTTAAGTGCAAGTTTTGGAGTTCTAGAATGAGATTTTTAAAAATAATTATTTCAGTTTATGCATAATAAGAAAACAATACAGTTCTGTCATTATGCAACCCCATGCCCAAATAGGTTATATGCTTCATCTGAAAATATATATTATAAAAGAAGTAATTATCATAGAGAAGTAATCTTAAGTTTCTAGTAGTCACCTGGCAAACTGTGTAATGGTATTAAGCATTTACTTATGACTTTGCAGTCCTGTATAATGTAAAAGTAAATTGTTGTTTCATGCTATGAAATACATTGATTTAAATAATATTGTGTAGGAAATAATCCAGAAAAATATATTTGCAGTTATTGATTAAAATGCAATGTGAGAAAAAGGAACTTTTGCTTCATTAGCTTTGGATTCTGTGTCAGCAGGCAAAATGTAAAAAGATAACTCTTTAGTAAGCCTTTAGTTACTATTCATCTGTTTTATCCTAACAGCTATGATAGAGTATGACATTTCTAAATGTTAGTGTTTTGTGTAAAGGAAAAGATTCTACCTCTATAAAAAGAAACAATATAAACTGGTTTTGAGGATTAATGATGTCTGGCTTGTTAATTGTAGCAGAAGAAGGCTTTTTAAACAATATTTCTTGATTTGGATGAGGATTCAAAGACTTGGAAGATAAAATAAAAATAGCTCTCCAGGTATCAAGTATCTCTTTTTGCTATTCAGAAGAATAAAGTCCTCAGGTTTTCTACTGTTGTTAGCTGGTGCTAAAAGGATCCCACATATATTTTCCAGAGCATAAGTTCTGTAATATGACAGCCAAAACATCAGGAAAGTACACATATGCAAAAGTGTAAAAATATACTCTGTATGTTGTTGTTAAATATGACTGCAGTAAGGTAACATTCCTTGTGAACATTCTGTCCATGCCCTTTGTCATCCCAGCTGTTTGGTGTTGCAGCCTAACATTCTCTTTTTCCAACAGACGCTTCCCACTTTAGGAGGTTTGCTCTCTGAGGTGCGTAGCGGGAGGCATCCATGAACGCACAAGTACTAACAGATCGTGATATTGTACATTCTTTCTGCTATGAAGTGCATTTTGAGGCTGAACGAAAAATCTGAGTTATAATTTGGAAAGTCCTGTCTTATTTATCAATTATTTTCTTATTTGGAATATGGAATAGGTTCAGTTGAGTAGTTCTTACCTGTCAGTGATCTCTCTAGAGCAGTCCTGAATGGTAGAAGCTCCAGATAATGAATATTGACTTCAAAGTGGGAATTTAAGGGAGAAAATTAGACATGAGTAGTGCAAAAAATAAGCAGAAGAAATTTTTGTTGTGGTAAGTACTATTTTGGAAGGTATATGCTCTGGCACATATCAAAAGAACAGAAAACTTAACTCTTTGAGCCATCAAAATGTACAATAGCATCTAAAATGCTGTATTCAGTATCTCTATCAACCTCATGCATGTTCACTAAGGAAAGTGGTTCACAGATACATTGATCATTTTGTATGCTTTATTTAACAAGATATTAAAAATAGCACAACTGGGTATAGAAATATTTCTTATCTTGAAAGATAATTTTTTGTATTTTATAAAACTATTTTTTCAATACATGTCAAATTTTTCTTAACATTATTAGGATTTTTAGGCTGCTATCCATTCTTATGTTTTTATCTCATTTAAAAATTACATTGTTTATTTTCTGGCACTTTCTGACATCTAAGTAATGTTGTAGTTCCCAAAATGAAGATGGTCTAGATCAGGGTTAACTGTTATTTCATATATAAAAGAAAGCATCTGTACGAGAATATTTTTAAATTATTTCTTTAATGAAGTGGTAAATATTTTTGTATTCCATTAACAGATTTATTCATTAGAATTATGATACAGTTTATCACACTATGTCATACAAACTAAGTCAGATCCTCACTAGTATGACACATACCTAAAAATTATAGGATATATAATTCCAGGAAATCTAGAATCTCCTGTCAGCTTCTTCAGAAATGTTTCACAGAGCACTATTGGTAGACAGGGTCACATGTATTGTGGTATCATACTCATATAGGATGGGTGTAATTTCATAACTTATTTGGACTTTCTTCAAAAATCATGAGTGAAGGAAGCAGAGTTTCAATGTTAATGAGATCAGGTATCCATGTTTGATCATATTATTAACACTCTAGACAACTCTGCATCATGAATATGCCTTTTCCTGTGTGTTATGTGAGATATGTGTCCTAATCTTGTATTGTCTTTGTGAGTCACGCAATGGTTTTGCTTATGGGACAGAAAATACAAATTGGAGAAGGAATGTTGTTAATGCAGGAGTCATAGGACTAAGGCCTGCTGAGGGTATTTACTGCTATTTGTATCATGCTGCTATTTGTATCAGCCCAATATGCAAAACTCTGTTTTAGGTCATTGTTACTGCATTTTACTTGAGTCATTAATAACAGTGGGTTTGGACAGGGGTCTCAGCAGTGTATAAATACTTTTCCTCTAATGAGTAGCATTATATATGCAAGATTTTTAGTGCCACACTTTATAAGTGAGGCTCTTTTGAACATTTTTTTTTTTAACTTCTCTAAATGCACAAACTCATGTGCTGAATCTGTTACTTTTTGTTAACTTTTTCTTTGAATTCTCATTAATGTGTCCTTTTGCTTTAGATTTTCCTAGACCTTAAAAATTTTCTCTCCATCTGCGATTTTGGTTAGAAATCACATTTTTACTAGCTTTTTCTCTACTGACATCTGATTTGATTTTTGATTATATTGCAGTATTCATGGTATCAGATTTGGCCACAGTGTAAAATCCTATTTAACATTGTATGCTTCCTTTTTGTAAACGGTAGTGACTTTTAAGGGTAGTTATTCACAAAGTTGTTTAGAACCTCAAAGCAGCTTCTTAAATATGTAATAAAGAGTGAAGCTTCCTTCATACTGAAGTAGTATCTTATTTGCTGTCCTTGGTGCTAACCAATACCATTGTGCAAAATGTTTTGTGTTAGTTCAAAAATTTTATTCTCTTTGGGTGGCTCATCCCAGTTCTGCTTTCTCAAAAAATCATCAAACTAACAAGTGCAGAGTTGGTGATTTCTTAGGCAGTGATATGGCCATTGTTTTTGTTTCTAAGGTTAAGGATGAGGTAAATAATTCTAATTGCTTCGACTGTTTTCTCTTAATGACATTGCAGTCTAGAGTCTTGGACCTCGTCTAGGACCAATCAAGTTACTCAAAGCATCCAAGAGCTCTGTTAACAGACCTCTTAGGAATCTCAGTTATGTAGACTCCCCTGGTTGTTTTTTTCCTGTGGCTTAAGTTTGTCAGTCCTTTTATACAAAATGTGGCCAAATTGTCACAGTTTCCCCAAGCACCTGGCTGCCCAAAGTAGCCTAGGATGACCTGGACCACTCATTGCACCAGGACTAGACTGGGACTCTGTCAGTCTCTAAAGAAACTAAAGATGGTATAAAAACAGTCAGGGTCTACATTTGTGTTAGAAGGCACTAAATAAGCTGGGAGTTACTCCCTTCCTGACAGAATCTGTGTCAGTGCCTCTTATCAGTAAAAACTACTCCTGAAAGAGTTTCATGGATTAATTGCTACTCCAATCCCTAAGGCTTTATTGGAGGTAGCACAGAGATGGGTTTGGCCTGGTATGGAACATAAATGGTATCATTTAATGAACTTCTTGCTGGGGGCGCAGTTGCAGGGGGCGGAACAATGTCCTTCATGCTCCTTTCTAGTGCAGCAGCTTTGTGCCAGCCCATTCCCTTGATGAGTTAAAAGCCTCCTTGCACTGGTGAAGTGAGGAAAGTGGCTGGGGTGCAGCTGGGATTGGAGAAACTGATTCTGTTTGATAAACATCTGCTGTCTTTATTTATGGTGCATTTTTTTTGGACAACCTAAAAGGACATGCTGGGTGCAGTTTATAAATAGAATAAATGAGATACAAAGAATGAGAATACTTTTTTTCCATGCATAGTTCTCTGAAATGGGCTGATAACAGTTGAAAATATGTTTGCAACAGTATAATTCTGAGTTTTTCTCTTTCAAATAAACATCTCATTGTGCTATCAGCATCAGAATTTGCCAACAGCTTAGAATCTGATGTAGATTCTTCTTTCCTTCTGATACAAAATACACATTTTATAAAAAGCTATTCAGCCAATTGAATATGGTACATTTAGACCAGGTATATTTTGCCAAAGTAGTAAAGTCCTCCAAAACATCCAACCTTTGCTAGCAGTCAGGATGAAATTTTGAAAAAATACTGATCTCATATCAATTGTTTATTAAACAATCAAGTATAATGTATGATTGCCTTTCAAGTTTCAGAATGGCACCCTGGTAATGTCAGATTATCTTTTCACATCATTGCATTAATTTGTGTTGTGACTGCACCCTTTTCATCCATCTGTTGCCTAGTCATTATGGAATGTCCAGGCACATAGATAGATGTTATGTGAAGTGGCCAGCCATTGTGTATTAACTTGACTGAGATCTCATTTTCATTAAAGCAGTCTGACATTACTTGCCACTCAAGAAACAACTTTGTGGAGGTACAATCTCAGTTACAGTTGTGTTGCATTATATAATGTGTTAAAATGTTCCCTTTTCTCCTTTTCTCTTTTCAAGGAAAGACAGGCAACAGTGAAAAAAGAAAAGAGTTGCCCCCAGCAAATGAATAAACTGGGAGAACGGAACAAAATGCAAAGGGCAAATTCTGTCACTGTAGATGGACAAGGCCTTCAGGTGTGATTATTGTTGTTTTAATATTAAGCAGATTATTTTAGGTATGAAGCCAATGATAGAGTGAGAAATGTTTAAACTGGAATATACATTCACTTTTCTAATATTTCAGTGTTATGTATTTAAAAATGCAATAGGTAAATTCTTCCATTGCTTCAGGGGTCCTGTGGTACGCATCTGCTTCTCACATGATTTTTAGGATTTCCTAAGAGGTTAAGGGGGAGGGAAGACTAGCTCTAAAACACTTCTGTCATGAGGTGAAGCTGAACTAGTTTATTTTGGTATCTGTCATGCAGTGTTGTGTAAATTTACATTATTAATCTAAGTCTGTTTTGATAACTGTTCCTTATTCTCATTTGTACCTGTTAATGGACGGAGTAAACTTCAAGGGTGTTATTTGTCCAGGTATTTCTAAGTAGGATATTTGGCTTATCAACATTAACAGTGGAGTGAAGCAACATGTTTTCATTACTAGCAATGTCTATAATAAAAATGGAAGTTTTTCTACTTGAAAGGAAAACTCGTGTGTGTGATGAGCTAAGGTTGTGTAAGGGCAGTGGCTTAGAGGCGTGCCAGAAGTTGTGCCTGAACTGCTGACATCTTTCCCTTGAGATATGAGTAGCTTTGAGTGAAATTGATGGCCATATGCAGGATGCTGCTGCTTTATTTCCTCAGGAGTTAAATTATCATGATGATAACAATTTGATAATCATTTAATATACATAGTTGTCTGTTCTCTCTACCTTTTGATATGTTGCAATTGAGCTTCAGTAAAAAGATTCCATTACCATGTTTCAACTACTTTATGCCTCATAATTATTTAATCTTATTGTCTTAGGATAGGAAGGTTTTTTGTATTGTTTTGTCTTTTTAGGTTAGTCAAACATTCTTGTTATGATAACCCAAAGAAGGGATAAAAAATCCAAGCAAAACCTGGAAAACAAACCCTAAAACCTATCCAGTCACATGGCTGCTCCTTTGATGGTATAGTTGGACACTGCAGCTATCATTATCCATTGCCTTCAATAATCTCGTCCTATACTTATCATTTTCACAGGCTTCATTGCTATCCAGATCATCTGTGACAAAACATGAAGCAAAAAGACTGGAGTCTTAATTGAAAGAAAGCTCAAGTTCTGTCTAATCAGTCACAGTGTGATTAAGAGGTTTGTGCTAAAGGAAGCACACAGTTGTTCCTAACTTTTGGGTGATATCCACGCAATTCCAGTGAGCCAAAGTATTCTAGATAGAGGACCATCTTTGGCATCTCCTTTTGGTTGCAGCATCATTTATCATTATGAATTTTGTGTTTACTCCAAGCATTGTAACTTATGCTCAGTTTATTTTCAGCTATTTTTCAAGTCTCTGTTTCCCACTCGTGGTACCATGCCTAGGATATAGTACTTGGTCTATTCAAAATAGCAACTTCTAGCACCATTGACTCTTCTACACACAACTTTATTTATTATATGTTCTGCTTTCAGGTCATAAGATTTTCTCCAAGTTTTTTAGTGTGATCCAAAACTTGTGTTCTATCTTGTCTTTCCAAGATGAATGAAAAGCCTGGGATTCATCCTTGCTTTTCTTTGTTACTGCTAGAGATGGAGAAAAGAGAGTGGGGATGGAGATGGCAGAATTATTATTGAGTAGATGTGAGGTGTTTTTTGAAGTGCTTGGTGTTCTGTAATAACACATTTGTAATGTAGTGCATGCTACAGTACTGGTAATCATGGTGATAACATGAGAAATAATTCTGCAGTGATGGCCCTAATTTGCTGATTATACTGTGGTCTTTGTTTTTCACTGATGGATTAAATTGGTTTTGAGTAGCAGAAATCCATCTTAGCATCAAATATTAAATTTTTCATTGGCATTAATAATGATAACCTCACTATTATGAAGTCTGAGTGGCCATTTAGGCTATCCTACTGAAAGGATGGGATCAGTAAGAATGTTAAGGTGTTTGTTTTTTTTCTCACAGATTGTGTAATTTTTCAAATATTCTCACAAATAGGTAAGATGCCATAAACATAACTTGTAATTAATGTTAGTATTTTGCCCAGAGATGGTCTGGAGAAAACGTTCTGTGTCTGCTCAAAGTATACTACTGTAATTCTCCCATATCTGGCATGCTACTCTGTTTCTCATACACTAATTCTGTTGGCATGGCCTCATTTTAACAAGATCTTCATTAAGCAATAATTTTTTTTCAGAGAACTTAATCAGTATGTTAATTGTATTTGTTTATGATTTAAGTTCCAAGGTAACAAAGCAAAGATCTTCATACTACTGCTGTTAGACCTCTGTTTTCAAAATAGGTGAAACTATATATAAGTTCTCCACTTTTTTCTTTTTACTTTAAGTCACTTGTCCTATAACATCATGAAGGTTGCCTTTAAATAGTGCTAGATTAGGGCTTGAAAATGTTCACTAATTTAGTCTAAATCTTTAGTTGCATTTTATTATATAAAAATACCATATGTTATCTGGAAAACTAATTTGGAAGAGCTGTAAAAAATTAATTAAAATTTATTTTGGAACCAAGTGGAATACAGAATAGTTCTTAGACTTTTTTTTTTTAATCCAAAATTTCCTACTTGTAATAATATTGTTGAGTCTTCAAATAAAAAATTTGAAATAGAAATAAGTCCATCACTTGGCTTTTGTTGAGAAAAATATCAAGACCAAACCTTCCTTCTATCAGACAGAGTGAGCAGATAACTTAGTGGCAGTGGAGGTCTGCACGACTTAAAAACAATTAATCATAGTTAAGCACATTCATCTTGCTTCTTTCTAGCTAACCAGCATAATGATCAGGATTATTATTTCTAATTAGAGGAAGTAATAGATCATGTATAACCTTAGGATGAGTCTCATTAATTAACCTGCGTCCTAAGGGATTTCAGTAGGTATTCCATCTCTGTCACAATGAGCACCATTGGTTTACACTTAGTTCACAGGAACAAACATCATATGAATTGGCTAAATAACTAAAATTGATGCAAACAGTAGGTAAAAATTAAATATATGACAAACTTCATTGTATTCTGCAATTTGATGTATGTTTCAGCATACAGCACTTTACTGCACCAGGTGATACTGAGTTGGTTTTATGCCAAGCTTAATACTACTGAGTTTGTGGAGTTTCCTCTTATTTTTGGTATTCATTGGAACAGATTTGATTCTGTTTCTTGTGAAATCATGAATGGGGTTGACACACTACTGCTTAAAATTTCCTACTAAGTGAAAAGTGGTTTTAGATGCCTATAGGATTATATGCAAATATCTATAGAATGCCTGTAAAACTCCTTAGCTATGATGTTTCTCAGGTTCTGCCTTAAATTACACTTCCTGCAATCTTCAGATTCTGTTATTTCAGAATTATGAATAAGGATTTAGAGCAAGGCTTCTCAATGTATCATTTTGAAACACAGATGGTCTAAGCTTCATCTCTTAAATTGTTAGTGTATGACTTTGGAGATGTTGACTTTGAACTCTTCATATACTTTCAAACATTCTGGAATTAATATATGTCTAAAAGTGATATTTTAAATATGAGCAGTCTAGCTGCATGGTTTAAAAACCTGTATTACAGATCATCTGATGTAATTTTTTTGTGTTCAAGTCTATGGACTAAAGGCTATGAACACACAGATCTCAGAGTATCTGAAAATACAGACTAACACTACAACTTAGAATAAAGGTGTTTATAAAGCTAAATATTAATGTGAACATGTGAAAATTTATGTACACAAAAGAATTAAAAAAATATAATGGTAGAAGTCATTGTTGCCTTCCTTCTAAATGTTCTTTTCCTCAGTCTTGCTCTTCTTCTATGTGGTTTCCCCTCTACCTTTTTAAGTTTTTCAGCTTTCTCAGGTGTTTAAAGGAACTCTTTAATGATATGGTTGCCACATTTTTAAAAGTATGTGATTTCATTTCAAATCAAATATGTAATTATTGCCATAATAAATAAACAAGTCTGCTAAGTTCAATATTCCATATAGCTATAGTTGACCTTCATAGTATTTAATATAGTGTCATTTCTCACTCCAAAATACAGTTTCTTTTAAGCTTTTTTCCCTAGGAAATTACTGTCAGAATAAGTCATGCACTATTTACTTTTAAAGTTTTATTTACTGATGGATATATCCATATATATACATACATACATACATATATATATACACACATACACACAGATATATATATACACACATATATAAAGAGAGAGAGATTATATATGCAGCACAACTGTAAACCAGACAGCATTAAAAGAGAAATCGCTTGTAATTTCTGGCAAATTAATGAAGTGAGGATTATTGCAAATTATGGTATTGCTTCCAGCTGGATTACATAGCATAACATAGAGTTTGCATTAAGCTTTTTGTTTTCTGTCTACTATAGGAAAAAATGAATGCAACACACAGCATTAATGAGTGGCTGTGTTATTCCCTTCTTTTAGATCACTCCAGTTCCAGGCACTCATCCACTTTTAGTTTTTGTCAATCCTAAAAGTGGTGGGAAACAAGGAGAAAGGTAAGGATTTTATTCTTTTTATTTTTTCCTCTTTCTTGATTCTGGTCTGTGATGTGTTTAAAAATGAGTTCTAAAAGTTTGTACATGAGGAAAAATCCAAGATTTTATATTGTTATTCCTCACAGTTGAACATCCTATATCCCTATACCTATAAATTCTCCTGTTAAAAACTAGTGTCAGCTGTATGGAGTAGTTCTGTTTCAAATGAAATAAGTAGCTATATTCAGTGCATGGGTTTGTGTGATTTGCATGAAGATGTGAGTTGCTTTATCTTGTATTAAAATTTGAAGTTCTAACAGTTTTATTCTATGTAATGATTAAATATGCAAGCCAGTGGTTTAAATTAGAAGCAGTATTCCATTTTCTAATGTATTATTTACTTTTTAAAGGCTTAGTAGTAGAGGCTCTCAAGCCTCTTCATAAGATTTTCTTCAAAGAAACCTTTTGATTTCTGCAGATAGAAAGCATTCTAAAAATCTAGTTAAAGTATTAGAGTCCAATCACACAAACTTAAAATACATATTAATTTTACATATGTCGGTAATTACATTGATTTAAATTAAAAATGTCTGATTTTATTAGTTTAAGTGTTAATGTATCAGAGGCCTGATAAAATAGAGGTAAGGAGCATTCTCCTCCTACTCAGTCCATCAAACTCAGGCAGGAATGTTCAATTAGTTACTCCCTAAACAGACTTTTCAGAGCATGTTTCAGAATCCCAAAGGCTAACAATAGGGTCATTTTTGATCATCACAAGAATTCCTAATTTTTTATCATCTAGTTTACCATGCTGTAACTTCTTTCAAATTTTGGAAAAGATTACTGTCTTTTGGCCAGGATCCGGCTGAAGGTGACATCTCTGGGTATTGGTGATATGGGTAATCAGGAGCATGAAAGGAGGGATCCAGTGTGATTCTAAATCTTAGAACTAAACAAATAAACTCTAAGTGGGTCAGATTTCCCTACCTACTCTCTCTGCCTCCCTTAGATCATGTCTTCCTGTGCCCCTAAAATTAAACTGTTAAAGGGGACAAAATCCTGCATTTTAGTTGTTAGGGTAATTCTTAAAACTGAGGAGAACTTAATCAAAACTGTATTTGAAGGCCTCTGAGGGAACAGGTTATCACTTGAGATCTGATTCTGTAATCCCTGGACTGGTACACCTAGATATCAGCTAGGTGTGTCAAAGACAGTTAATGATCTAAAAGATTAATTCTAAACTGTTCCAAGTACATGCTTTTGCGATTGGAACAAAGCATTGTGAGCCATCCTGAGTTTTCATCTTTCAGCCACAGCAGCAGTGTGAGGTAGCCCTGGTCTGCTGTGCAGTCAGGGGTCTTGTGGAAAGTGATCTGCACTAACACTCAGCTTGACTTTTTTATAGTACCGATATGAAGTGAGGAGATCAGAGATCCAGTCTGCAATTATGTAGGTGAGAGGCAGGTTAGAGAGCTGCACTTACATAGTTAGTTATGGCCTAGAAACAATTTAATGAAATGCTGTTTCACAGCTTTCTGTTCCCAGCTCATAATTGGTCTCAAGTGTTACTATCTGAGTGGTCTTAATGCATTAGGGATGTCATTTAATGTTAGATATTCTCCAGGGTAAAAGCAAGTTTAAAATCCGATTCCCATCTCAGGCTCTTATTCCCCTTCATGTGTTACAGTCTAACACTTCTCGGTTTGTGTCAGTGAAACTGTTACTGAGGCCAAACAGATCAGAGGAATTATTTGAATTTTAAATATGAATGCCCTATCCACTCTTCATTCACTAGCATCATTATCCACAAGTGTCCTTACACATTTAAAAGTACAGTGTCAGGGCAGGCACCAGCAGCTGAGTATAGTGAAGTCTAAGAACCTCTTAAACTGGCTTTGAAACCACACACACAGAAAATGTTTAATTGCATACTAATGTGTAAAGGCCGCGCAAAATATTTCTGTTTTAAGAGAAGCACATCAAAAGGTCAACTGCATAGTCGTGTAAACATATCTCACGTCATTCACCACCAGGAGATAATATATCATGGTTAGATCTAAAGCCAAATTCAAAAAGGTTAAAAAAAGTCCACAGATAAACTATTTGGTGAGAAGGGGTTTGCCCTCTGTTTTTTAGGTGTTAATGTTTTGTATCAGTGCCAGTCACAAAAAAATAAAATTACAATCTTAACAGTGCATATTAGTTTGAATATTCAATCTAAGTGATGAAAACATTCTCAGGAGAAATAACATTGAACTTTTTTTTAGTTTCCCTGCATTTTACCTGTCTGCTTTACACTCAGTAACCAGAAAGAGAAGATTCCCATGTATTCCCTACACTCCAATTTTGTGGCAGTTATATGTTGGGGAAAGTAAAATCACAGGGCATTTCAAGACATAAATTATTTTGCAAAATGCACAGTTAGGGTGATTCACAGATTATTCTGAGTTGGAAGGGACCCACAAGGATCATCGAGTCCAACTCTTAAGTAAATGGCATTCAAGTTAGGCTTTTTCATTATAGCAATTTTAAATCTGGTCAGCTGCTGAGAGGGTGGGACTAGAAGATATGCTGTAACAAAAGTAAGGTTTCCACAGCAGTGAGGGGAAAAAAAGAAAGCAAAACAAATCCATTACCTTCTAATTTTTGTAGATTAGAATTTCAGTATCTTGGTTCATTGGGATTAAGACAATCTTTTACTGAAAGCTATTCCTTAGTCTTTACTTGGGATTCTCTGTATTTAGAGGTCATGATAAATGAATGAAGACTTCTAATTGACTTTCATTGAACACAGAAAGGTTATTGCAGATTGTCAAGACTCCAGTGTTCCCACAGTTCCCCATATGAGATTTTATGCCTTGCCATATGGTAACCCAGCCCATTTCATTGTCCTTATTCTTGGACAGAGTTTATGCATCCAACTGAAAACCAGTTGAATATATGCACACCCCCGGTAATACACTGTAATTTCCTTTTGTACTTTGTAATTTTTTTTTCAAATCTCTCAAATACAAAAGAAAAGAACTGAGGATCACTCCAAGGTAAAAAAAAGGTACTTTAGTTTTACTTTATGAGTGTTGAAAGTAGGGGGGGGACAAATGGATATGTAGAAAAAGTGCATTCAGAACACAAAAATATGTTCTCTACAACCGTATCTTATCGATACATTCTGAAACTTTCATTATGTTGGCGATTCAGTTTTTCACAATGTGAAGTGGTAAACAGAATGTTTTTCCTGAATAAGTTTCTGTTTTAAAGACCACTGTTATGACTTTCAGATATAATTGCAAAATAAAGAATTATGACAATAGCCAAATTATATTTTCCTCTCAATTAAGAGGTTAATAATTGCCCATCATGTGAAACTCAAGTGTATTTACAGTTATTTGGACTTGAATTTTGTTTAATAGACTATACGTATGTTTATAATAGGACATAAATATAAGTCACTGTTTACTAAGAAGAAAGTAGAAAAATAGAATTAAATTTGATGAATTTAAGGCTTTCTCATACCAGAAATGGATTTTAACTGAACTTGAGGCTGAATAGGAGTTAATTAAAGCCAGACAAGTGAATTCTTCAGACTATATCACACTGTAACATGTTTTCAGTGATTGTGCATGAAGTGGACAGGTGCAGTTAATTTCTTCCCCAAAAAATGCAGGACATCCATTTCATTCTAGGGCTATCAGTTTGGGATGTCTGCATTTATGATCTGATTAATCAAGGCAATAGTCTTCAATAATCTGTGAATAGAATGTATATATTTAGTACACCATTGACAAAATAGTTTCTTTCAACAGAAATAATATACAACGAGTATGCAGTGCTTCTAAAAGCTGTTGTTAAGGGTAATGTTTCTCACATAAAAGTCCTTCTAAATCATGCTGTTGTTTTGCCATACTCATTACTTTGATTTCCACTTCTCCATTTTCCAGTTTATTTGCCTGACCAGCAGGTGAGTTTACACAATTGTTTCCTTGACAAATGTGCTGTTGGATGCACTGGAGATCAGCTTCCGTACACTGACGTTTCCTGCTGACTCCACGTTCAGTGTCTGTGCAATACAGGTTGATGATATTTTTAACCTTTGCTCTTTTCAAATAACTTTGCTTCATAGTAGCTCTTCCTTACTCACCTCTGATTGATCTAGCTTTCTGAGCTTTCATTTAACATTGAGATGTAAAAGCTGTAATGTAAAAGTTGTTTCAAATTATCTTTTTCAGATATTGTATGTCTGGGAGAGAAGATCACTAGCATTTTTTAGTTTTGGGGAGGAGTCCTTGCTTCTCCCTTGTCTGACATTAGGGTTACATTCAGCCTATACTAACCACATCTTGAAGAGCGCACAGATGACTGAAAATGTATCCCCCAGTTGTGGCAGAAGGCTTTGCTATGGCCAGCTTTTTCTGCAGTGTAGTCAACTTTATTGCCAGTTTTGAATTGCCAGTGAGTTTTTGTCCATTTTTTTAATCTCTCCTGCAGAAGACAGCTCAGTCTAACTCAGCCCAAGGTGCACTCAAAAGTATTTTCTTCAGCAGCGGTGCTGTTTAAAGATTATGCCAGCTACTTTGGCCACTCCTGAGTTAATTTTCTGCCTCCTCAGTTATCCTAGCAAAGTGTTTTGAGGTTTCTATGAGATCATGGGCATGATTTATGGGAAAGGAAAAATGACAATGAAGCAACTTCTCTGGAAAACTGGATTTGTATTTTAAATTTAATCTCTTTAGTTTTCCACATCACAGAAAAACCCCAAAAATAGTTACAGAAGCACAACTGTTTGTTAACAAGTGGTAATTTCATAAACTGGCTTTGTTCATGAAATTGCATTCCATCACAAAAATGTCTTTTGGGGCATTTCTCACCACACCACCTCATGGCCTTGTCAGCACAAATCTCCAGTCACAAGGAAACCACATCCAATTCCTTCCTTACATGTGGTAGCAAGACAGTCAGGGCCATGTCACTGTCACTCTTTGGTACTGTAGATGTAAAACTGGAAGGTTGTGTCACTGTCCATTTCCTCGGCTTCCGCATGTCACCCTCTTAGGTCTGGCTACAGCTTAGTGGAAAGGCAAACATTTCTAGACAGCTTTTAACTTTTCCCTTGAGAATGGAATGAGCCATTGATTTATGAGCTTTACACAGACTAGAATACATAAATGCATTTAATAACTTTAAGCTTGATGTGTCATTTGCAGTGAGTTGTTATAGACTGATTAGCTGGTACTGGTGTTCAGCTGGTACCTAGGAATGGTATGCACTGAGTCAAGTAGGTTCAGTGCAATCTCTTCATTAATGTAGTTGGACTTCTGGGTTCTCAGAAGAGAAACCCAGCTTCCTCTTTATTAAGGCTTTTATAGCGTTTCACTGTTACCTGACAACAGCATTTCAAGTGTAGGTAATGGCTAGTATGTTTTGTAGCACCAAACTTAGGAAAATAACTCTTAGACCTTTGGACTTTATAAAAATACTGTTCATGAACTTATGGTCATCTGCACAAACTAAACTAGCATTACCTTTGACCAGGTTAAATCCTACACGTCTCTCAGAAGCAAATCATGCATACTAACTAGAAGACTCTCCTTTTACATTTGTAAAATGGGAATATATATATTGTGTTGTAAATCCATTGTCAAAAGTCTGATTTAATCGTCACAGCCATTGACAATGATGTGTGTATACTTGTGAAATGAAACTAGTAATTTCATACTGATGTTTTCTGTCAGGAATGACATCAAGAATAGACTGTGTGAGTGTGCTTGAATAAAATACTTTATGAAGCTAATATCACTAAATAATTGAGAAGTTAAGAAAATGTTCCAATTTAGCGATTCTAGAGATAATTATGAATTTGTTTGTATTTAGTATTTTTACACACTTGTCTTCCAGCTACCCTGATAAATTATGCATTGCTATCAAGAAAAAAATATGAAAAAAAAATCCCTGAATGTGCATATAGATTGTGTCTAGACAGTTTTATTGTGCTGTATTTGGAAATGTGGACATTTTAACCTAAAATTCAGCTCTTATTATGCTTTATCTTATTTCAGCCATTATAAAGAGAAGAAGAAATATTTCAGTGGACAAATAGATGCTTTCTTAAAAACATTAAAATATTAATAATCTTAAGGACAGAAACACTGAAATTAAAAACAAGAAACATGAGTTTATAATTTAAACTGTTGCCATAGATCCCAGGTGTATATTTAATCATTCTGAGCTCCAACTCTTTTGTGTGCTTTCTTTCTTCTCTGTGAGAAAAGAATCAGCTGCCGCATTCTAGTCAGTGTAGAAAATTACATTTCTAATATTTGTAATGAAGAAACAAAATCTCTGTCATACTTTTAGGACAAATAAACGCAAATTTCTAAATTTACAGTTTAGAAGAAATAATTGCTGAGGGTTGGACAGCAAATGAGGTCCCTTGTGGGACAGGACAATGCTTGTCATGCTGTATCAATAAATTGCTTCCTGTTGTAAAGATAATTTTAAAATAAACATAATTTAGTAAAATAATGGCTTCAAATAATTTTCATTTTATTCCCTTCAAATGTAATCCTGAGGAAATGTAGTCGACTATAGGTTTGCTTTATCAGAATATTTTTCAGCCTATGGGAACATTTTTGGTGGGTGGCAAAGCCAATTAGCTTTTGCAATTAATTATACTTGTAATTCTGTGTTAGCAATAAATTTCAGTAAGAAATCTCTCCTTTTCAAGCTCCATGGAGTTACTTTAATTTGAATCAGTATGATGAAATGTGGTTTTTACTCGCCTTTTCTTTTGTCATTATACCTCTTTATGCTATTTTATTTCTGTCTATATACAGAATTTGAATTATAAATAGCTTGTAGCACTTCTGTCTCAACTTTATACCCCACAATACACTCTATGTATGAATTATAATTGCTGTGTTCAAGTATTTGATTTTTTTGTATAAATGAGATCCTGCAGTTCAAATAATTGTAGTATGTGCTAACTTCTTTAATTCTTTCATTCAAAAGGTTTTTAGAAAATTCCAAACATGTAAGTCAATATTTTCTCCTTGTTTCTTTTACTTCTTTAGAATTTACAGAAAATTTCAGTACCTTTTAAATCCTCGTCAAGTTTATAGTCTTTCTGGAAATGGACCAATGCCAGGGTAAGTCTTCAGTTAATATTATTACCAGGAGCTCATTTAATAAAATGCTACATAATCAAATGAACAGACTGAAGTACATATAGCATGTTTGGAATGTATCAACACTGTAGTTCTCTGAATGGCTGCACAAATGTATAGGTATTATTTGTTTACATGTACAAATAAAGCTATGTCTCGTATGTTTTACTGAAAACAATGCATTATTGTATAAGAACTCTGGGAGATAAATTTGATTCTATTTGCAGCTTTAACTTCCATATCAGCAACCCGTGTTCTTGGGAGTTTACTTCTGCGTTACAGATATCAGTGGCCTCAAAGACTGAACTGCAAGACATCTGTTCCTTTTACAAAAGCACATATGTGCACATGCACACGTGCTTGTATATACATGGTGTACATATATATATATATATATCTATATCTATATATATATCTCCTTGTATGTGTCAGACGTGGATTGTTATGATATTAGGTCAGACTATGGTGACTGCACATTCATTATCAGTTACATAATCTTGAAAATGTGAAAATGTAGCTGTTGGAAAATGACTGGCCAGACTACTAAATTGTGCTGGCAGTGAGTTTTTATGTGGACTGAAGTGTTCTCTGAACCAGCTGGCATTGCAGTCCCTTGCTTAGTGTGTTCCCTCCATGATTCCTGTTAATTTGCAGTCGTGTGAAGACAGGAGAATTACAGTGTATCAAATACCAACCTTTACCACCTGATATTGGCTCCTTTTTAAGTAGTGGATGCTTTGGTAGAAGAAAATAAGACAGAGCAGCACTGAATATCTGCTCTGTATTTTATTTTGTATGTACTAGGTTCTATTTACTTATGTTACTGATAGATGGAATTTTACATCAGTGAAAAGAGTTACAGAAGGGTATTAGGAGATATATGTTCACTGACATTAAGTTTATACTGTTGTTTGAATACTTTTTCTTTAATCTTTTCAGTTTTTATTTGTTTAGACTTTTTTTTTCTTTGAAGTTGGAGGAAAAGAAGATGAAGGTGGAAACTGATGTGATTTGTGCCTTGCAAAGTTATATTTCAGTTTTCACGTTTACAGTACTGGAAAGAGTATTCTCTGACTGTTTCTGCCAGTATTTCTGGGTTTAAGGCCGAGTGTACAGGAAGATATTCTCTCTTTAAACTATGCTCTACCAGCTACTTATTGTATTAGACTTGAGATGTGTGTAACATTGCTGAAAGTGAAAAGTGTATTGGGCTCAATCCCTTTAGAAGTTAAGATATCGTGCACTGCAGTGTGGCTGACGTTAACCTGCTGTATGGTGCAAAACCAGCTCAAAAAATGGAGATAATGACATGCATTTCTTTCATGCCTGTAGATGTCTTGCACCTGAATACTAGTGCTGTTTTCATTAATCGAATGAAATTTGTTGATTTTATGCTAGTCTTGACACATAGAGAAAATTACTAGACTAGAAGAATTAACTGAGACAAAACTAGTAACCAATACTGTTTTACATACTGTATAACAGAAATGCCATGCTAGAGACTGAGATGAAGATTTTTAAAACAACTGAAATATTTTTGTTCAAAGTAATCTTATTTCATAGAACTTAAAATTAAAAAAAAAAAAAAAACTGGCTGCATTTCTGCCCATTAGTGACTCAGTTTTCATCTTCTGATGTGAAGGAAAATGCATTTTGAGCCAGAGGCACAAGAGGGCAGTGTTAAGTTCAAGTTGAAACCCTGCATTGAAGCAATTTGAGCATTAGTCTTTTGAACCAGGACAGTGTTTTTTAGAAAATGTTTTCAATTTCTCTTTCTTTTAGGAATCGAAGTAGTTTTACTTCAGAGTCACTTTGAAGAAATTTCTAATTAATTTTCAAACAGGCACTGCTTGTTTTGGTATATTTTTTATTCATTTCACAGAAATGAATAATCCTAAATTTCCAGTTTATCTCCTGCCATCACTTCTCGCCCCTGGCAATACTTTGTAGGCTGCGTATAATTTGTCCCTTAAGTGAGAAGTTGAATAAACTCTGGTATTTCACTTACCAGTACTTGTTTCATTTTCTGCGAGGGCTGAATTGCCTAATAAAACCTGCCCATCCATCCATCTGTCCACTCATTCATCCATCTCTATAATGCCAGTTATACTGGATTGTCAATCAAAATGTTATGTTTAGTTAGTGTTGTCATATGTGAAATTTAGATCAAAATGGAACAGATTTGGGTATTGTGCAGCACAGTGAAAAGCAAGAGGGTATTCGTCATCCCAGTAAGTTATTTAGTAGAGAGGGATAAACATAATGTATATTTATTTTAAAGCATTTATGATTATTGTAGTACATTTTAGTTGAGCTTATTTTAAGATTTGGTTTTTTTCATTCAAATACTGTTTTCAGACATGTTTACTCAGCCTAGAGACTGTTCGTAGTATTAGCTAAGTATTTGCATTTTTTTGGTAGAGCCACCCTGTCTGCTATAACCCATAATTTAATGATTTTAATTTTTTATGGTATTTTTCTAATGGACTACTGTCATCAAGAAAGAAGATACCATTCACAAGTTTTCTGACTTGAGTTCCAAACATCTGTGGCTGACATGAATTTATATTTCCAGTTCATTTTTTTCCGCAATCTAAGTATCCTCTCTTCAAATAGCAGAGAGAAAGACAAGAGAACTAAGAGACTAATAAAATCATAAATCCTAGGGGGACTGTGAAACTGCTGGTTTGGGGTTTTTTTTTAATGGTCATCAGCTCAATTGCTATGTCTATTATTCTTCCTCTTTAGGGCGATAACCATGCTCTGGCAGAGAAATGTGTTGGAATAAAGGACCCCAAAATAACAACAACAAAAAAAACCCCAAACCAAAACACAACCTCCAAAACCCACAAAAAAGTCCCACCTTTCTTAGTACAATTTATTGTGTATTTTTTCTATAACTGTGCTGGCATATAGCAGGTCAAGAGAAAAATATTTTGAATAAGTTGACAATTAATTTTAATATCATTGTGCAATTTAGTATCAATGTGCAATTACTGAAATGAATGTGTTGCCTACTTTCATAACAGATGGGATGGTACATGGAGAAGTGCAGGAAGAGCAGCAATGACATTTCTTGTAGCTTCTTTGCCTGCCTAAGCTAGGGTTTTTGGAGCAGTTTATGTCAAGACACGTGATGTGTATAGTCTGCATAAAAATACGTACATGATGCAAATAAACCTCGTGGCAGCGACTCTTGCTCTGATTCCTTTCCAGCAATGGAGACTGACCTGCAGCAAGGCCTGAAAATCAAGAAGCTCTAAGCCAAAGGGCAACAGCACACTTTAAACATGGGTATAATAATTAATGGTTTAGACATTCTTTAATTGGCAAGAGAGGGATACGAGAGAGCTGGAAAAACCCTGCAAGCTCTGCAGCTGAACACAGGCATAAAAGTACTCCACAGTTACAGACTGCCACAGTTAACACAGTGACGTGAAAATTGCTGGGCTGATGCATTGTGTAATTTGTGCCTAGCACCTGTGTTTTTGGCCATGAAAAGAGTTTCCCTGTTTGGTTGTTATATCTCTATAGGAGTCTTCTACTTCTGACAACAACTGTTATTGTAGATTTAATGATCTTGAAGAATCTGAAATTCAGTTATTGTTCACCTCACAGAGAGGTAAATAATAGCACGATGAATAGCAGCCGAGCCACAGAGCCACAGCACTCTGTAGAGAGGTCAGCGTTTCACAAAGCCTTTGTCCCTCTGAAAAGGCTTCTGTTCCCTAAAGTTCTACTATTTAAAATGTCTAATTTATGTTATTTTTATACTCCATATTAGAAATTATATCCAGAAAAGTTGTATTTCTTTGTAACTTCCATAAGCATTTAATTTGGAGAGCATCTACTTTTTAAATTCTATCTGCAAATTTGCTTCAACGGGCTTTTCTAAATTTTAAATTCTGTCCTCTTAAAAGATGCCCAAGACAGCAAAACTGAATCCCTACAACTTAGACTATAATTTAGTTGGGAATCCACAGCACCAGGGCCTTTATACCTTCCCAAAAAATAGGCCTGTTTTGAGAATTACACTGTTTTCCTTAATTATTTGAATTGATTGCTAGATCATTTCATTGCTGTTGGACATTTGGAATACCCGGTGTATTCTGGGAAGAGATATACACCAAGAATATTTTTCAAAGATAATAACTACACAGTTATTTTCTTCTGAACAAAATATAGATTCTGCTCCATAGTGTCTTGTAAGATTTGTGGTTTTGCCAAAGAATGGTGAAGCCAGCAATGGTAGGTTGGTTTTACTCTAATGATAAAAATTATTTTTGTACACCACAAACCAGTAGTACTCGGAATTCACCAAGTCCTCACATGTGAAACTTAAATCCTGAGTTTAGAGATGTATTTTAAGCAGCTGTTTAACAATATTTTTGCTGCTATGACAATATTTTTTGACTGCTATCTGTGGTGTTGGCACCTGATACTTATCCTGAGATCCACTTGTGGATTGTTCTTTGCTTGGACTCTAGGCAGTCTTAAATTTTCCTTCCAGTGTGAGTGAAGAAGAATGCTGAATGATTTCATGCATTGCTGTTGTTATGGCACCTTGTGTGGCTGAGCACCTGAAATTCTGCATCGTGCGCTGCTTTTGGCTATAAGAGGAAAGGTCGTGTGCAGGTGACCAGATGGAAAATATTGCAATTCCTGTTTTCAAATAGTTTTACTGTGAGCAAAACTTCAATTTTACTGTAGGAAATTAAATTAATTAAATAAATTAAAGAAATACTTTAGGCCTTAAACTGTTCTATAAGAATATGTATGTGTGTGCTACCTGGGCATAAATCAATTAACTGCATGATTCAAAATCAAATAGTTACATCCTCTAGCACTGGTATTTTATTCATAAATAGATTCCCTGCATTCCTATAGATTTGATGAGGTGATTATGAGAGACTGAATAATATAGGTAGCTGAAACATTTTCCCCCTTGCAGGTGGAAATTACTGATTTATCAGCAGAAGCTCAATAATTGCCTTTGAATCCTTGTTTCTGGCAAAATAAAATAAAAATAGGCTGGTGTCAATCACTTTCAGTGTTTCAAATTTTTTAAAGAAAATAGGATTAAATTTTCTGTTCTGATCTTTTGACTTAGGATGACATTGTACAAATCCATTACAATGGCTTCCATTTTTTTTAGGTTCAGTTTAAACCACTTTTACTAAGTTCTTCTCCATCAGTTTTTTGGGTTTTTTTTTTTGTTTGTTTTCTTTTGTTGTTGTTGTTCTTTTCATACCATGTCAAAAATGGTGGATAAAAAGTAAGAACTGGTATTAAAATACTCATTGAGTACAGTTTTCTTGGTAAGCAATACTGAATTTCTCCCTAAAGATCTATAAAGGAATCTGTCAAATTCTTTTTTTTAAATTGTAGCACTTACTGAGTCTGAATGAAACCTTATAAAACAGAAAACTTTGTTCCTTTCCCAACTCCTAATGTAGGCTGCACATTCTAATTCAATGAATAAGATTTATTTACATATATAATTATATAACTATATTTAATTTTATAAATTAATTTGATTTTATAAATATTTATATCTGCTATTATATATTTATCTACACTGCATTTATATATGCAAATATACAATGTAGCTTATTTTATGCATTATTTTTAAGTATTTCATGTGTTAGATTTTTATATAATGTATGTATAACTTTTATATTTGCATTTATAAAAAGAAAACATTATGGGAATTTAATGCTGTACTTTGCTTGGAAAATTCACTGTCTGTGAATATATAATGCTTCAAGGGAAATATAAATGAGGCTTACTGAAAATGTTTTTGATAATATGATTTTGCCAGATTTTTAAGTCCCCCACTTTTTTTGGAAGTTGTACTTTTTTGATGAAAATCAAGGATACAATCAAAAGAATGTTTGATAGCCATGTGGTGAAGAAGCTTGTTTATAAAAAGAGACAGAGGATTAAGTCTATATTCTGCCAGTCTGGATTAATGCTAATATCAACTCTGTACTTTTGGTGTTGTTTCGGTTGTTGTTTTTTTCCAGACTTTCTTTTTCACATCTGCTGCATGCGGTAGAAATGCTTAAATATTTACAGAAGTCAGTACCCTGCTGTCACCTCTGGGCTATAGTTTGACTTTAAATTAAGCTGAAATACTCTCAGTATAGGAAGCAATGTCATCAAACCCGGTAACTTTCTGCAAGCCCCACACCTTGGGTTGAAATGGGAATCCTGGTGGCAGGAAGCATTTGCCTCTCTCTGAGCCAGGCCTTGTGAAGGGATGGACATGGGCCCCTGTGGACCAGGACACATCTCAGTGTCCTGAGAGGAGGTGACTTCCAGCAGAGGATCATTCAGTGCATGTGCTTATGAGAAGATGTGTTCCTGCGTGTACCCAGTCAGATTGGGCACATGACATTTCGGATCGCAGGAGATCCTACAGCACTTCTCCTGCAGATGTGTGAAGTAGAACATAAAGGGGGCGAGAGAAAGGCAAGGCAGGCTTTAATACAGGGCGAGTAAGCATCCTTCAGGCATTATATTTGAAAATTGCTTGAGAGCTCTTCTGAGCAAAGAAAATTACAGGGATTGGGACATGTGATGGGCTTAATTCTATGCAACTTGTCTAAAATTGAAATTCTGGTCAAAAACTAATAGAACAAGAAGTTGTCCTGTCATCCTCAACATATTACGTTATTTTTTTTGTCATTGTGTTTTTCATTTCCTTCTCCCATGCTTGCTCTTTTACTCTGTAATTTTTCATGTGTTCGTGATTTTATCTAGAGGTCCAAAATAATTTTAAAACTTTCTAAGTACAGGAACTGCATTCTCCCTGCAGCATTAAAATTTCATATGGGAAACAGCTGGAATTAAACACTTGCAAGCTATTGTCTATATTTATTTGCTTCAAGAATTTGTGCAAAATGCCTGAGTTGTGCATTTATTAGGAGATTGCAAACTGGAAATCAGATCTGGTCGCTAGACTATAGAATATAAATTAAGATATCTCTAACACTAACGAATAGAATATATGTGAATGTACATACACATACATATATAGTAATACAACAAAATTACTAGAATTTTTTTTGTCTAGTCAGAGTTTATGTGTAAGGACTGATTTCAGCATGTGTCAAAAGCTATCCTGAAATGATGCTTTTAAATTAAAATTATTGCATCTTAGCATAGTTTTAATATATCCTCACTTTTCAGCATTATACAAGACTGTTATAGAATGAAGTGGTTAAGGAGGTGGTGATACTCATTTGATGGATATGGAAGCATAAATAGCCAGGCAAATATTACCAAATATATTTTACTCTTAAAATATGGATTTTAGGATGATGGAATGTGTGCCTTCAATCTGATGCTTTCTCATTTTGTATTAAACCATAATGCAAAGTTGTTTTTACCAACCACAGAATGTTCAGCTTAATATGTAGTAGTGAACTACCATAAAAATGAAGTTTTCATATAGCTTTATAGAAAGAACTTCACAGATAAATGTTATGGTTAATATATTTAGGCAATTTAGAGTTTTCTGTCTTGAGAGACTGCCTATCCATTTACAACTAGGTGAACAGATAATGTTTTCTGACCATAGTTTCAAATAAGATTTGAAATGAGACAAAGATTAGACTAACCATCAGGTCCAAACTTTCTCTAGTGTTAGTGTACCATAATAAGCCTTGAATTATTAATTTTTTTTAATTTTTCAAATAATAGTGATCATAATTAACAATAATGTCAGATTGTATTTGTCTAAAAAAATGAATGCATAAGCAGAAGTGATTTTTAAGTGATCACTTGCTATTTACTATTAAATGAAATGTCTTAAGACATAAAATGTTTACATAATGCACAATTATATTGATCATAATTAGGTATCTTCATTTACTCTTTTTAGGTTAAATTTTTTCCGAGATGTTGCTGAGTTCAGAGTACTCGCATGTGGTGGAGATGGAACAGTAGGCTGGATTTTGGATTGCATAGGTAATCTATAGCTTTTACACGGTTTTGCTTGCCTCATGGTTTTAATTTTAATGGTCTTCCTTATATAGTAATTCATGGATAGAACTATTTCAAACAACAGCTTGTTCATTTAAATTTTTGAAATGTATTAGGTTGGGACACGATTATTTTTAAGGGTACTCAAATTGCAAAAGTTACTTAAAATATCTAGTCAAGTTCAGCATTTCTGGATTTCCAGAAAGCAAGGAATTTGAATTAATCTGTTTTAATTTCAGCTCAAAGTCTATTCCCCAACTGAATCAAATCTAACTTGCTAATTTTAAGACAATTTAATTTAGTTCACTTGCTTTTTTTAGTTACAAAATTTTTGTTTATACTCTATTATTCCATAATGGAGATAATGTATTAAGACATAATTCAATTTTGGAGTTCTTTAAGTCAGTTGTCTGCAAAGTCCGCTGTACAAGCCATAAGGAAGGCCTAGAAGTCAGGGTACTACAGACTTAAACTTCTAAAAGATTATTAAGGAGAATATCTTCTACATCCCATGATCATTTATTTGGTCTTAGGCTGTACAGAAAAATAGTGGGCATGTGTGACAGTAGAAATTAGGAAGAGGATCAAGAGAGGTCAAAAGACTCAACTGAAATTTTATCTAGGCTTTGAAAGTGTGTGCTTTTTGAGGGACCAGAAGACCTTTAAAAGTTCCCTGAAAAGTAAAACTGATGTCAAGAAGGAATGATAGAAAAGATGTATTTCTAATCTTGGTTGGAAAGAAAAATCCTTTTGCAAATGCAAGTTACTCGTTGTAACTCTCAAATAGCTTTCAGGGTCATAAATTAATGTACATAAATATCAAGTGTATTGCCTAAACTTGGAAGAAACAAAGTTTTGCAGCTCTTAATTCTGTTGTCACCTTTTTCATGAGGTCTAAAATATCGTGCTGTTACTTTCTCTTTAAGTAACATCCTATCTTCTGCAGATTTTTTGTGGTATGGAACTAAGAAATTACTTGGGGGATCCAGGAACCATCTTTATTCATAGGTGCAGAAAATGTATTTTCAATGCTGCCTTTTAGGGAGAAAAAGTACTCTAGCATATAAAGTTTAGGAGTACACCTGTTTCTAGACACTTTCTAATTTGATCTTCCCTGATATCCTGCTATATAAAGAGGTTTAGCTGAAAGTAAAGCAAGAAAAAAGAAGGGGAAAAAATGAAGAAAGAAAGAGTAAACAAAAGGAAAAAATCCTCATCAGTTTGAAACTTTTAAACTTTTTAAAAATTATTCTGTTAAATGTTACATTCTCTGAAATATTTCCATTACACTGGTTATGTGAATGTTAAATCTTTCTAAAGTATTGATAAATATCGATGTCCTTGCTACATCTATTGTATAGATAAAGTCCTGCTGATTTTTACTCATAATTGTGCATAATTCTGTAAACAAAATAACCATTTGATTAATTAAGTATAATTTTTAAGTGAGACACACTATTCATTCAAATTAAATGGGAAATTTATATTCCAGCTTTCAGAAAGGCTGTATTTATTGACAAGGATTTTCTCATCAGATTTTGAACAGTGATCCTTGGGCTTAGCATGCTACAAAAATACCAGTAAAGACTGAAAAGATGCCATAAATAAATTAATTTCAAAACACTGTTGAATAAATACAAAATTGCTACTTAAAGACTTGATCAGATAGGTCAATGGTCCCTTTGAATAACAGGTTTAATTCTTGCTGAGCAAACCAATCTAAGCTCTGGTGTTAGTTCCAAGGACTTCTTGGTAGTGGTGCTCAGGTGTAGACACAAACCCAGGTGAATACATAGTTAAACACAAATTTGGTCACCCTGGTGAAAATGTAGAAGGTTCACCTTATTGTTCATGACCTTAATTATTACTCATCTGCATTCATAGTTGGGAATGGCAGAGCTGAGAACTAGACAGGGAACACCACATTCAGTCTGGGAAAGATCTTGAGAATCATTGTTTATGAATGTTTATCATCTATGATTTACAAAGTCCTTATAATAACAAATCAGTTAATTAAGATTAAGGATTGAATATTGAGTGGAGAAGGGGCTACAAAATGGACTGACTTGGTGAAATGCTCATTGCTGAGCAGGCAGGATAATTTCATATACAAAACAAGTCTTTCTCTGAAACAAAACCTAGCACAGTTATCATATAATGCCATGCAATTAGATAATTTTTGTTCCTTAGTTATGTTTTTTCTTTCTTTATTCACAGAGAAAGCAAACTTGATTAAGCATCCTCCTGTAGCTATCCTGCCTCTTGGGACTGGCAATGATTTAGCAAGGTGTCTCAGATGGGGAGGAGGTAAACACAAATGAAAATGCAATGTATTATGGAATTAAAAGAAAAAAACCTTTCACATCAACATCTACATTTGGAATGGTTTTTGTAAAGAACCATTATCACCTTTTTTGTTTTAGGAATGATCTGATTGTAAATGTTGTATAGATACGTAAGATATTAAAGATGATAATCGCTCTTCATACCTTGTTTGCAGCTTCTGCTGACACCAAAAACATTCCAAGGTGTAATGAGAACAGTGTATAGCAGTTTGGTTGGCTTTTTACCACCTGTATTGCAGTTATTGCTTTGATCAATGCCATGTAAACGGCGCAGTCTTAAATGGGTTTTAATTGGGACTGTTCTGAAACAGTTACTGAAAACATCTAATAATGGGTTAGGAGTGGTTTAATCTTTTTTAATCTTTAAAAATATTAAATGAAAAACATGTCTCAGCCTCAGACTAGTTCCTTTGATCCACTCCCTTTCTGTTTTCCTACAGAGGATTCCAGACAATAAGTGCTGTGGTACTATTTTTCAGAAAATGAGAAGGCGAAGAATATACAGAAAATCAAACCTTTAATACCCTTTGCATTCTTTCCTGGATGTATGGAGACTTACTCCCAGCTCCTCCAAAAACTTATTTCCATTCAAAATTTGTATTACAGGATAACTTGAAGGACACACAAGGAAGAAAATCTTAGACAAGATTCAATTTGTGGTGAAAGCACCTCAATTTATGAGCTCATAGCCAGGTCTATTTCAGGTTTTTGTTGTTTCAGTTGAGATGTTTTGTATTTGGACCATGGTTGTTTTATCTGGAACTTCTCAGCCTTTGCAGATATCTTACTTCTATCTCATCAGTTTCCTTTCCAAATGTCTGCCTTGTTGCCAGATAGTCTTTAGCAAATTCTCAGTAGTTTTCATGCTATAACACTTGGTTTACCATAATGTTCTGTCAAATCATTTGAGAACCTCCTTTATTTTCTCTGTCATGAGTGTTGATTTTTTACATTCTTGCAATCTTAGGGAAAACAAGGAAAACAAACCAGCCAAAACCCATTCCAATGAGCCTTGCTTAACTTTCTGAATTGTTCATAGACAGAGTCACAATAACCAGGCTGAAAGGGGCCATAGGAAGTCACTAGTCCAATCAGCTGTTCTAAGCAGGGTCAGTCATGAGAATGTTTAATTACATTAGTTGGGACCTGTCCCTACTTTCACTTTTTTATATGTTCTGTATCTTAAGTGATTCCATTTTGACTAAAGTAGAAAAAGACTACGTTAAAATATTCTGGGTTCCATCCTTCTTTGCCCAGTTGCTTTGTGGTAAACAGTACCATAATACAGATTTTCTGGAACTTCCATAGATGGGAGAGGAGACAGGGATTCCAGAAACTAAATTGCCTGGTGAGTGATCTCAAGGATGCAGACAAATGGAATTGTGCATGCTGCTGTCATGTGGTGGTTAGCAGTAACCAGCAAATTGTGCTAGACAACCGTGAACAAACCCATCAGCAATGGGGTTTTATGCAAGGAGGCTTTGAGTGGCTTGGCCTGCTAAAGCTGTTAATGGCACTGGAAGTACATTTTGCTTGAATATGAAATCTTGGGTTTTGTGCTTTGGAGAAGGACTGAATCCCCATATCTTAGCTGTCTATTACAAAGTCGTTTCTTCTGAATAATATTTAGAGTTGATAATGTAATTTAATAAAAACCCCACATTTTTTCTTCATGCACACATGTGTATGTTGTGTATACTCATGAGTGCATAAGCAAGTTTTCTACTCAGTTTAGTGAACTACATTCTAGTGCTTCTTTGCAAGTAAGATTAAGCTCTCTCTACAAAGCAGGATGAGGCCCATGAAGAAGTTGTTGGAATATGGAAAACTGTTACTTTTGCTGATAAAGCTATCAGCTATGGATTTGAAATTTTGGATTTGTTATGCTAAACCAGATTGAAACAATGCTTTTAACCTTCCAGTGTCTTGCCAGGCAAACCTATAATATGTCTCTTTTCCATAAATTTTGAAATCAAAAGAATTTGAATATTAAGATTAATGTAATATGAAGAACATTTTGCAAAGTACAACCTTAGCTTTTTGGATCACTTGGAAAATTCAAGAGATTGGTAAATTTTTACGATCTAATTATTTTCTTCATCACAAATCTGATGTCCACTGAAATCTGTAGAATTAATCTAAATTTACATACTTAATTAGCTTTGTATTTGTACTTCTTTTAATGACAAGTGCTGGAAAATTGGCAATACTTCAAGCTCAATCCTGCTTTTAAGGTCTTATATGCAAAGCTTTCATTTTTCCAGTCATGGAATCATAGAATATTTTGGGTTGGAAGGGATCTTTAAAGGTTAGTGAACTAGTCCAACCCTCCGTGCAATGAGCAGGAGCATCCTCAATTAGATCAAGTTCCTCAGAGCCCTGTCCAACCAGCCATCTAGAAAGAGAAAGAAAATTTAATGAAACTTAATTGTGCTTGATTAATAACTGGTTTTATGTTTTGCTAGGTTATGAAGGTGAGAGTTTGATGAAGATCTTAAAAGACATTGAGAATAGCTCAGAGATTTTACTGGACAGGTGGAAATTCGAAGTAATACCCAATGATAAAGATGAGAAAGGAGACCCAGTGCCTTACAACATCATCAATAACTACTTTTCTATTGGCGTGGTAAGATTTATGCTTATCCTTAAGTGATTTTCTTTTTCTGTTTTGAATAAATATTTGCATCACATGCCTTCAAATGAAGAACTGTTGGCTAGAGATCGTTTATAATATTGTTTTGCTAGTGAAATGAATATATAGATGACTGACAGCAATTTGCATAAATTTACTTCCTCACATTCAAACCAGAATTATTTGTCAGGGCCTTCTACCTTCCCATTTATAAAGAAGATGTTTGTTTTGTTTTTAATGGTTTATGAGCAGCCATAGCACTAAATTTATATTGTCATTTTGAAGGTCCTATAAAAATATAAAGGAAAAACTAATCACTTAATAACAACTCTTAAGTAACCTTTTCTATTAGTATTCACATAGTCAAAAGTGTGTAAAAGAACAGTTGCATTCTTTATTTCTTCAGGGCAGTTTTAAATAATAAAATAAAATAAGAATACAAAAAGGAAAGCCCTGCATGTATCTGATAGGTTCTGCCTTGTAGGGATATTCACAATTTGAATGAATTAGGAGGAAAAGGGGTTTAAGCAGCTTTTCATGTCTGAGGGACTGCATCTCTGGTTTGTGCTTCCCTGTGGTTTTCTATGTACTGTCTATACTTAACATTAGCAGAATTTCTTTATTCATATTTGACTTGTAGCTTGGTGTTAATTTCATATACTATTCTGGAGTAACATTACTTGATATCTCATTTGGGTTTTTCCTAGGTGATTCTTCCTGTCTACATGCAGAAACTTACACTCGATTGAATTATACTCACTTTTAATTTTTACTGTTTCTCCAAGGCACTGTGAAAACTAATGGTGACCTACAACATATTGCACATTTCCTCATAAATTCTTGCCAAATAATAAGCACAGTCTCTAATCCAACATGAATGGAGCCTGCTGTATGAACTTTGTAACAGTGTGGCAGAAATTGTACTTAATAACAAAAAATCTCAATGTATGTTTAGAAATGATGGGAAGTTAAAGTGAATAAAATTGTGCTTGACATGGGGCTCTTGGTGCTTTAGGACCATAATTCAGGTTGGAAGGGATTGCAGGAAGTCATTAGTTCTAAACATGGTCAGCTATGAGGGTAGATCACATTGCTCAGGACATTAATCATTTAGATATTAAAAGCCTCCAAAGGATGGAGATGGCACAACCTCTCTGGGCAACCTGTTGTTCTGCTTGACTTTCCATATGATGAAAGTGCTTTTTTCTACATCCTGTGTAAATTTCTCATTTTGACATAAACTATACGTCTCCCATCCTCCTATCATATATGCTCCTGTGATGAGTCTGGCTTTGTCTTCGTGGTAACTCCTCATAGGCACTTGCAGGCTTCTATTAGACCTCTCTGGAGCTGCCCTCTTACCTGTAAATCACCTTATCTAGTCAATCTTTTTTTTTAAATCGCTCTCCAGCAATCAAGACCATAATATCCCAACACAGGTACAAGCATGATGGGGTAGACAGTGTTCAAAACCTTGCTGAAGTCAAGCATGACATTCCTAGCTCTCTCCTCATCTACAAATCTAGTTGTTTTACCACAGGCAGCAATCAGAAAGCAATTTAGCCCTTAGAAGGAAAATGATGCACTAAGTTGAAAGGAATGTCAGAGACAGCAGCATATGTATGTGAACAGTTTGATTAGTATGTCCAAGCCAAACAAAACTTTTTTTGTATGGCAGTCTCAAAGCTCTGATATGTGCATAAGAACTGTGCTATGTCTAAGTACAGGCAAAAAGGTAAGAAACAAACGGAGATGTATGTGTAACAAACTGTGAATGAGTATGGATAATGTTCAACCTGATGGAAGCACAAAGCACAGAAGTACCATAAAAAGTGGACACCAAGCCCTGTGTCAGTTTTAAAGCAGGAGCTAGAAAACGTGTAAGAGTAATGTAGAATAAGATAAAGATTTTTCAAGTGCTCACATCCATCATTCTGTCAGGATGGCAAGATACCAGGAGAGAAGTTCCATCTGCTTCCTAATAATACTGGAGTCACTGATACAAGCTACATATCCAAGAAAAATGTACGTTAAAGTAGTCAAATCATATTTGCTTTTAAAAAAAAAAAAAATGCCACCACCTCAAGGAATACCAAACCAAAACAAAAAACTTCTTGAAGAATATAGTAGGGTCATCTGAAAATGAAAGCTTATCTTGGAGAGTCACAGATTTGTTGAGCTGGACAAACATAACTGGTAGTAATAGAGGACAAATAAGGAAGCATGACAGAGACAGGAAACATCAGGCCAACTGTAGGACAAGTTCAATTATTGATATATTTTAGAGAAAATAAAAGTTATTTCCCCCATAATGTACACAACCAACTTTAACAGTCATACATTCATGTATACATACGTTCATCAAAGACAGAGTTCAGTAATGTCAGTATTGTTGTGTTATCACAGACTGCATTCTTTGGATTTTAATGCATTTCTGCAGTTGCTGTAGCCATGGAATTTCAGTCGTGTCTCTTAATTTAGCCAACTTGCTGTTATAATCAGAGGCAGTGTGTGTGTGTAGACAAAGTATTTCACTGGACATAGTATTTGTCATGGTTAACCTTTTCTCTGTGGATAAAACAGTTTAACTTTTGCTGCTTTCTTCAAGCACTCAGCTGGTTACCATTAATGGTGGCTCAACATGTATGTGTGGATGGTTGCTTCAGATAAGCCTGCATGCTATAACACGCCTGCACATCTGGTTTATTTTATCCTAGCTATTTTTTATATTTGTATCTCAAGCCTGTAAAAAAGTCCCCAAAAACAAAAAAGCTAACACTTCCCTAATCTAATGCGGTCTTAGAACAGAGAAGTATTTTCACAAAATCGGTAATAACTCTTCAGTTCAATGCTTAAATTACTCCCCCCCCCCCAATATCTCGCAATTAATAATTCTTATTCCTAAGAATATATTAGTTTTTCAGAGGCTCCTCCTTGAATGAAGCAAACAGCTCTAGGCCAAACCAAAGGCATAGTTGTAGTCACCTGAGAACCAACATTGCTAGACTGATTTTTTACATTTATTATGCAAACTACTTGAAAGTATTAAATAGAAAAACAATTATTGGGCTCAGATAATGGCTTATCTCACAAAAAGGTAAAAATTTTTAAACCAAACAACTCATCTATTTCCCATTGACTTCCTTGTTAGTTACTAATAGCTCTTTTTATTGTTTTCCATTTTGTGGGTAATAATGATGAAAGAAATTATGAATAAATGTTAAGATGAGAGTCCTGAAGTAGGTTTTCCAGAGCAAGCATAATTTTGAATTTACTGTTCTGCCACTGAATTAGCTTGGAGTTTAGACTTTATGGAGCCAAAATTAGGTCAACATGAATCAGTACTGAAGATCTTTAACTGTAAACATTTTCTTTCTGTTTTCTTTCTTTTTTTTTTTACCTTTTAAATAAATCATAAATTTATCTGATGTTAATAGGAGACAAAATGTTATCAATGCTGTTTAACTAGCACTTGAATTTCTGTAACTGCATAGGGTATTTCAGAGCGTATGCTGCTGAGCCCCTTGCAGTTCTGTAATTAGAGTGTTGGAGCATCATAAACTGCACTTGGAAACATCTGCATTGTCTTTTAGCACAAGTTTGTATAGAAAGAAATATTACTGAACTAGATTTTAAGGTAAATTATACTGGATAAAGGGTGGCCCAGTGCAACCTTCCCCATGTTAAAATAGAGAATACCATTCTAAAATGAAAGCAGTTCTCACTGGTGTCAGGCCAGTATTCAAAGTGCAAGAATAAATCACGTGACATGGTATTTATTGGTATTTACAGAAGGAAGTTCTAAAGATTATATTAGCAATCATTGTATATATCCTTATGTTTAACTAGAAATGTTCTGTATGAATGACTGATTAGATAACTCTCTGACTTTCACCTCTATTTTCTTCCTCTTGGGCTAGATTCCATTAAAATTTAGAGCTAACTTTTATTTCTGACCAAGTTATGTAGCTGTTATATATGTAAAGAACATACATATTCTCTCTGTTCACACTTAAGTGATTGTCTGATCTTCTGGCCAGGAGGACTGCAAGAGTTGCTGTCCCTTAGGAAACCAGTAGAGTCCCTTAGAGGCTTACATTCTTTGTAGATCAAGAATTGTTTCTCCCTTGTTGGGACTGGTCACCTGACTGCATGCTTTAGAGTAAGCCTACTTGGGATCTTTGCTATTGGTGGGTGCTCTTCTATTTACATACCCTAAAGAGTCATTGTCAGTAGAATGAAATTCCTTAGGAAGCTTAAAGCTACAGCTGAGCTTATTCAGACGATTTCATTCGCACAAGGTACTCAAGATATGGAAAACATCTTATCTGTCTACTTACTGATACAGGATTTAAATAAGAATCTTGCAGCCTCCCTTCAACTGAAATTTTGAATACATGTGAAAACACATACACAAGAACATATTGGAGGGGAAAAAGGAATGGAATGCTCTAGGACAGCAATTAAGACAGTAACCTGGAATAGAACTGGGATATCCAGATTCCTGTTCCATCTGTTGTTTTTGTCCATTTGATTAACTTGTACATGGAAATTCAGAAACTTACATTATTCTGAGTGAATTCTTTTCTAAAATCAATAGGTACAAAATTTTAATGCTAAAACACAACTTACGGAAGTAGAACACCTCAGTCTTTCATTCAGTCTTTACAACATGTGGTAATTGATTTCATTGCAATATGGTGATATTCTCACTTGGATGATCTACAACAAAAATATTTTTTGCAAGTGCTTTTAGTTAAGGCAGTAAAGATATCTGAATGTGCCTGGAAATGTTCTGTAAGTTCTTTGAGAAACAAGTCATTATTATATGCTGGGTTAATAAAAAAATAAGCAGTTATCAGATAGAGGGGAAATATCATTAATACTAGTAAGTAATACTACAATCAGCATGTGTTCTCTGAATAATTATTATCATAAAGTAATAAAGGTCTATGACAAAGGCAAGTGTACTTTTATGACACCTAATATGTTACTATCCAAATGCACTATCAAATAGATATTTGGGTGCCCATGATTTAATATTCTTCAGCCTTAACCAGTCACTAAGAGCCTCTTATTCTGCCAGAAGGGAAAAATATGACTTCTTAATTCTCATAATCATAAATTTGAGCTTGTTATGGATCTGCTTCCCCATCACTATACTCTAAGTTATCATCCTCCACTTTTATGTTACCTTATTTTTTAATTTTTTTTTTTCTCTTTTTCAAAACTGGAAAAAAGGTAAGGAAAATCTTACACAGAAGCTATAATTTTGGTTTTCTTGAGAAAGGACATTTTATCAGCATCAACAGAAACTTCAACTACCAGCATTTTTAGTCTCAAATACCAGTCTTACGTACAATTATTCCTCTAACTGACTATTGGATCCTATAATAGTTTATTTTTTATGTCATTTTATTATTGATGTTATTTTACAGTATATCTATTACTGCACAAAAAAAAGGAGTTCATTATTTTATATAACATTTACAACTGTGAATGACTTTTAGTTTTATGGTGGCCCCGTATTTTTAAATTTTAAAGCCTCATATCATTTTGCTGTTCATGGTGGTAAAAAGGAATTTTTTTTCTGCATAGGAAAACATCCTAAGGATATTTGCTGATTCAATGCAGAGTTTAAGTGTGTGCACATGTTAACACTGATTCAATGTGACATTTAAGTATGTGTTTAAACTTTCCTGATCTAATGAAGCAGTTAAATACTTGAGTAATTTTTGAAGCATTTTTTGCATTTTCACTGATATGACTGGACAAATACATATGTTGAATTCTGGGCATTTGGTGTAACTGAATTAATTATTCAAGTGGGATTTTTAGGTATACATAACTGAAAATGATGTTTATTAGTTTGCTGAACTAATATGAACATAAACACATGCCTAAGTGATTTTGTGAATCCTAATCATCACTTTGAATGTGCTAATAGAATGCTGTGATATATTGCATTATTTCTGTGCCAAGGAAGGAAAGAACACTCCATACTAAACAGTATTATTGCTTTGTAATCCAAATCACTTTCTTTCCCTGCAAAAAGGGTTAAGAAAACGAACAATTAATCTATGTGTGAATGTAAATGTAATATTATAAGATCCGTACTGATATTGGGTATGTCATAGTCTCAGTCAGGTAGCCAAATCTGTAAAAATTGCTGTTCTCTCTGTGGGGAGAATTCTGCTCTCTTTCAGAAGGAGCGTGTTCAGAACACTTTCATCCCAGGTTTGAAAGACTGTCATATTGAGGAGTCATTGATAGTTCAATGTATCATCTCATTAAATTTCCTCACATTGCTAATTTTTGCAAATTAGTTATTCTTACAGGTTTTGCTACTTGCATGTTTGAATCTTCTTTACTCTTTTCAGCTTTGTTGCTGTTGAAACTCTTCTGGAGAAATTTTTGATATAGTATATGGCAAATATGAAGATGTAGGGTTTTATTTTGTTCATATGGCAGAAAGCCACAAGCATACACTGCATGCTACAGAAAGCTGGATCTGTAGAATAATTCATGAATAAGGAGCGATAGAAGGCTCTTTGAAGGTTCCCCTCACTAATGTGAGGGAATATTTCCTTGGACATGGAGAATGCATATTCCATAACTAGATATACTCAGTCTTAGCATTGGTAATATCTACATGGCAACACTGCTGATGGTGTTTCCTAATAGGTAGTTTCCTTCTACCAGTGTGGATTTAGTTTGCCTTCTAAATCCCTCTTGCCATCACAGCCTCCTACCATTCACAATGTGTATTGGGGTACCCTAGCATGAGTGTTGTACTGTGCTGCATGGGAGGTGGGATGTACTTTTATGCAAAGAATTAAAGTTTTGTAGCTTACTTTACTGTGTAATGAGTCTTACTACTACAGGAAAAGATTCTTTCCAGAGGTACCATTTCTTATATTTCTTTTAAGTATAAAGGAATTCAAAGAATTTAGATTATTCTTCCTGTTTGGTTGGTCATTTATTTATTTTCATTTTAATGTTAAAGTGTGAAATTATGCCAGTATGTGCTGGAACTTTCTGAAAATATTTACATGTATTAAATAAATTTATTAAGATTTGTGTGTGTGATTTTCGTTACAGTGCAGTAAGAAATACCTAGGTTTGTGCTGAATTCACTGTAGGTTTTGTCAGGTTCAGTGAAAATACAGTTCTGTAGGCTATATTTAAAATAGCAAGTAATTTTGCGCAGTAGGAGTGTAGTAATCGATGCTGAGTCCCTTCTGTCTGCAAAACATACAGTTTGGGAGTTTTAATTCCAACTGGATATAGTCTGTTCCCCTGCTATGAACTGTCCTAAACACGCTTGTCCTAAAGTGACCTAGAGGACTGGTCATTGGTTCAGCCTGTGTGTCCCCATAATATGGAAGGAGCACACAGTAAATATGTTATCTTCCAAAGATATCTGGCTGACATGCACCAGTCTTTGCTCCAAAGAGAATCACAGGAGGTAGGATTGATTAAAAACTTTGCTTGAAATTTTAATTGCTTCTCTACAGTTTTGCAATGAATCTGAAAAAGTCTAGTAGGTGTACGGTGTGTCTGACTTTGACTTACCATCTCCCCCTTCTAGTTTCACATGTCATTTTTTTTGTTCTGTCATTTTAGGTATTTGAGGCTCATTTAACTTTTCATGATGTGGTGAGAACAAGGCTGAGTTCCTTGAACTAAGAAAGGCTCCTTCCTTTAGATTTATGAGTATCTCATGCGCTTGCTAGTACTTACTACCCATTCCTGTCATAAAATTATTCTTCTGGTATGGAAACAAAGGCTAGAAAGTGGCTTGTTTCCTTTCGTCAGTAAAAGCTTTGAGAAAAATCATAGAGTCTTTGGCAGTTACCTATATCCTTCTCTTTAATTTATAAGGGATTTTTAAAACAGAGCAATTTCTAGAATTGAGAAGATGTTAAATTTCATCTATGTCAAATTTGGGGAAAGCTAGGTATTAAATAAAATGCAATGAGCCATAACCTTACTAAGAAGATACTACAAAATATATTTTTTCAGAAGAAATGCAGTAAAATGAAATTTGCAGTCCTCTGGTGTTTCGTCATTTCATACCCAAGCTAGTTGAGATTTTGAGTCTGGTTCAGGGATTTTGCTGGGGTTTCTTTGTTGCTTTTGTTGTTTTGGGGCAGTGCTACATTTGTTTTCATATAGGAAGGTCTACAAAGCAGCCTCGTCAACAGCTATGGTTGCAAGTGACGGTTATAAATGAGAGTATATGCCTAAAGACATAATTAATCTGCAATGAGCTTGGAACTGCTCCTTAGCTAAATGCAACTAAATCAGCTACACAGTGTGTAATTAACTTACAACTATATTAGTCCTACTACAATATTATTCATTGTATATGTAAGTTATTATTTTCTCCATATGAAATTTGTAATAAACTAAGTAATGATTAAGAGTTCATTTTGTTCATATTATCATAATATAATTGTGATATATGTTCATCTTGTTAATGCTGTTATTCCTACTTGTTCTTAAAAGAAATGTCAAGGATGTCAGGAAAATATGATGGGGGGGGGAGTTTCACATGCACTGAGAAACATCTATGTTCAAATGACATTGAAATTTTAGTCCTTGTCTAGATTTTGTAATTCTGCTTGTTAATGATGACAGGAATGTATCCAGGAAAGGTAGAAGCCAACAATACTTTATATTGAAGTCAGGAGTAAGGTGAATAAGCTTTAAGATTGTTCATAAGACTCATTTGGAGCTTAAAGTAGGAAGGACTGAGGAGTTTGCTTGAATTAAAAAGGCAGAGATTTTTAAGACATGTGAGGGTAGCAATGGAGGTAAGTTGAATCTGGAAAAGATTTATGGGGTGTGCAAGCTGTACAGAACATAAGGTGGGCTGTGTGTACACAGATACCTTCACCTGGCTAAGATGCAATACATATGTCTTTGTCTACACATGTAGAACTATGTGAAAAATAGCTGATTTAAATTGTAACCATTCTGTTTTCATGTGAGAGTTAATCCTGATATATGTAAACAAGTTTATGTAAATTAGTTGCTTTACGAACTTCTCCCTGACAACATCATTTACTGTTTTGTCATGCTATTAAAGATCCTGTCTCAGAACTTTACTTTCATAGGTCTGCCAGAGCCCTACTGAGTCTTTTCAGACTGCCTGTGTGTAGCTGAGAGGGACCAAAGAAATCATAATCATGCTGACTCAAGTGCCCATTGAGGACATGAAGTACAGTTATTTCTGAGAACACAGTATAAAACCCAGTCTATTACAGGTAACAAAGAGGGAGATCCATTTTACAGGCATTTTACATCAAGCTAAATTTATAGATACTTAATTATACAAATTTAAGAAATAAATTCTTAATTAATTGCTTAGAATTACTTATTGGTTACAAAATAGGAGTATGATAACCATTGGAAATTTTGTCCTCTGTCTTCTAATTCTGATTGTCTTAGTTTAAAACAGTCCACCTGTTGACTACATGAAAAATTGGTGTTAGCACTAGGAAATTCATCTGATATATTGATCCTTTGGGTGCATATTGAACAGGATATGATGCTATTTTAGTGTTTTTTATGTAGTCATAACTGTTGCATTCTTGATACTATTAGGTAAAAAGATAAGTCAAAAAAGAGTAAGAAGGGCATTCTGGACACACACAGAGGGACAAAGAGAACAAATAATCAAACATTAAAATCTTAAATTTAAGGTGGGCACCTCTACAGATTTAAAGGAGCAATTTGATATGTGAATTGGATGTTAAATAGGCACAGGGAATTGTTGCTTTGTCATCCACCATACACAATCATGTGTATGGTATATAACTGCAGTCAGTCTTGAGGCCAGATAGAGATTTTTCTTTAAGATATTCAACAAATGCTGTTTACGAAGCCGTTTACGGTTTGGGGAGAATTGCATATATATGAGAAGATCTCTTGTCCCAAAATGTGTTAAAATAACAATAGCATATCAGACATTTAAATTATGCACATTATTGAATTTATGTTTTATGTTATCCTGGGGGGAAATACATAAAAATCTCAGAGACCTATAGTTGTCTGTCATTTAGCATTATTTACATATCTAGAGAGTTGATAGCTTAATTGATATTCTTGTGGTACAAAAATATTCTTTATATCTCCAGATCTGCATGTTTTCTACATTTTGATGGCAAAGCCCCAAAAGAAACATGATTTAACTAAACTGAAAGTGGGTGGATTTAGCCAAGAAACACTTAGTCTTATGTTACAATCTGAACCAGGTGGAACTAGAAGCAAATTACTGAACATAAGTTATTCCATGTCCTTACTGGAACAATTTGTACTAAAGAGCCTCTACAGACACAGCCAAGGAACTCTCTATTCACTATTTGTGATTTTACAGTTTCTTCACTTAAACTGGAGCACTGAGGGTATAAAATAGCATATTCTTTATTTCTCTGACAATCCCAAGACTACTTAAGCTTATGAAATGCCAAAGAATGGGTCAAAATTGTTGCTCTTATGCTATTGTTTTTTATTACTGGTGAAATCACCAAGGCTGAATGGATTGATATGGCAGACAGGGGTGAGAGTCAGTGTTTTCCAGTGCATCCTGCTAAGTTTCACCACAGACAATGATTCCCATCAAGATCTCTGGGAGCGCACAGACATGGCAGTGTGCTGTGGTACAGCGTCCACCCACCTCCACGTTATTTTAGCACCACCACGCCACACACACCCTCTTCAATAATTGTGTAGAGTAGACAAAGCACCCTTCCCAAGGCAGCCTGTGGTACCATCCTGGTAATGAGGTTTCTGCCTGGAGCTCTGTCCTTGGCATTCCATGCAGTACTGCTTCAATGGAAAGACTGTTCAGGCAGCCATTGCAGTCCCTACACCGACCAAGGAGGAGCTCTTCAGCTGCTGAATTGTCTAGGGTGTTCACATAACCTCTCCTTACTTTTCTGCTCTGGCTTTTCATGTTTCCCTTTTCACTGTGTTCTGTAACCCATGATGTTATACTTTATAACTCATGTTGCACCAGGGATCAGATATTTGGAAAAATTTCTTTGATGGAAGTGTACTCTGGCATTGGAACAGGCTGCTCAGGGAAGTGGTGGAATCACGGTGCCTGGAAGTGTTAAAAAATGTAGGTTGTGACTGTTTTTGGGACATGATTTTGGAGTGAATATGGCAGTGGATTGAACTTGATGATCCTAGAGATCTTTTCCAACTTAGATGATTCTGCAGTACAAGAGAAGCATCAGGATTGGCACCAATCACTTCAGAGCTGCTTATGATATTAGCTATTTACAACTGCTGTCTAGAGCTGTTATCCTAAAAATGCTTTGCTGTGTTTATCCCATATTTAAAAAATAATCTGTGTTGCATGCTATTGCATTATTTCTTTCTTAGAAGTATCGTTGCATTCAAACAGGTCAAGTAATCCAGAATGTTAAAGGAAATAAATAGCACAAGTCTCAATACTGTCTGGAGAAGTTGATGTAAATTGGCGTTTTCTGAAGTTTTATGCACCTAGTACTTAGGAATAGCAAAATGCACAGATTATATGGATCCAGCCCTGCCAATCTTGGCCAAATGGAGGAAAAAAACCAAACCTCATAAAAGACATAGCCTGGGAATCCAATTCTGATGCACCTAGGGCTTGTCTAAATTACTGCAGCACTTTGATTCCCATAGAGAGTGGCAGGAAAAAGATATGCTGCCTTGCATTTGTAAAACCCCACAGCTGGTGACTAAAAGAATTTCTCTTGCCATTCTTCCCTCTTGGGGAAACTCCATGTCAAAGGGGCTGATGTCAGATGTTCACTGATATGTCTCCTTGTTTGAAAATATTGTCTGTAACCCGTCACATGAAACTGATTTATCACCTACCTGAAATATCCAACCACATTCTCTTCTGCTAGGATTACAAGGAAGGAAGCATGCCTACTTTTGAAACAGCAGCGCCTAAAGAATCTTCAGGGAAGTCAATATACCCAGTCTTAAGCATTGATGCTGGGGCAGAAGTTGGATAATAATGAAAATAGCTTTGCACTCTGGGTTTCTACTTGCCTCTCTTGATTTCAATGAGTTTCGCTATGGTGATGATACTTATTTTGTTCTGCACTGAGTATGTTATGAAACTGAGAGGAAGAAAGGCTATGCCAGTGTCTAGAAAAAATGCTGTTTTATGCCAAAAAGAAACACTGTTGCAGGAGGGTTCTATGATCGTTCTTCAGGAAAATAAATATCAATTCAAATACTGGATGGTTTCTGATTTCTTAGCAAAATAACTCTGAAAAAAGAAAAAAAAAATGAATTTAAAAAGAAACCAATGGGAGTCTAATAAGAAAGAAATAATTTTCTATTATCATTTTTGAACTTATTATATTAGTAAGAGCAGCCTTAGTTAAATGACATTTCCCTTCTTAGGAGTGTTATTGACATTTTGATATGAGACAGAGAGACCTTTAATGAGATCTCAATCAAAGGTAATATTTATATAATGATACATGAATTCATAAATGCTAGTCAAATAAAAATGCTGTAGTCCATTTTGGCCTTCACCTTATGAAAATCTGTACAGGTCATAAGATGAGAAATCTCAGTGAATGACAAATAATACTCTCTCACCTGACTGTCTAATTATTTCTGGCTAATTGTGTGAGTTAATGTTTGAAGCTGAATCTTGCAATATAACTTAATCCATCATCCAGAGAAAATGCATGGAAAAAGACTGAAATTTTCTCCCTTGCTCAGCATATGAGCTCCTTAATGTCTGAGTTTATGGTGATTTCTGTTCTCATATAAGAAAGAAAAAAATAACATTTATGTAGGCTGTATGTTAGCTACCAAAGAAATGTGCAGACAAGTAGATCCTTAAAATTCCTGTTTCAAACCTTTGGTTTTTTGGTTTTTGGGGTTTAGTTTTGTTAAAATGCCTTGTTTTGCTAGCCAAAATCACAGTCTCTTACATTTTGGTGTAGCTTCAGAGGGCAAAACCCTATGAAAAAATCAAGTTGCCCAAGGTCCATCCAACTTGACCTTGAACCCTTCCAGGGATATGGCATCCATGGAGCATCCAGTAACTTTCTTTGCACATATTGAATTTATACTATTAAGCACAGATAAAATGATGCTATTCTTGTACTTTTGCTTATCTGCAAGTAATCTGTTCTGTTGATTTTCCATTATGTGGGTAAAGATATACATCATGCTGCCTGAGCATGAGCCCAGCATCTGAGCAGCCTCCTTTGTGTAATGCTGTTCTGTGTGCACATACCAGATTAGGTCAGAGATACCTTATAAATGTCTTATAAATTTTGACCTAAAGCTTCAGTTACTTTGTTACATAAGATACAGCTATATAATCCTTCTACTCACACAATGTCTTTAAAATCTGAAGAAAATAACTTCCTTAAATTATTTCTTGATGAGTAAAGAAGGAATATTATATTTGGGATTATTAATTTTCTAGGTTATAACACTTTTGGAGGTAAAATGAAGAGATGGTAAATGAGTTGCATTTTTAAAATACTTTTTTCCATCTTATTGTTACTCAGTCTTGATTTATGTGTTTGTTTGAGAGACACTACCATTGTGTCAAGAGGAAATTTTTGTTTTCAGGACTTTTGAAAAGCTCTGGGCCACTTCAGTCTAGTCAGATTTATCTATCTTATTTTAATATTTAATTTTGAAAATTTCTAATTTCATGGTACCATTGCCAAATTATTTTCATGTTGTTGTGGGTTATTGTTTTTTGGTTTTTTTAGTGCTTGTGTTAATTTTGTTAATTTGCTTGTTTGTGGGGGTTTTTTGTTGTTTTTTCTTTGTTTTGGTTTTGGGGTTTTTTTGGTTGATTTGTTTTCATTTTTTTGCTTTCATCTTCCAGAATTTCAGGGGAAGAATTATGTCCATGCCAGAAAATTACATGAACAGCAAATAATCAGAAGGATCAATATTTCTAAATTGTCAGATCAGATATCAAAATGAAGCTTGCAATGTAAAGCAGAATTTAATCTTGTGTGCACAATATTAGATATCAGATTTGCCTATATGGCACCCGTGTGTGTTTGTGCAAACAAAACATTAGAAAGTCATGGGGCTAATGAAATTGGGTTCTTGTAACTTTTTGTTGCCACATTATACCTGTATTTTGTACCTAATTGTCAAAAATTTGAGTAACTCCCTCACCTCATTTCATTTTGTAACCCCAGAAGTAAGTACACTTGATATCACTTGATTTGCAACTACATTCATGTTACTAGTTATCCCTTAAAAATGGCTCTCATGAATAATGAAAATAGATCCCCTTTCTACTCCCATAGCAAGAGGTTTTAAGTGCTACCACCTGGCATCTTAGCAAAAGATCATAATAACCATGTTTTCTTACAATAGTTCATTGAGAGGGTACATGGGAAGAATGAACAAATTTCCACTCTTAGAGCCAAATTAGAGGCTCCGTCTCTACTCAGGCAAAAATCAATAGCAACTTTGCCAGACCAAAACATAGATGGTTGTTCTTAGAAGTATGGTTTATAAAATCTTTATTTTTGTCTTAACTATTTCTATTCTTGTTCGTTCTCTAGGAAGTTTAAAATCGAGCCGCTCTTCTTTCCCCACTGTGTGTTTCGCCTTCTTTTCTACTTTCTCCATATATCTACCTATTCATATCTTCATTTGTATTCAGCCCTTCACTCTTTTTCCCTCTTTAAGGTTCATTCATTTATCCTGTAATGCCCATTTATTACAACCTCATCTTCACCACTCTCTCTTTTTAACTCTGTTACTTATCTGTCACTTTTGTGTGATAGGAATTGTTCCTGCTTAACAAAATCAGTTTCTAATTCCATTTAGCTAAGTAGGTTCAACTGCTTTGTGTGGACATTGAAGCAGTTTAAAAGTGGCTGAAACAGTTTCAACTTAACCCAATTAAACTAAATCAATTTTGACCACTCTTTAACCACTTTAAAAGCAACCGCACAAATGAGTGCCTCAATTTTGTCTAAATTAATTTAGATAAATCAGCAGATTTCACATCTGTAATTCCTTAGTATCCCTTTTCACATTCTTTCTCACTGGATCCCTGAGTCCCACACATTTTCTTTTTGCTTCAGTACTCTAATTTCCAGTCCAGGCCGATTCTGGAATGTCTCTGAAAATTGTTTCAGATTATCAGACTGCAAAATACAAAAGCTTAGAATAGAAACAAGGGTTTCAGACAAACTCTGTTTTATTGCACAGCACTGAGATTAACTTAATAGTAGGGCACAGAATATTCTTGGAGATTAAATTAATTATCACTGATTACTGTACATTTTAGCCTGTCAAAAAGTTTAGCAGGGCTTCTCAGATGCCAAATATTGGAAATAGCAGGGGCAAATCTCAAGAACAAATTATTTAACAAGCATGTTATCTGGATCAACCTAAATCTTTCCTCTCTTCTCATTTCTGGGTGATAATAGCTAATCTTATTAACCAGTCTTAGGGGGTTTCTGTTTTAACCCTGTCAGATAGCTAGGAATGAAGCATAGGACTTACAGGTAGAAGGTTTCATACTACAAAGTAGCAATTCAGAAACACTAATTTTCCATATTCAGTAATCACTTACATGTAAGCTCTTGCTAGAAGGGCAAGTATGATCCTTGAATTTCTTCTGAGGGGAAGACTGAGTACACATAACATGCTTTTGATGCAGTCTTGGTAAATTTGTCCAGCTGTGACATCCATATTTCAAAAAGGATGTTGAAAGATTCAAGGAAGTTCAGAAAAGTGTGATAAGAGTAGTTCAGAAGGTTTAAGAGCTTTATTGCAAAAGACAGTGAAGAGACAACTTGATCAGTCTAAATGCACCTTAATGGGAAGAAAATATATTGTACTCAGCAGTCTGCTAAGATAGCAAAGTCCCTCAAGATATAAGCTGTAACTAGAGAAATCAAGGTTGGACATGAGCCACTGAAACTTAAAACCAAAGAAAATTAGCCAGGGAGATAATAATCTGCTTACTTTCATCACTTGAATTTTCAGTTCAAGATGGTACCATTTCTGGGGGG